>CM065639.1:58936311-59035946 GCA_033220585.1 Dipteronia sinensis
AGAATATGACTTTCGAAGAATTAGTGGCGATCGTGCATACCATTGTGAAGTATAATGTAAACAAATTCAATGTTGATCTACAGTCATTATCAATCGTTCCTGGCAGTACATGTCGCGCATTTATAAGAAATGACGATGATGTTCAGTTTATGCTAGGGGAAGATCTGGTGATCCCTAAAGTATGTGTCAGTCTAACTGAGAGGACAGGTGGAGATGTGATAGGGAATGATATTCCTCCTTAGGAAAATACCTAACAATTTAGATCCTTTAGTGGTAGTAACCAAGTGTTCACACAAAAAAGTGTCACCAAAGGTGGGGAAAACAGGTGTGATGTCCCACCGGTACTGGTCGACCATGCAGATACAGTTGAACCTCAATTCAACGATTACTTTGGTTGTCGAACTGAGTTATGATGAGCAGAACAATGAGCCGTACAATGCGGTGGATAATAAGGCAAATAATGATCAGGTAGATGATCTAGAAAATGTGGATGAAAAGCATGTACTAATTCAAACACGTGGAAGACGAGTACAAGAAGTTAGTTGCACTGCACCAGATATGCCTAGGACTTCTAAGGTTCAGCATAATGTAATCGCATCTGATTCTGATAAAGCGACAACGTGGATTATTCCCGGAGCAGATTCAAACTCGTTTGGTATTGGCAAAAGTAGCACCTTGGTAGCTCAAAAACCTACAAGCATGATTTACAAAGGTCAATTTTTTCAGAGTAAAAAAATTTTGAAGAGGCTAGTTGGCCTTTTTACAATGTGGGAGAACTTTGAATGGAAGGTGAAAAGGTCTAGTAAGACAATGTTACATCTGGTTTGCATCATTGACCACTGTACGTGGAAATTAAGAGCTGTGAGGAGAGATGAAGGGACTTACTTCCAAATCAGAAGTTTTGTCAATGAACACAGTTGCCCATTGGAGGAGATTCACCGTCGCCACTGAAAAGATAGTGCAGTCATAATTGGAAAAATCGTTGCACCTAGACTTCAACAACAAGATGGTCGTCTCATGCGTCCCAAGGACATAACCGTCGATATGAAAACAATGTATGGTATCCAAATCATGTATAGTAAGGCACATCAAGCCCTACATTATGCATTGTCATTGACCCATGGAATGCATGAAGAAACTTTCCAACTGCTGTTATATTTTGGTTACGTTCTAGAACAGGAAAATCCTGACATAATCACTAACTTACAGAACGTAGACGATGGTAAATTTCTCTATTTTTTCATGTCATTAAGGCCATCACTTGGAGGTTTCCGAAGGTGTATGCGTCTTGTGATTGCAGTTGATGGTACCCATTTGAAAGGAAGATTCGGGGGTACAATGTTTAGTGCAACTACACAAGATGGAAACGAACATGTGTATCCAATTGTTTTTAGGTACGGTGACTCAGAAAACAACCTTTCATGGGAGTTATGTTTAGATAGCTTGAAAGGTGCCCTTGGTAATATAGATTATCTGATTTTCATTTCCGATCAACATTCAAGCATTGAAGCAGGGATTTCTAAAGTGTTCCCTTATGCAACCCATACCATATGTTGTTGGCACTTTTATGAAAATATTAAGAAACAATTTCACAGAAAAGATATTACTGACATAATAGACAAAGTAGCTAGATCGTACATAGAATTCGATTATAACCGGCACATGGAGGAGTTACGTAACCTGCACAATGATGCATTGGATTATGTCATTACTGTCGGTCCACACAAGTGGTCTGGCGTACACTGTCCCCAAAGAAGGTACAGGTTGATGACAACAAATGTTGCAGAGTGCATAAACTTTTGCTTAAAATTCCTACAGCAATTGCCAATGTCGACACCGGAAGGGTTCATTGGGAATATGCTACATCGGTGGTTTCACAATCGTCATCAAGGACTGACCGACGCAGCACATCTTGTGATCCTGAAACATGTCGAGAAGTACGGTTATATGACCATAAATGCAGTTAACTGGAACATATTCTCCTCAAACTAAAGGGAAAGCAGTGGATGGTTAACTTAGCCCTGAAGACTTGCATATGCCACAAATTCCAAATGGACCTTTTTCCATGTTCTCATGCACTCGCAGCGGCAAGGTACATAAGAAGTTATAATCAACGCTTTATATTACCCATACGCGAATCTCATTGTTTTAATTGTTGCAGAGAGCGAAACTTGGATTTCACATCTCTGTTTACGGACTACTACAAAAAAGAGACACTTATTGATCCAATTCACCAAATGAACAACCATTAGAAACCACAGTTTTTAAAACCAAACGTGATAGAATAAGATCTTGAAACAGTCATATCCTATAGTTTTTTGGGGCACACGTGATGTAGACACAAGGCTCATCCGAAAAGGCCTATCCACCAAGTCGTACGTCCTATCATCCCTCCGTCTCTTATCATGAAACCGCACCTGATGAAACATTAAGGGTAAAAACTACCTTAAGCACACGATCTGGTCATTCCTGGTGTGCCATGTAACTTCCTGTCTGTACGGGTCTTACAGGTAGATCTTCACCACTGTGAGGTCGACACTGGCCAAGATCCAATGATACCGTCCAATGTTGCAAGGAATCAGAACATATAGGTGTTTTAATAAAGTGTTATCAGTGTCAAATTTATTTATTAAACATATTGAAACCATGTAAATTACACATTCACCACGTCAACCTCATGCCATGGCCGATTTCTTGATGGGAGCAATCCACATACAACGCTAGCCCTGGTAATTCAGCACAGATCAACCATTAGGGGGTTTGCCCACAACCCGACTAGGCATAATTCCCCCACTGAATATATAACCATGACTGTACATAGAAAATTTACCAAAACGTTAGGTAAGAGATGTATGAAATTAAATAATGCACAAGCGAAAACCGTACAATATAAACACTTACATAGAACTGTGAATCCAGTATGTTAATCCTCTGACCGTAGACAGTGGGGTATGCTACTTGATGCTTTTGTAGAATCTGCAAGTACGTGTCCATGTGGTGACAATTTCACTCATGCCTTATTGTTAGGATTCTACAATTACTGAAACAAACTTATACTGACAGTTCAAGTAAGGAACATACTGTATCCTCCAACTCCATAAAGTTGGTTTGCAACCGCTGGAACCAAGTGATGTGTAAAATCGTGTTATAAAATACTCACTCGCAAGTGCACAAATGGTGAAGATTAGTACAACGGTAAATAAGGATCGTTCCCACGAGGAAAAGAGATTTATTGATTGAAAACTAATTTTAATTAAAGTTAAACTAAAAGTAACCAAAGATGTTGTTTGATTGATTAAACTAAAACTAAATTAACTTAATCTAAAGAAAACTTAAAGAGAATATGGTTGTGATCTATGGAAAGAAAACACTAGGTCATCAATGATCCACAATTATGAACACTCAATGTATGAAATTAATTTATAAACAAGATTCAATCAATTCTAGGGTTCATTCTCTGTCTTTAATGTGACTATTACCATTCGGTCGCAGGCTAAGTCATGTGCTTCCAACAGTTATTCACCCTATGGTCAAGGTGTGAATAATAATCAGAAACCCATTAAGTGCAAAAAAGAAGAACCAAATTCTACTACTTTGTCTTGGTCAGACTAAAGATAAAATTTATTCATTCAAAAGATCATTAATTAAGATTATGTTTGGTCAACACTGACCATAATTCTTAGATAGTCTTAACCCTAAAATCATGCCAAATAATTGTTCACCCTTTGGTCACGGTGTGAATAAAAATTAAAACTAATGAGGATTAAGCAGTTAAGAACAATGAATAAATCAAGAATTGAATTGATGAAATAATAATTAATCACACATGGGCATTCACAAAAGATTCACATTGATTCCCTAGTTATGGGATTAGTTACACATCATGGAAAAAGAAAGAAAAGAGATTAAGTAGAGAAAACCCGAGATGATCATCAAAGAGCTCCTCCAATTCTTCTTCGTCTTTTTCGTCTTCTTCTACAATGGATGGATGGGTTTTGAGGTGATGTGTGGTGATGAAGTGATGGGGGATGGCCCCCTTGGTGGCTTGGGACCTCCCTTGGCTTGTCTATCCCGAAATTAGGGTTCAAAGGGGTTTAAATAGGCTTTAGATGCTAGGCCAAGTTCCTAAACAATAAGGAAAGTGGTTCTCTTTTAGAACTCTACCTTTTTGGGATTTAATTCTTTTCTAATCCACTCAAATTGATTACTTATTGAAGGATGATAAGGATAAGGTGTCAACTTGCTTTCCAAGACTCACACTCATGTCCAAAAAGGTAATATTTCCCGTTCTGACAACTTGCAAAATAAATCTCATCACAATTTACGGAATTATGACTGATCTGACCATTGGATACTAAAACGGGCATAACTTCTTCTAGGAATATCGGAATTGCAATCCGAAAAGTGAAACAGAAACTAGACTTCCAGGGATTTCCATTCATAGGTGGTAGGACACACAATTCAAACTGAAGAGAGAGATATGGGGCACGCAATATGAGTGATCTACACAGCCAAAATTCATCTTTTTGCTTATTTTCTCCAAAATAACATACAACACCTCTTCTATGGAATGTGACCTACACATACTCAACAAACACATAAAATACCGAATTTTACTTGAGAACAAAGCACAAATAATAGGAAATGGGGACCTAAAACATGTATAGAAATAGACCGATCACCAAGTGACAGCAACTAACACATGTAGATCATGTCTGCATAATTGTTGAAGAAGTTAGATAACCAAGTAATATTACTTAGGTGTTTGAAGATACTAATAAAAGATTGTAATATGTACGATTATACTTACAATTCCCCCGTCGTGTTCCTCTCGTAGGCTTGGTAAGCCGCAAGCTGATCACCATCTACCAAATCCCTTGGCCTGAATACATGTGCTGATGACGGTGACAATGTTCTTGTCCTCTTCATCCCACAGGGGTTAGTGTATGGGTTCATCAGCTGCCACCCTCGATTCAATCCCGCTGGAGACGCTCAACGTGGGGCTGACTACAGTCTGAACCGCTGGGATGGACATGAGGGGTGTGCTAGGAGGAGGAACTCTGTCCCCGTGGATCGCCTGGAGGGGTGCGCTGCGACGATGGGTGCGATGTGTGGTCCTAAGGATGAACAGGACTATCCACATGCTCGACCTGATGCCACTGCTGCTCTGGTAAACCCTCATGAGGTACCTACTCCAATAGTGTTTTCTCTATACCACCATGCACTTACTTCTCCTACTCTTGTTCTGTCACACCAAGCTCCTGCTGATCGGACACTCTTTTCGTAGTACCTTGATGCTCACATCCGATGCTTGGGTCTGTCGCTTCAGTCATGACTACATGTCCTGTCTTTGGGACTAAAGTCTCGGTCACCTGAACGGTGGACCATCCTAATGAGACTGCGATGTCGAACCCTGTAGCGCCTGAATCAAGCCCAGCAACTCTGTATGCTGCTGATCTCGTTTCTCATCACTCTTTCGGACATCCTCTCGTAACTCTTGGACGACATCCATCACTTCAATGAATTTACGTTCCAACGATCCTGAAAGGAAATAGAAATTGTCAGTACTAAAACCGTTCACTCGTTTCAAATTAAATAATACAATACAAATATTTTTTACGTACCTCTAGATGACCTCCAACGCCTTCTCGTGAATCACCTCTGCTTGTATCTCCGAGCATCACAAATCAAACCCGCATATGCCTAACGGGGAGTCCCACAGCCAGCCTCAGGCTCAGAACCCTCGGTATCACTGGTTCCGACAGTCGTATGTTGTTCGGGATCCGATACCGAAACGTCTACTCTATTGGCAGCATTTTACAGACTGCCTCCCTCGTCTATGCCCTCGTAGTAACATTCAGCTCTCTCAGCTGCCGTCGACACCAATTCAGTCTTCGCAAACATCTGAAATCGTAGTTAGACCATTGTAATTGTATACATACTAATAACTATAAACATTAACAAAAATCATACTTACCCTAGATGTGAAGATCTTTGCCAGCTTTTCTGCCCTCAGTCGCTGATTCAACTCTCATTTCAGAGTATGGGGAGGACTGGTCAATTACCTTGCGAATCCCAAGTTAGATGGCAAGCTCGGGGATAACCTCAAAAGCAAATATCTGTGTAATAGATAAGTGCAATAAGAATCCAATATATTTATTCCATCATTCATATGAAAACAATTACAGTTAAAGTACGGATTGAAATTCTAAATTCTCACCAACAGTGCGTGAGGTAGACGGTATATGTTGTACGTCTCCAAGGTGTGTACGTCGACGCCCTTTACTTCCTGTTGTTTTTCGAACCGCTCCCATCGACAGTCCAACCTATGCTTGAAACCAAAAATAGACTTCCTATACACATGTGCACCCCACGGGAACGCATCAAAAGCGTCAAAGTCCTCGACTAGGCGCATCTGCCATACAGGAATTTTCTCTCTCTCGTCTAACCCCATTAATATCCAGTTGAGCATCTTCAATAAGCACAGCTTCACCGTATCATACTGCTCCTCAAAAATACCAATCTGTAGAACCGATCTCAGCTATTCATAGTCAACCTTATCTCGAACACCAAAGTACCGCTGGTGTATGCCAGTCTCTACCATATCATACCTCACTGTGTTGGGAATGACTCCGAACTTCAATCCGGTGATCAGACAAAACTCAACCTTAGAGAACCGGACTGAATGACGACATAACATAAATCTCATCTCATCTTCCGGTCCATCGTGATGCAACTCGCGCATAAGCAGTCGATGGACAATGCCTGCTGAAAACTTCATCTCACGATGCATCCAAAGGAAATGTCCAAAACACAACTTTGTATACCGACGTCGTTCTTCGCCCGTAAGATGTTAAGGTACCTTGTTAAGTGCGTCATCTATATCTCAAAGGTCATCGAAATGGTCATACAGTCATGCCGAGTTATTTTTCCCTCGTACTATTCTCCCACTAAAGTTTTAAGCAAATCCTTTAGCTCATTTTCTTCATCTGCATTTTCATAGAAATAAAGCATATTAGTAAACTGTAAAAGGCTCAGGCAGTTAAGTAAAAGGCTCTGGCATTTCATTAAAAGGCTTGGACAGTTCATAAAAAGACTCGGGCAGTTAAGTAAATGGCTTGGGCAGTTCATTAAAATGCTTGGGCACTATATAGAAAGTCTTAGAGATACAAAATTAACAAAACAAATCATTGTTAAAAAGGCTCGGAAATAACTCACAAAGGCTCAGACACTACTCACGAAGGCTCGGATACAACTAACAAAGGCTCGAACATCAAAAAGTTTAATGTTCATACAAAAGACTCTGGCAGTTCATGAAAAAGCTCGGAAACTGCTTAAAAAGGCTCGGAAACTACTCACAATGGCTCAGAGATTCAAATTTGAAAAACCTAATACAAAGGCTAGGAGATTCAAACAAAAAGCTTGAATTACAACTTAAAAGGCTCAGGCACTATATAGAAAGTCTTGAAGATACATAATTAACAAAAAACTGATTGTTAAAAAAACTCAAAAATAACTCACAAAGGCTCGGACATCAAAAAGTTTAATATTCATAGAAAAGGCTCAAGCAGTTTATAAAAAAACTCAGGAACTACTTAAAAAGGCTCGGAAACTACTTACAAAGGCTTGGATATTCAGATTTTAAAAACCTAATACAAAGGCCCAGAGATTCAAATAAAAAGCTCGAATAACAACTTAAAAGGCTCGAACGGTGTTTCAAAAGGCTCAAAAACCCAGATCTTCATTATCTTCTACACAAGTTTTTCAACAAAAAAAAAATCATAACCTAACCCAGAACCATATTCAGATCGACAAATCCAACCTAATCTACAAGTCTAAATAACACCTAACATCAAACATGCTCATAAACTTATCAATAACAAAAATGACAACAAAGGATAACTCTACTTACCACTATCAATTGCAGATGCTCGTCTGAACTGTCGAAAAAGGACTGTAGTGCCACCGCCGATTACTTCGCCGTCAGATTTTTAGCCGATGTTTTCTCTCTCCTAGTTTGTCTCTCTACATTTGAAAACGATAAAAAGTGACTTGGAATGGGTATTTTTGTCTAGTCACCTAAATTGGTTCCTTTTAAACATGAATTACTAATGTGGTGCTATTTGCGCAAGACCCACCCCAAAAAGTGATATTTAATTTTTGAACCCAATTAAAGGTTGGATAGAAATGTACTTTAAGTTCCCCAATGTTACTCCAAAAATTGATTTTATGTTTTCTTCATTGTTTTGCTATTTTTGTACTTTTTTTATACAAAGGCCTTCCAAGTTGGGCACTTTTGAATGTATTTTTTCCCAATTTTTTACTATTAGCCAATTTTTTTAACTTTCCATTAAAGAAGTAAATATTGGTTTCGGTGAAAATATTAGTCGTCCAAATTTTATACCAGTGATATAGACTTATAATATTATTGGTATTCTCTCCCTATTGTTGAAACAATAATACTAAAATTGACATACACGAGATAATCTTATCATTATCAAACCTTGTTTTAATTTGGATATAGTTACAGCAGACCCTCTTAGTATGTATATATATACACATAAATTTTCAAGTCAGTACGTACTGATATAATTTCATTAGTGCGTTGGATGTAGACCATTAGATTTACATACTTTGACTCAAAGTGTATGCACTTGTCAAAACTTCTCCATAATCAGCAATCCACATACAATGTACTGATATAAGTTATATCTGTGCGTACTGAGGAGAAAATGACTATATATATATATATATATATTATATAAATTATAAAAAAAATCATCTTTGATATTTTTGAGGAGAGATTTATGATAAATTTATAATTTTAAGGGATATTTCAGATGAAATTAACCTCGGATTTAGTGCGATGATGCAGTTTAGAATAATAAGAAAGAAAAAAAAATTGCATATCCTGTTTTTTTTGGAGAGGTTGACATTTGTTCAAGGTTCTACCGAGACAGATCTAGATCATTCACTACAAATGTGAAAAAACGACATGTCTTTTTTCTCCGGAGTAAGCAAGTGCAATCTCAATTTCTTGGAGAGAAATTTATTTAGTTTCCATCACATTCCTTTTAACATAAATAACCACTTAAAATTAAATGTTTCAAAAAAAAAATTCCTCATCTCCGAAAGAATAAAAACAAGGCATAACAATTTACTTCACATACCAATAAATAGATAGTAGTTAATGAAAATAGTTTCTTTTCTTTCTTTTTTTAACCGTGAAATTTTTAAACAAATAATCTTCCTTAACTTTGGTTTTATTCTTTAGAAAAATTATTTCAAAACTCTTATTCCCCTCTTTTGTTGTCAAAGCATTTATTTTTATAATATATATATATATATATATATATATATATATAACTTCAACGTGTGGGTGTTTTTATCAATGGGCTTTTATCGGTTGAACAATTTATAATAATTGACGATATGAAAGATTTAGTTGGAAGAATAAAGTCATGAACAGTGATTACTAATTGGTTTGTTGCATTTGCATCCAAAAACAAAAAACAAACTGCAAATAGAATGGAAATTTGGTGGCCTTCAAATGTTAATTTATACAGTTATACATCATTGTCACTCTCCTGTAGGCCTTGTGAGAAACCCAATGATGTGCTTCTAAGTGCACCCCATTTTGAATCAGGTGGCATGATTATAAGAGTAATCAGTTATTTAACGAATATTTAACTACAACGTGCATTGTAATAAAATAAAGAAGTTTAATCTTTTTTTTAAACTAAAGAGTCAAACTTGTTAGTGAAGAATAGCAACTCCAAGTACCAGCTCAACAGCTTTCTCGTTTTGCGTCGTCAGACCATCGATATACAGGTAACTTTCCCACAATATTGTGACTTCATTTTTTGCTTTGTTTTTCAGTTGATGTGGATCTCTTTTGAGACTCTGTTTTAGTGTATTGATGATGATATCACTTACTTTCTCTGCTCTAAATCTAAAACTTTGCAGAAATTTTCAATCTGTTGTCTTTTTCCTCGAAACTCCAATTATTTTTTAATTTCTTTTAGTATTCTTGATGGGTATTATCTGTAATGAATTTTAGCTTCTTTTACTGCCATTATTCTTCATAAACTTTGAAGAAATTCATTTTCCTTCTAATTTTTTTTAAAAGATCCTTTTTTTTTGTTATATATATATACATAAAATGTTTTTGTATATGTTGATTGATATTATCACTGATTATAATTTTAATTTTGATTTTGATTTTTGTGTGGTTTTTCCAAGTTATATTAGCTAGCTTGAATTGTAAATTGTGTTTTTGACTTTTGAGCTTTGTGTATATATATATATATGATGGCAATGTATGAATATGAATGTTGCAGATTTTTAGAGTATGGGTGACACGGTTGAGGATAATGAGATAGATCGAATCTCAGAGTTGCCTCCGTTTATCGTTCATCAGATTATGTCTCACCTCTTGGTTAAAGAGGTAGCTCAAACTAGTATCTTGTCGAAGAGATGGCAATATTTGCAGAGATCGTTTCCCATCTTTGATTTTGATGAAGCTTATAGGTATTTTATGGAAATTAGTTGTCCTATTTTTTTAGGAGCAAAAGAGGGAGATTACGTATAAACATAAGGAGATTCATAGAATACGTCGATGCTTCCTTGCTTAGGTTTTGTGAGCTTAAGTTTTCTATGCAGAAATTAAGGATATTGATAAGTCTTCTTGATATTAAAGAGTCATCATGTGTTCTTGATAAATGGATAGGATTGGCAACAGAGAACGGAGTTAAAGAGTTAGATTTTGATGTCCGAACGCTAACAGATTCAGCGTACACTTTGCCTGGAATAATTTTTTCTGCTAAATTGCTCACTACCTTAAAGCTAGCTGGTTGTAAGTTGGAGCAGCCCTCGGATACTATAAGGTTCCTTTCTCTCAAAAGTCTAACTCTTAACTATGTCTGCATAAGTGAAGTGATGCTCCAGAAGATCACTAGTGAATGTGTATTGCTTGAAGAGTTGTCTATGTCCAATTGTTGGGGTGCGAAATGTGTTCATGTCTTTGAAGCGTATAAACTCAAGATCATTAGCATTAGTGTATCCTCAAATGAGCTTGAGAGCATCAAGATTGTCGTTCCAAGTCTTCAAGAGCTTTTGCTCAAATCTTCTATTCCGCAAAGAAGGCAAATTGATGTTGATGGATGTACAAACATGAACAAGTTAGAGTTAGAGGGTTGCACTATTATTGATCAAGAATTTCATCATCTTATTTCGAAATTTTCTGCACTTGAGAATCTTCAAATTGTTTGGTGTCAGTCCCTGGAAAGCCTTGTGATTTCTAGTGATCGACTCAAGAACTTAAGCATTGTTACATGCTTTGATTTGAAGGCAATTACCATCGATACTCCAAATTTAGTTTCTTTTGTTTACGAGAGTAATCCGGTACCCATTTCTTCAACAATGAAAGCTTTATGTCCGTGGAAAGTTGACTTCAAAAACAAAGATGATCCCGACACTCAATGGTATCTTAATATTAAGGAATTTATAGGAGTGTCTAATCATATAGAAGATTTAACCTTGCATGTCACATCTGAGAGGGTACGTATGTGTACAATTTCCACGCTATCCATTAGTTTTACTTGCACAATGTTTGTTATCGTTCTTTCATTTTTCTTTCGAATTGTGATTTATTCAGGTTTCATTTAATTTAGACGAATTCAGAATCAGTTCACCTTCTGCGCCTTGTGAAGTTGCAAATTTGTGCTTGGAAATAAATGCACCAACATCAGATTATGCAGCATTCCTAGATGGCATTCTCAATGTATGTCATCCAAGGACTTTGTCTGTGCTAAAAACTCAAGAAAACCATAATAACTTTGCTGAGGTAAGTTCCTTCTATCATAAATTCTTCTTTTAATTTGTCATAATAACATATCCTCATTGTATTTTGTGCAAGTAATTACCACACAAATTAATAGTTGACTTTGTCTGGTTACTCTGGTAAAAGATTCTCTCAAATGGGTCAGATTTGAATGAAAATTGTAAAGTTTTTCAGTTTAGTGCAATTAATTGAATGTTGTGGGAGTTTTTAACTTTTACTCTTCATATAAATAGATGATAAAAGAATGAGTTAAATTTTCTTTTAGGTACTGTTTCCTCTATTCTTACTTTTATATTGAACACTCGTCGAGATTAGAGAATCAATTTTATAACATTACAAAACAAACGTTTAGTTTTATTTGGATTTTGTAGGATGTCCACACTAAAGAATTATTAGGAATTGTTGATATATTGATAATAATTGTGTTGGCTTAGTATTTATTGGTGATTGTTGTTAAGTTGACAATCTTACTTTAACTTCCAATTGACTATTGCTCGAATGATAGTGGCTGCACGAGAAAATGATGAATAGAGATGTCAACTGTTGTAATTCTCGTAAAGTCAAGTGTTGGCGGCATTACCTGAAGGATTTCAAGATCGGAGGCTTCGTACCAGGCGGACGTCAAAAATGTGTTCACATAGATAATTTGATCGATGTACTGACTCAAATGCCAATGGTGACTTTTCGGTTTCATCTAGATTGGTGTTTCACTGCAGCTGTTGAGAATTCTTAGGTGGTTTTTTTTTTCCATCCTCATAATTCAAAATCTATGATACATAATAATATTATAAGTTTCTAATGGCTGAGAAGTTGATTGTTGTGTTTACCAGCTTTCAGCTGAATTACATTTGTATTTTTGTGTGAATTACATTGAATAAATAAGAAATTCGTTAATGGAGATGTGGAATTATAGAATAAATAATAACTTTCTAGTGAATAAACAAGAAATTAGTTAATGGGGATGTGGATTGTTGGAATTATAGAATAAATAGTAACTTTCTAATGCAGAATCCCGTGTGAATTTTTCGTAAGGTTTCTGAACCGATATAATAAATATTGTTATTTGACCGATATCTATGATATTTTCCATATACTACGGGATATATATATATATATATATATATATATATCGGTCATTTTCTAATGTGGGATCTCGTACGAATTTTTCGTAAGAGATCCCACGGTTGATAGCTATCAATAGAATAAATATTGATATCTACGATATTTTCTATATTTTTTGTTTGAAGGGCATGACATTTTCTATACAGTAGGTGATATATATTTTCTATATACTATAGGATGTTAAAAATATCTCTGAAAATCATCTTGGAGATAATTGGTGATATCTCCGCTGAAAATTCCAAAAATTTGGACTCTGTATTTACTTCCATGTGAAATTTTCTAAATGGACTCTTTTTGATGAATTTTGATGGTTAAAACCAATATATATATATATATTATATAATATACATAGCTAAGTGGGAGTATAATATAATGAGTGTTGATCCACAAAATAATATTTTAATACAAATAAAAAAAATTCCAAAATATCATTAGGAATTAGGAGGATACATTAAAATAAGAATCCAATGTAATAATACAAAACAAAAACTATATATTTAAACTAAATTTGCACGTGCTCCATTTTAATAAAATATCTTGCCACCGACACCAAGCATTGGATTTCACCATTGACTCAATCAAATTTTATATTGATGAATTAAGATGATTTTGAAATTCTTTATTATTATTATTATTATTATTATTATTTTAAAAAAAATCTTTCTTTTAAAATTTTAACAAATTAAACAAACTTTTTTTAGTAAAAAAAATTAAACAAATTAAAATAAATAGCTCATTTTTTTTAGATAGCTCATTTAAGTAAAAAAAAAAAAGAGCGGTCCTATTGACACACCCCCTACTGATCTATTCATGACCCACTTTTTAAATTTTAGATTTACTTAAATAAAATTAAATGTTTTTATTAAATTTTTGGTTTATTGCCAAAACTACCCATTTTACTTATTTTTCAAACTTAATACATACCATATATGATTCCTCTATCTCTGTATCTATATACATCTCTCTCACCTCAATTAATTGATTTATTTATTTTTTCTTCTTATTTCTTTTTTTTTTTTAGTTTTTTCTTCTTCTTATTTCATGATGGAAACGAAAAAAATAAAAAATAACAGGATATTTCAACAGAAAGACAACTTAATATCATTCTAAATAAAAAATAAACTTCAAACTTATTTCTAAAGAATGAATTGTTTCCAGATGCTTACTATCATTGTCAGACAGTTCTTCATGTTTAATATCATTCTTAGACAATATTTTCATATTCTTGATATCGTTCTCAAACTCTTCCATAATATTTTATATGTATGTAAGAAGCGGATTTTAGGGTTTAAGAGATTTTTTTTTTTTTGAAGAAACAGATTACTGGATTTTTTTTTTTTAAAAAAAAAGAAATGTGAGATTTTAATAGATTTACTTTATAGAAGATTTATTTCCTAAATTGTATGTCTCTTTAAGTAATTTTGATAAAGAAAAAAAGAATATTATATAATTAAAAAAATGGGACATGAATAGATCAGTAGGATGTGTGCCAATAGCACCACTAAAAAAAATCACCTTTTAACAGAGCTGATAATACACATAACACTTCCCTTCCACATAAATGATAAGAGGTTTAAATCTCACCATATATATTTTACAAACATGTGCGAAAGTTTTTTTTCCAAATTGTATTGTTTGATTTAAACAGATCCTCGATAGTCCTATTATAATAGTTTTTGTAATATTTCAAAAAAAAAAAGACAAATTAAACAAACTGTTTTTTCATCGCTTCATTATTTTTCATATTTTAAGAGCACCGATATTTAAAAAAAAATACCTTTTATATCTACACTATTTTGATAATATTGAAGATGTTGACCTTATATTTAATTTCCAACAAAATTTTCAAAACTTAAGACCCCCTGATATTTTGACGAAACTGATATTTAACTTCCATATCCCACTAGACACATAACAAAACCACTTTGGTTATCTTGTGCTTTTGATAATTTCATTGTATGTGCTCTTTAGTCTTGCAGTGGGGTTCGATGCAATCCTAATAATGGAAAAATATTCTTCACCCTGAAACTTGTAAACACTGTTAAAGATATACATATTAATTAAAAAATACATCATATTCATTATTTCAAAAAAAAAAATTATGCTGAAGTTGAACATATAATTGGATGACAGAAAATGTAGGTGTTTTTATCATGTGTATATATACTAAACTAACAATTTCAATAAAATAAATAAATCAACACCAAAGTGCTCACAAAGTGATATCATGAAAAGAAAAAACAAATGCTCTAAAAATAATATATACATAGGCCTTCCAGGGTGAGCACCTGATGGAATGTATACTTCCCGAATTCTTCAGAATTGTTTAGTCTCAAAGTCTTTATCATCACTTCCAACTACTCTAATCAGCAAATTCGACCTATAAATAGAAACAATCAGCAAATTCAGATTGACCTATAAATCACAAAAGTTTTCGAAGATATTTTTTACAATTTCAAATTTAAGGTTCGATGATCACAGGGGATAGTCTTGATAAAAGAATTGAATTTGTATCACCAATCATATGTCAAATATTTATTTTTGTGAAATGAAGCTTACCTCTACTCTTGAGGAAGAAGGGAAATCTCAATTTCTTGGAGTGATTTTCCTTTAGTTTCCGTCACATTCCTCTTAACAAAAATTACCGCCAAAAAACTGAAGATACCAAAGATTGTATAGAGGACTACTGGCCCAAGCTGCTCCATCAAACGCAAAAACAAGAGACCAACAAAGAAATTTATTGCCTGCAAAACAACTCTAATGTATGAACAATATGATATTCTGCATTTACTCAAGAACTAAGTAGGATTTTCTCCACAAGCAAACTGAAACTCATTCAATACATAATCAACCATGAGTGAACCAAAAACAGAGAGTTGATTCTCCTTCTCAAAAGGTCGATTCTAAATTTCAACTTAGATCATGAAACTAGTTAGTCTAACAACAACCAAACCAAATTCAATTGCCAAAGTGCTAACTAAAGGCAAGAAAAACTAATAAAATTAGTGTGAACCAAATCTTATGAAGAATTGCAAGGAGACAATTACCCAATGCACAGCCATGCAAACTGCCATTGCCTTCGCTCTAATTCGATTGGGAAATATTTCTGATAGGAGGAGACCAGGAACTGGACCAGCACCTAGAGAAAATGTGAAGACACACCTGCAATATCAAGTGATGCCATTACATCACATATCAAAAAGATTCTAAAATTTCATGTTTCCCGTTGACAACCTTCATACAATTATGTCATCTAGAATCAGGTTTACACCATTCAACATAAATGGTAACAGAGTTTGACTCCTGAATTGCACAAAATCAAACCACTTCAGTTGTGATCACTATCAATTATTATATTATATTATATTCATTCCAATTATTATTCACTTCATAACTAGCAGATTTTGTGATCACTTCCAATTATTATTCACTTGAGCATTTCCTGCTACATATGCCTTCATGTCACGGCATTTACTTTTCTGGCTAAGTCCAGCGCATCAATTCTTAGACATGACGCATTTCAAACATCCACAAGTGATTACATGCTGTTTTCGGATTAGAAAATTTACTACTTTTAATTTTATCAATGTATCTACTTTGGTTTTTTTCCTAATTCTCCAGGTTGCTGGAAACTGGCAAAACTTACAGCAACATGCCTCCAAGAGATAGATACAATGCTCCAAAGCTTGACACAAAAGAAGTTGCCGCAGTTGCTTGAAGACCAATTGCTACTACCTGAACCAACAAAATAAATAAAGTAAACATCTTGATGAAAATCTTAGATTCAAATCCACTAAGTTGCGAATGTAATATATTGCTATGCAAACTTGCAAAAACAACATATTGATAGAGCCAAATCAGGAAAAACACTATAGCATTACGCTATACAATCAGCAATATGTAATTCTTGCAGTTACAAGTCACACAGATTGAAGCATTTGGTCTAAAATAAATCACCAAAAAGATGGCTAGTTCTAATTTCTGAAAGAATCAACCCCAAATTTATTTGAATAGTTAGATGGCTATTACCTCTTGACGTGACTGATTTCTATTTCAATTATTATAATGTGGCCATTTATTTCAACATATGTCAATCCTGTAGATATGGTCCAGTATATTTCCAATGGAAAATTTCCATGTTGGACCAATTGGATACTGGATCCTTATGATACATGTATGTTCAGGGAATTACCACATTTCAGCACAATTGTTGTAGCTCAAAATACTCAGTAAAAGAATTTTCAGACAATTTTTTTTTTTTCGATTTTTAATACTTTTCTTACCATGCCTGAAAAACTTCCAAGAAGAAGAACCTTTCTTCCTAGTTTATCCATCAAGAGCGTTGCAATAATTGACCCTAACAAAGCATAAACAACATCATTACAAGAAACATCAAAAACATTCACATGTTAAATCTTCAGAGTAGAGCAATCTGCACCTGATAAGTTTGCAATTCCCACACACACATTTGCAGAGTCTGAAGGTACACCAGCTTTTTTAAAGACAGACGATGAGAAATAGAATACAGCATTTATTCCAGATAGCTGTTGTAAAGCAAAAAGGGTAGATCCAATGAAAACAACTGCAAATAGAGAAGTTAAAAGAGCAATATTTTAGAAGGAAACATACAGGTAAAATGACTTGATATGTAACTTGCAACAAATTAACATGATTACCTCGAGAATGGCGACCATAGAACAACTCTGAGAACTTCACTGTATCTGCCTCATCCCCTCTGTCTGACTTTGACAGTTCAGCCATTGAGTACTTTACATGTAATCCTCCTAGAAGTTTCTCAAATTCAGCTTCAGCTTCAGCCCCTCTTCCCCTCTGAAGCAAGTCCGGAAAAATTGGTGAGTGTTTACTCTATCAAATTACCTTCGATAAGTCAATAATTAAGTGAACCACATTTAGATTTATGAAATATATAAAGCTCTAATAAATTAGAAATCCGAAAGTGTAAATAACCAGCACAGGCTACCAGACTTGGTAAATGTTGAAGAGAATAAAAATTGCATTCTCGGGATGGTAAGAACAATGACATTAAGCAGGTCAAGGTGTCAAACATAAAGAGAAGAGATTCGATAAACCATAGGAAAAGACAAGAAAATGTCAACCACATAATAACAAGGCCGTTTTCTAGAAACACCACAGCTTACTCAAGATAACGATTGCACTCAGAACAAACATTCAACAATAGAAGCTTAAGAGTGACAATTCCTGAATGTTTAGGAGGATTAACTGACAAAAATAAAAAGGAAAAAAAGGGAGAAGAAATATAATGCTACAAAGCATTCTGATCAACAGCTTCACCCATAATTACTGTATCCATATATCCAGCCCCAGATCATTTGGCATAAGGTTTTCCTTGGATTGTGAGGACAGAGAGATGCTGAAAACTTTCTGGCCCTTTAAGGAAGCAATTTTTTTAAATAGGAGGCTCTTTATGGAAGTGCTCATGCATTAAAATGTAAACCAAAAACAGGAAGAAGAAGAAGGAAAAGAAAAGAATTATTTGTTCAAATCATTACCAAGAGTTGGGTTATGAATTTCATTATAATCCTCAACCCCCATTGCACCAATGTAGAAGCTCCTAAGAATTCACATCACATTCCAACTCAGATCAGAGTCCAACCAGAGAAATATGATTTCTAATTAAGTGTACATTATCCCACTATAAAGAAGGTCAACCTTATATCCAATTTAGCTTCTAAATTAAACAATGAGGTCTGTTTATTATTCAGATCTAACATGAGTCTACCTTCGTTTGTGTCGAATGTGTTTATAATAGATCCACACATTAAATATACTTCAGATTCAATTATCTGTTAGCAACTTCAAAGATACATATTCAAAAATTAAATTTAATCTCTTTCTTCCTTTTAAAAAAAAAAAACAAAATTGATCTCTTTCTTTAAAAGATATAACTGTATTTTTAGACTTCATTTCAGAATAAACTATAACACCATTAAGCTCAATCAATGCCTCACATATTACCAAAAAGAAATGCAAACTCCAAACAGAAAAAAATAAAATAAAATAAAATAAAAAATAAAGATTTATTGTTAAGAAAATGAATAATATGCAAGGGAACTGATGACCTTGAAAAGCCAATGAGGACTTTCTGCACAGAACTCCATAAGAAATGCCAGTAGTACAGCAGGAACAGCAGATGCCCAAAAACAAATGCGCCACCTGAGCACATCATCAAGTTAATACATTACACAATTCACAACTGCACTATCTGTGCACTTGATTGATTAAACGAATACATGTAATGCTTAGACAATAAACAGAAAGAGCTACAAATAAGTCTATAAACAACTTTTTGCTCGGTCATCTATTTCTGAAATGGATTCATTTATAAGTTATAACATTTTTCTTACCAACCCACAACGTCCTTGGCCGGAAGTCCAATAAATAGTGATGCCAAAATTCCAAAACACGTCGCAATTTGAGTGGAGCTCCCATAAGCACCCCTTACATAAGCTGGTGAAACCTATTTGAAGATGAGACAAAATCAAGTGCAATGAAAGAAACAACAGTAGGGTAGGAATGTGAACTGATAATAATGAAAAACTAATGAAATCATTGTATCTTATACCTCTGCTACATATAGAGCTGCAACAGGTGGGCCAATACCCATTCCAATTCCAACAAAAAACCTCCCCAGAAGCATACCCCAGAGATTTTTTGTTATAGCACTGCAAAATGATAGTTGAATACTTCTGTAAGCTTCATTAAGTTTCAGATTAGAGGCTTAGAGCACAAATAATACATATTGATCACTTGTTTAGATATTCATTCCCAGGACATTTTGAGGATAACAATTTAAAAACCAACCCTTGTTCTCTTGATTCTCTCTATGAATATTAAAAAACTAATGGGAGTCAATAAGAGAGATTTAAGATCCTGAATCCAGAAGTAGATGCATATTGAGTGCACTGACTTCATCAAAGACAAACCAAAATGCATTGAGAATAGACAAACTGCCTTTAATTAAAGAGAAAAATTGTACTTAAAGCAATCACAGTAACACCAATTTTTTGCTGACATAAATAAATGAGTGGCATATGAAAAATGATAAGCATCCCTAAGGTTGTTATAAGACCAGTATTCGAACAAATGTTCATCTTCTAAACTAAAAAAAGTTCCAATCAGTATCTTCACAGACATGACGAGTGCTAGATGATAATAAAACTAGTATTAGCTTAGCTCTATGCTGTAGTTACCTCATTGAAGCCCCGATTATCATTGGTAAAGCACATAGCTGAAATGCCCTGCGCCGTCCAATCCCATCTGTGATCGAGCCACTGAACATAGATCCAATGAAGGCGCCCCCTAAACAAGTACTCACTACTAGGCCTTCATTTGACACAAAGCAATGTGTCAAAATAGTTTTCCAAAGATAAAAGCAAAGCAGCATGAAAGCTTAATGAGGCAGAGTACCTTCAGCCATGGTATTTCCGCTAAAACCAAGCTCCAAGGACATGCTTTCTAATGTCTCGTTAACTACTCTGCAATAACAAAGGCAGTACAACAGAAAGAATATATTATTTCCTAGGCTTTTCACACTCAAAAATTTTGAACAGCCAAAAAGAATAATGAGTATCCACAGGTGCAAACCCAAGATGGTAGCCGTATAAGAATGAAGAAATGATTGCCACAAGTACATGTGGCAAAGATCGTTTCCAGGACGGGTTTCCAATATCTTTGGCCAATCCATTTGGCATCCGAACTACAGGCCATATAAATTGTTAGTATCATTCATAAATCATAATAATAGCAACTATTTGCATCTAAGAAATAGACGTGCAAACAACAAACTTCCAATAATTCGCTTAACATAGAGGTACAAGGGAAAATATTCCAAAGGTCTTGGGTTAACAATGACGAAAAAATGCTGTATCTTCCTCTGAATTGTGTGCATTCCCCATCCTCAGTGATGGAGCAAAAGAATTGTTAAAATTTATGCCTTAAATATTATAAAAATGGAAGTGAATTGTGTACAGCACTTTATCAATATAGAGACAATAGACACACAATAAAAAAGCATATAAAAGCAGAACAAAATCCCTGATCATGCAACTTGCATTTTTATTATCAACAACTTGTTCATGTACCCAATATTAACACATTATCTTATTGAAGTCAAATGAAAAACATGCACTGACACATAAAAAAAACTAAATATTGGTTTTCATGCGTCATGTAAAACACACTCTCACAGTCAAATGAACCTCCAACCGATTGAAAATTTGAAATGCATAACATAAGCTCAATCAAGCTTTAAAAAAAAACCACACAAAGCCAAATTTAATAAATATTTAAAATCTGAAACATAATTGAACAATAAAATCGATTACTTGAAGTTTCATCTTTATCGTCTTTGTCATTATCAGCGCCGAGGTAGTAGTCTCTGGAGGAGACACGCTTGTAGGTTGAATATGCATCCACATGCCGTCCACGCATGCCTATTTGATTCAACTTCACTCCCGAATTCAACAAGTAATAGAATTCAGCAGCCAACTGCGATAACACAACCAGATCGATAACACTTCAATCTATCTCATCAACAATGTTGAATTCACACAACGCACTTCAATATTCAGATCTCACAAAAACATAATTTTTTTGAAAATTTTCGCTGAAATGATCCACCTATTTGTAATCACATCAAAATTTATGTTCTTTAAAAATAAAATAAAATAAATTCGACTCATACACTGAAAAATTAGTTCGAAATTAACATATTTTTTTTCAAACTAAAAATAGCAAGATTGAACAGAACTGAACTTCAAAAGCGGCACCGTTTTAGTGGATCAGCGAGAAACAGAGACACTCACCATTCCGTATCAGAGCAAGAAAATGCAACCTTCTTCTTATATTTATTCGAAATAAAACGCAATTTAATACATGAAAAATCACAGAAAATAAAAAACACACACAATATTTTATATAATAATAAATGACGAAAAGATATATTGAACATGTGTTTTTCAGGTCAGTGAAAACATACAAGCAGATAGTGATCTGATACAGAGAGACAGAGCAGAGAATGAGATGCGAAAATGAGGTGGCTAAAATGCGCCGGTGGTGTGAGTGTTAGTGTCACTCGTCGGTTGGGGAACAGGTGTCGACGTGTCGTCGGTGTCAAGCTTATTAAACTGAAGACAAGGAAATCTAAGCGTGTTTTTCGATAACCGTTTATAATTATTATTATTTTTTTACTTTTAGAAAACGAGAAATGTGAATGTGTGAGGAGGCGGATGCTAACGTGCGCGGGGGGTGTGGTGGTGCGCACTTACTTGTCCAGAGAGTGGGATTTTACTGGTTTTTGTTTTTTAGAAGAGAAGCAAGCAATGAATAGAGAGAGAGAGAGGCGGTTGGAGCTAGGAGACGAACACGTGGAGTCAGATCTTGTGGTTTGTCGGTACGCTAAGTTTGTTTGTATGTCCAATTGTGTTTCGACACGTGATCAGCTTTTCATGGCGTAATTAAAGGCCATTACTTGGGATCTGGGTCGGGTTTTAACCCGCTGGAGAATTGAGGGTGGAGAGTGTTAATGACAAAAAAGAAATTAATTATTTTTCTTCTTGAAATATTAAATTAATTTATTTTTTTTTTAATTTCAATTGAAAAAGTTTAAAGAGATCGAATTCGAATAGATGATAACAGATAATTTGTTTTAATGATCATGCTATGATCCATAACTATCCAAGATTGTTGAGATTTATTAGATTTAATCAAAATAGATGATAAGTTTTAAGGTAAATCAATATTAGTAATTTCTATTTCGGTAATTCGGTTTGGATTGAATTACTTTTCCAACAATGAATATACAGTAATCATATATAAGTCCGTAAATCTACTTTAACTTGGTTTTTTAACTATTACATGAATTTAACTAATTCATTAGAGATTTGTGAATCACTAAATAAATAGAAAAAAATGTTGGCTAAAAAAAAGCATACGACCAACTCTTGATAGCTGGAAAACTAATTTACAAGGTCGGTTGGTGCGCATTAATTGAGATCAAACTCTTATATACGGAAATTATCACATCAGTACGTACTGATGAAAATATATGAAGACATTGAATATGAACCATTCATTTTACATGTTTTTGTCAAAACTCTTTCATAAATGAGTGGCTTATATTCAATATCTTCATATATTTTTATCAGTATACACTGACCAGATCGGGACCGCTCTTATATATACACATACATATCAAAATTGGCTGATGTTGGATATTACTATAGTAGTGTTTCCATCCATTTAAAAGAACAAAATTAGAAAAAGGAAATATTTTTGATTGATTATAATTATGCATAACTAATGCATGTAAGAAAAGTAAGTTCTATCAACTTTCTTCATAGTTTTGAGTAAATATTATTTCATCCATTTTGTGTACATTTATTGAGTGACTTATTATGTTACTTACTTCAGCAATTGGCAAATATCATTTCCATATGTTTGCATATATTCCTGCCTCACTTCAAACCGTAAAAAGGACCTAAAAAGAATAAAAGGGAAGCACTGACAAAATCTTAACACCTAATTTCCACTTTTTGGTTTGGACGTCTGGTACACAATAATTGACCATACATACACGATGCACATAAAATCGAAGATATTTATGTTTCTTTAATTATGAGAAAATATAATTAATCACCCTGAGTAGAAACTATCTGCCATGTATATTTTATAAATATATACAGGAAATTTTCTTTTCAATATTATGAGAATAGATATTCAAATCTCGTATAAAACTTGATCTCGACAATAGATCATCACAAACTCATGACACGTTCTTTATTGTCCTGGTTTTATAAAATACAAACATATTGAAGACCAAAAAAAAAATCTCATTTTCTCATCCCATTTATCCATAGTTGAAATTCATGATCTAAATTCGGACACCCTCTCCGATTAAGTTTCTTAAAATATATAAATTCATAAATAAAGCTAGATATCTCATTTTTATATCTTAACATCTTGTATAAGAGATTGAGATGTAAGTTGAGATACAAATATGGAATGTTTAACATAATTCAAATTCTATTGATTCAAATTCCACATGCAACGCACTAAATATTTAATATTTATCGGTGCACATTGTAGTCAAAATTTATATATATATATAATTGCTAACAATTGTAGGGTTAGAATATACCAATTTAAAACGTTAATTTAATTTTGTGATTTCAATATTCATTCGTCAATTTGATCTCATTCAATTAGTTGTAATCTATTGTTAATTTGTTCTTCTTCTTCTTTTTTCACCATTGGATTGAAGGAAAAATGGTACCGGATGACTGTTAAAATCACAAAATTTAAATCATAATTTTATGTTTGTTTTTTATTTTTTGATAAACTCTAATAAATTTTAAGAAATGTTTTCTTTTCTCGCTTAATTACGCGATGGATTTTTAACAAATTTTATAAATGAAACACATAAACCCCCATCTCATTTGTACTTAAATTAATCATGCCCTAAAATAAGTCAACATGGTTGATACAATTATATATAACCGCCTTCTATTGATTGGAACTCTCATTAAATTTGAAAATTTATTATTTTAAAGCTTGAAATGTACGTCTAAGCTAATAAAATTTACCTAGAAACTATATCATTTCAATCTTCACTCAATTTTGAACATCCGCTATTATGTTATCTTCTGATTGTTATGGAATGATTATGCATCTAGATTGTACATATAGTACTTGATGCCAACATACACCTAACCTGTTATATGTCACCTTTCAACAACAACAAAAAACCTTGCTTACTCGGTTTAAACTTCTAATGGTACTATTGAGGAACCAAATTAAAAATTGGTACCATACACAATTAAAGTGAAGTGAAACATAATTTATTGTGGACTTCCACAATTATTTTTATGTTTACGATAATATCACGATTCACGTCAGTTAACACACAACCACACATTTCACTATTAACTTTGCTAATGTTGGTCCACTGGCAAGGGTTGGAAACCTAGAAATTTGTTCTAATTGAGCTGTTTATGGCCAAGAAACACTTACAAAAAAAAGCACTTGGCTAAATGTTCCTTTACCCCAAATGCTTCTCTTGCCCAAAAGTCATTTCCTGATTTCCATGAAAAACAAAGCACATTTCTTATCCCAAAAACGTCTATTTTCTTTTCTTTCCCTTGTGTATGGAAAAAAAAAAAAGATTTCTAAAAAATTTCTCCCCGGCCCAACGCATTCCTATTAAGATTATTAGTTCAAGTGGTGTATACATATATTTCTCTGATAATATTGTCTTCAAACTTGATTACCCATTTAACAATTGGATTACTTGCTCTCCTATTCTCAACAATAACATATATATATAGAGAGAGAGAGAGAATTTATATACATGAATATTGTAGGGTTATTGGATAGTCATAAGAGAAAATTATATTCTTTTAGTTTTATTAAAATTTGATTTTTGTAAGCCTTTAGACCGAAATCCAATGATTAAAAACTATCCCAATAGGTAGTAGCTATCATTATCTGCATGATAGTTGAACCCACCCTACATGTATAATAGTTGAACCCCGGCCCATTTTCATTCAATGGTTAATTAGATTTGATTCTTAAAAAAAAATAGAGACTATAAAGCAATCCCTCTAAAAATTACAACCATTTAGTTTCATGTAGTCTGTTAGATGAATGGCAATTAGACCTGTGCACCCGTGCGCAGGCACCCGCTTGAACTCAACCTTTAATGGCCTGCAAATCCAAACCCGAATCTAGTTCGGGTGTTGAAATAAAACCTTAAAGGAAAATTTAAAATATGGAAGAGAATGAAATATAAATATTCCTCTTATTCCAAATTTGTACAAAAATATAGTAAAACCTCTGTAAATTAATAATGTTAGACCGTTTAAAATTTATTAATTAATATATTTATTAATTAATCGATAAATTAATAATTTATTAATTTATAAATTGCATCCTTAGATGACCTCAGTAAATTGAGATGAATCCTTAGATGGAGAAGTCGGCATTGGTGAACTTGGGACAATAATCAAAGGATTGGGTTATAGTGATATCCAATTATTTCACAAATGTTACAATAAAAATTTCAGATTTAATAATAATAATAATAATAATAAATCTAAACCCTAATGCCATCTTCATCATCTCATCATCCCATCATCATCTTCTTAAACGTCCAAACCCTAATCTAAACTCAAACAACCACCGCCACTCCAAACCCACTTAACCAAACCAATCGCTCTCCTCTTTCCGATGCTCCCGATCTCATCTCGCCGTCGATACCCCTCCCTTTCTCCGACCATCTCACTTCTCCATTTTCTATCATTTGACATAGGGGTGCCTGCCGTCGCGGGGTGAGGGAGGGGATGAGCCTTTCGCGGAAGCCACTATAGGTTGCGTTTTGGTTCTTCTGGAGAGGTAGAGAGGTTTGGTTTAGTTTTGGGATGGAGATGGTTGGATGTGAGGCAACGTTGGGTGTGGTTGCAGTAGATGGGTTTGGTATGGCTATTGTGGGGGTGTTTAGATTTGAGGTTGAGGGTCTGGTGATTGAGATGAATGGTGGTGGGTTTTGGTTTAGAAGATGATGGTTTCTGGTGTTGATCCGGAAAAATGTTATTTTTTTTAATTGATTTTCAATATTTGGTTTGGATTGTGTTTTTTTTTTCTTTATTGGATTCCGGTGTTAAGAAAATTGAAAACAAACAGGGGTAAAATTGGTAAAGCAAATTGTAAAATATATAATATTTAATTTATTAACCTTAAGTTTAACTTTTGAACACTTGCCAAGATCTGAAGAGGGGGTAATGCTCACCCCCATAATTTGGGGTGAGTAAAAACGAACTCTATGTGTTTTTTTTTTTTTTTTTTTGAAGAGCCCACTGCAATGTCATAAAGCTTAAAACGTTTTTTTTTATGTGTTTCTACCCGAGGCAGAATTGGGCTTGGAGCCCAGCCAAGAATTTTTTAAGAAAAATGAATTAAATTTTTAACAATTGGGTCCAAATGTTCTTAGTTTAAACCCAATAGCTTAAGTTACTTGTTTTTTTGTTAGTGGTAATATTTATATCCCTCAGAAGAATAATATTATATAATCCAAATAATTACCCAAATAATGTGTCAAGTGAGTTGTCCCTACCACACAAATCATGATTTGATATAGTTAATAAAAAAATCACTTGACACGTCATTTCAGTTGGTTTTGGGGCTAATTATTTGAGTTGTCTAGCATTAGTGCCCTGAAAAACTGTATGTGCACCCAATATTAATATTATTTTTAAAATTCCAACATTACCCTTAAGCAAAGTTATTAAAGGATTAAAATAATTATATATATACCATATATATTATTATTAATACAATATTTATTATTTTGAACATTTTTAATAAATATACATAATCAGAGATGGAGCTAGCCTTGGGCTAGGGTGGGCTCAAGCCCACCTTAGCCTTTTAAAAAAAATTGAAAAGATAAAAGAAAAAATTAATTATGTTTGATAAAATCTTTTATTTCATGCTTTATAGCCCACACGACAACAGAGGCTTCAGAATTCAGATTTCAATATTTTTTTAATAATTATTATCATCTTTTCCCAAAAAATTCCAACACTCCAATAATCCAACATAAAAAGTGTAGCAAATTACCAATATTTATGGAATTGTTTTTCGATTTGTTTAATTTTATTTTTATTTTTGTTTTTAATTATTATTTTGTTTTTAGATTTGTTGTTATAAATTACTATAATATAAAAGCAGTACAAACTAGAAGTTTGTTATAAATTACTATATGAAGTTTGTTATAAATTACTATATAGATTTGTTGTGATGGGTAGTATTAACATAACTAAAAAAATATCTAAAATGGAAACTATTAATTACATCTATTATTTTAATCAATACAATAAATACATATTTGTAATAAATGTTTTCTCCTTTTTAGTAAAGTTTTAGTTGTTAACATGTGCCTTTAGGGCACATAGCACATGTTAATGCTACATTTGCTGTTAAGGGCACATATTAACACTACCTTTAATGTTAACACTAAATTTGATGTGATAAGTTTGATCTTTTGAAAAATTGTAGGATATAACTTAATTAGTATTTGATTGTATTTGCATTTTCATGTTTATTTTATAATTTGTTTTGACTTTATTTTTTTCATTTTGTTAACGTATTTATTTAGAAATTACTCTTACAGAATAATCTCCGCTATGTCTTCTTAACTAGGTGTAACTTTATTTTTAATTAATACAATTTTCTCGTATTGTTAATGATAGGAAAAAAAATAGTCTAGCTCACCCTAGTATTTAATCCTGGTTAATCTTGGTTAAGTCCCTGTACATAATTATCTTTGATCATAATATTAACTATCTATTAATTGAAGAATAAATAAATAGTGATTATTTCAAGTTCAAATTTTTTTTTAAATCTTAAGTTCCAAAAAAAAACTATAAAAGCCTTATGAAAAACTAAACATAAAACTGTTTGAAAAAGAAAATACATAAAGAGAGAGAGAGAGAGATATAGAGTATCAGTGTTTGGTTTTTTTTTTTGTTTAAATCTTTGAAAATTACCCCCTCTGTAACATTATGCTTATCTCCCTTTCTTTAATCACTTCACTTATTTGGGTTTTGTTCAAACCAAAGGGATACAAAATCACACTTCAATAAATGATCATTTCCAAGTGTTTTGATAATGGAGGTCCAAGGTTTTTTTTTTCCTAGTAAATTCAGGTGCGTTTTCATTTTTTTTTCCTTTGCTAGTTGAATAAGATTGGAGGATGCTTTTTAATATCCATCGAAGAAACACTATCCAATTCAACCCAGTTAGAGATTTCAGATAATTGGAATGAGATCTTTTCCTTTGTTTTTCATTTTTATTAATTAATTATGTTAGAGTTTATTAATTTATGGTATTTATTAGGGGTGGGCACGGTTTTGCAAAATATGGTTAATTGAACCAAATCGAACTAAAAATATGTGTTCGAGTCAAGTCACCTTGTTGAGACGAGTACATCAATCTGATTCAAAAAATGAAAACCGAGTTTAAGTGAGTCAATGATGGTTTTGCCTTGCCAAACACCGAACCAATGCGACTAAACCGAGTATATATATATATATATATATATATATATATTATAAAACTAAATATAACAAAATATAAGGTTTATTTTAAGTAATTATACATATTTATATATTATTTTATTACTACATTAGAATTATATTGATTTAGGTTAATGAATATTGTTTTTTTAATTATATATATTAAGTATTAACTAAAATATAAATCCATTTAAAATAAAAAACTAAAATATAAATAGAATAATACATCAAACCCTCCGACCTAACACCTAACATATCTCACACTCACCCATGCCGCTTAAGTCTCATCACCTCATCACAAACCCTAGATTCATCACATGCTCACCTCTCACAACTCTCTCTTGCGCCAAGATGCTGCTCGCTACATCTATTATTATGGACTCTATTCTAATACACCAAGGCCTATATAGTTAAATATGTATGTAAAATTTTTATTAGGCCCAAAAGGTCCTTCAGGCCCAAAATCATATTAAACTGAACTGACTAAAATCGAAAAAGCATGTTCGAGTCAAGTCGAGTCACTCTGTTGAGAGAGTCAATCCAATTCAAAAAATGAAAACCGAGTATAAGTGTACAGTTTCACCCGAAAACCGACTCAAACCGACTCGTGCCCACCCCTAGTATTTATAAATAAATTAGGAGAAATGACATATATTTGATAAAATGTGGGATGTATTTATAAATTAAAATATTAAAAAATTAATGTAGGTGTACATACTAAACGAGATTCACATACAATTTTAGAGGTGTGTAAATATCGTCACTTATATATATATATATATATATATATATATATATAAGTGACGATATTTACACACCTCTAAAATTGTATGTGAATCTCGTTTTGTATATATATATATATATATATATATATATATATATATTTAAAAACAGTCTATTAAACTTTTCAATACTTGTTAAACTCAAACAAACCCAATAACTTGAAATATATGCATCAACCATCATTTCAACCCATTGTATTCCCTTTACCAAGTGAAAATTTGAAATTTGGAAATTTTTACCCTAATGCAGCATGTATGCCATCTGATTTTCAAGTCTCTAAGAATTTCCATTTTATGAATTTTTCTTTCAATTATTAGCTGCAAATTCTCTAATTTAAGGTAGATTTTTATAATTAGAGATTTTTGAAATTTTAGTTTAGAAATCTTGCCTGAATTATACATTTTTTTTTTGGCTTTTAGGTTTGGAAAAATAGTTGAAACTACTTGTATATGCTAAATGTTTTTTTTTCCTCTTTTCAAGGAATGAGTATGTGTTTAGTAATATCAAGTTCTAGGTTGATAAATCATACATTTTTGGTGGTGTTTACTTGTTTAAATATGAATGCATTGTTTAGACTTTAAATATATTTTTCTTTTTAAAATAAAAAATAAAAAACTAATTTGTGTTGTGGTGTCTTTGAATTCATAAGGGATTTTATTTCCTTTGTTTTATAGCTTTTGGATTTGTGTTGGTATACAAACGGCGGCAAGAAAAAAAATATTTTTTTTATTTTAATTAATGAAATTCCTTCGTACTGTCGATATTCGACATCAAAATGATTTTAAAAATTCTAGTTTCGCCCTTGGTTTCTACTCATTGATTCATACCTATATAAGTTGGAAATATTCCATCATCTCCTAGAACCCCCTATGTATTCTATAAACCATAGATAAGGCTTATGCATTATAATCATTTTTGCTATAAAACAGAGAGAGAGTGCTAGAGAGAGAAGCTCAAATTCTGTCGACTTCGGAAAGACAAGGAGCGACGATAGATTTGGTCAGGGAGTGAGGAAAGAATTTAGAGAGAATTTGTCCTCTGTTTTCGTGGGCAACCTTAATCCAGTTGTGGACTCAGCAGGGTTGTAGGGAATATTTAAGCCTTTTGGGAAGATGAGAGACGTTTTCCTCTCGACGAAGTAGAACCAAAGGAGAAGCTATTACACCTTCATCTGTTTGAGACATTGGATGAGGCAAGTAAGGTGGCTCAGAGGGTGAATGGCATGCACATTTACGGTTGACTGATGCTAAGGTGGTAGCCTATGGCTGAAGTAGGCGACGTTCTTTCGCATGTAGTCCTGTTGGAAGGGTTAAGGGGTTTGTTGGTCTGCAAAGGTTTGAGAGATGGGAAGGGGAAGATGTCAAATGGGAGTTTCATAGACATTCCAAAGGCTAAGAGAGATGCTCATATGCAGAAGCTGTGAAAACAGACATAGGTAGGGAGTTTATGGCTAGAACAGAGCAGGAAAAAAATCCTTTATCTATGTCTTGGATGTGTTCTATAGTGAAAAACACCTAGTTATCTAGAAGCGCGGTAGGTTTGTTAAAGGATTTCTCAAGTGTTGAACTTGTCAACAGGAAGCTAGAATCTAGAGGCTTCGCTTTCTCGTCCTCGTTTTATAAGGGAAAGCCATTGTGTGGACATTCAAATCTGAATGTGATAAAGATGGACTTGTCAAAAATAATTTTTCAGGAGAGACTGTTTTGTGTCAATGTCTAAATAGGGCGAGAAAGCACCTTGTTTGAATAGCCTTAGATGAACTGACATTTTTTATGTTTCATTGAACTGTTTGTGCAAAGCTTTCTTCAAAAAGTTAGAAGATCAGGTAGGGGAGATGGTCTGGGTCGATGAGAAAACAGAATTCAAAGGCAGATTTGATAAAGGAAGAATCCTAGTCCTTGCTTCTCATCACAAACTTGTGTCGTGCGATGTTAAGGTTTTAGTAGGTCATAACTCACCTGTTGTGAGGTTAGTTGAAAGTCCAGAACTAATTTTTAATTCCTTGATGGTTAAGTTCTTGAGATTGAGACTATTTTTTTTTAAAAAAATTGGAAGGTAGCTTGAAACCAGATTTTAAAACTCAAATCCAGACAAAGGAAATGAGAAAATGGATGCTAGGAAGATGGGTGTCACCTCGTAGGTGACAGTTTGATTGAGAGGGAATTGAGGCTACCTAGATTCAGATTAAAGGAGGTAAAAAACTCATTTGCCAGCTCTGCTAAACTCAAATCAAAGGTAGTAGGTGGGAAAATGTGTTCTTTTGACTAAGGGAAAGGAAGTTGGACACAAATCCCGAAATCAAGACCTATGTGGTGCCATGATAGCAAATGTTGTCTTAAGATTGGAAAAGATGAGTTTTGTAACCAGATGGCTAGTAGTGAAGAGGACTCCAACTCAATTGACATTGGGCTTGAGAAATGACCTTTTTTTGAATTTAAAACTACAGAATGGTGAGTGCTCAAAGCCTAGACTAAAAGGTTTTAAAGCTTTCGTGGTGATGGGTCGGGTGCTTTTGATCTTAAAAGTTAGGCTTAAAAACCCTCTATATATTTGAAAGCTTCAGCCGCAATGGTGGAGTCAGATCAGGGCTCTGTTAGCTTGGGCTAAGATTGGTTAAAAGAAGCAATCACTATGTATACTCTTAAAGAACGAAGGTCCCAAGCCTGCCTCTTATAATGCCTTTAGATGAGATATTGGCTCAAGATATTCATAAGTTGAGTCAACAAGCTGATATTTCGTTGGGAAAAAGAGGAATGACAAACCAAGGGATCGAGCTCTGTATCGACTTGAGGGATCAAGATAGTGGCCTCTTCCGACATTTTTTAAGGGAAGAAAGGCAAGCTTCAGAGGTGGAATGAAATTTTAATTTTGCTAGAATAACAATAGATGCCACGACCCTTGAACTGGTTGGTTCTAATATGGTCAATGGGGAAGGATAGAGGATTATAGGTGAAAACAGGCGAATTCGATCAACGAACCAGAAGAGAATTAGAGGTTGAGGTCTTGACTATGGTCTCAATATTCATCTAATGACAACTAGAAAATCAAAGTCTAACATCCATGTGCCTCAATTGGGTATTGAGATTTCAAAGCAAAAGGGGACTAATAGAAGGGTCATCTGGAGTCTGGAAGAAGAGATAGCAAAAGTGATAGAGAAAGAAGTGGTGATAGGTGTTAACATGCATGCTAATGGATTGGAATTTGGAAACGGTTGGAACTTGGATGTGGAGGTGGTGAAGGTTTAAGAAATAAGTGTAGCCTTGGGCTTCGATTTTTATGAGGAGGAGGAATAGATTACAAAATAGTGGCTACAAAGGAAAATGTGGATGAGGTTAGAGTCCAAAAGTATTCTTTTGGTTTGTGTTTCTTTGTTAAGGTTTCGATTGTCTTCTATGTTAGCGATGTCTTGGAATGTGAGAGACTTGGGGAATCAAGTTAAGAGAAGGAATGTCATAAATGTCATGCTCTCTCAAAAACCTGTTGTGTTGTTTCTTCTTGAATCGAAACTTGGAGTTTTTGATAGCAAGACCATCAAAAGTGTTGGGGGAGTCCCTACTTGAGGTGTAGGGGTTGAGGTGTTTGGGTCAGCTGAGAGGCTGATAACCTTGTGGAATAAGAATTTGATAACTGTAACAGATTGTATTTCCAATAAATTGTGCATTGTTATAGTTTGAACGTTGAAAATGCTTGACAAACAGGTGGTTTTTGTAATGTTTGTGCTTCAAACGTAGAGACTAAAAGAAAAGCCTTGTGAGATGTCATTTTAAACATCCAAAAATCATTGTCAATGCCTTGGTGCATAAGAGGGGATTTCAACACAATTCTCCATGCGTCGGAAAGGAAAAATGGAGGTTTCAACAAATGGTCGGCTAGATTCTTCAATAATTTATTTCTCCAGACAAAAGTGGTAGACACTCTCTTACGAGGGATCGATTTCACCTGGTTGAATATTATGGAAGTATCTTTGTGGGTAAGACTAGATCGTTTCTTGGTCTCTTCAATCATTTTTTCGTGGTTCCTCAATCTTGTTCAAAAGGGTCTTCCAAGGTCGATCTCAGACCATTGTGCTATTACCATAGGTGTTTCTAAGGATAACTAGGTCCCTAGTCACTTTAGGCTTTCCAATGTATGGTTGGAAGATAAGTTGTTGCTGTCAGAGGTGAAAAAAGGTTGGTTAAGATGCAAGGCAATAGGGTCGAGCAATAACATTTTGTTGGTTAAGTTGAAATTAGCTAAAGTGCTCATTAAAAGGTGGTCGGTGGAGAAGAAGAAGAAGAGGGTGTCTACCATGGTTTGTGAGGATAGGCTGACTAACTAGAGCAAAAGGCAATCAAAGATGGATGGTCGGTTTCTTTGAGGTAGGAAAAACTTAAAACGATGGCTGAATTCTGAAAGGTGTTTCATTTAGAGGAACAATAGTGGAGATAAAAATCCAGGGTCAAATGACTTGTAGAAGGTGATAGGAACTCTAGGTTTTTTCATTGTGTGGCAAGTGGGAGATGGTGGAGCAATTTTCTCGAGGACATCTTTTATGGGGGAGTGAAAAAGGCTATTCCGCCCGAGGTAAATGGGGGAGTGACATATTTCTTTGAAACGTATTATAAGAATGAGTATTGGTGTTGTCCTACAATTACTAACTTACCTTTTAAAATACTCATGACTATGGAATGAGCCTCTTTAGAGGAAAAGCTTTCTAAGGAAGATGTGTGGCTCGCGTTGTCTAATTGTGACAGCAACAAAGCCCCGGGCCCGGATGGTTTTAACTTAAACTTCATTAAGACTAATTGGGATGTTATAGAGAGAGATTTTTTGATGAGTTCCATCGCGATGGATCGATCATTAAAAAGCTAAATAAGACCTTTATTGCCCTGATCCCGAAATGCTTTAAGCCGGCTACTATGAAGGATTTTAGGCCGATAAGTTTGGAGGGCTCTCCATAAAAAGTCTTTACAAAAATCATGGCTAACCGTATGAGGAGGGTTATTAGCTCAGTGATAGGAGAAACGCAAATGACCTTTGTTAGTAACCATTAGATTCTTGATAGCTTCGTTATAGTGGTAAAAATTATCAATCATTGGAAGGAAAAAATTCAAATGGGGTGGGTTGTTGGTGAAATTGGACTTTGAAAAATCTTACGATAGCGTGGATCATTGTTTTTGGATAGGTTGTTGTGTGATATGGGATTCGGCTAGAACTAGCGCCAATGGATGGGTAGCTGTATTTCCTCCCGGATCCTCTCGGTTTTGGTAAATGAAAGTTGAACGAGACAATTTGGGATGGAAAGGGGTCTCCGTCAAGGTGATCAATTTTCCCCTTTATTATTCAATGTAGCGGTGGAAGGCCTGGGTGCCTTGTTTAGGAAAGCATGTGGATTTGGATTTGGTAAAAAGGGTTGTTTTTGGGGAAGACGCGACCCACATTTCACATATCCAATTCACGAATGATACTCTGTTATTCCTCCAACTGAAAGTGGACTACCTCTTGAACACTAAGAGGATCTTGAGATGCTTTGAATTAGCGTCAGGCTTAGGGTTATACTTCCAAAAATGTTGCGTTGTGAAGGTTAGGAAAGGTGGGAAAACAGAGGGGAATTAGGCTACAATCTTCAGGTGTGCCAAAGCCACGTTGCCTATTGCTTACTTAAGTCTTCTGCTAGGAGGCCTTCCGTGCGCCAAAATCTTCTGGTCAGAGTTGATTCGCAGTGTGGAATGTCGTCTTGCTTCATGGAACAAGATGTTCCTTAACAAAGGAGGTAGCCCTGTTCTCATCAAAACAGTGATGTAAAGCATCTCAATCTATTTTATGTCTATTTTCAAAATACCCCGTGAGTGTTGCTCAAAAGATTGAAAGACTTCAGAGAAATTTCTTTTGAGGTGATGGGGGAGAAAAGAAGAAGATTCATTCTGTCAAGTGGAATGTGCTGTGCAAAAGTAAGATTATTGGTTGTATAGGTATTGATTTGGTCCTTCACAAAAACAATGGCATTTTGGCAAAATGGGCTTAGAGATTTGGTATGGAAGAGTCGCTTCTGTGGAAGAGAGTGATATGCGCTAAGTATGGAGTGTCGAAGGATATCCTTAGATAGGGTTGGAGCTGTGGTGCAAGCAGTTCGACCTTCACAAAGGCGGTGGGCAATCTGTTTGCCTAAGGTTCTAGCTTGGAGAGGATTTTGGAGGGGGGCCTTAGGGTGGTGGTGGGTAGGTGGGACAAAGCTAGAATGTGGACTGATGACTTGGTTGAAGGAATCCCTTTGAAGGTGACGTTTCCTAGAATCTTCACTCTTGCCGTTGATAAGACAAATAGTATTAGAGATTTTTGAAAAAAAATGAAGGTTTGGCTTGTAAGTGGGAGGTTCCCTTAAAAAGATCGATGTTTGACTGGAAACTAGAGTTAGGGGTGGGCACAAAGTTCGAAACCGAACCGAACCGATGTGAACCGAACCGAAAAAAGGGGTTTCGTTCGGTTCGGTTCATAGATTAAACTCGCTTTAAACCGGTTCAAAAATATATAAACCCAAAAAATTTCGGTTTAATTCGGTTTTGGTTTTCCAAAACCGGCTTGAACCGAATAAACCGACTATATATATATATGTTAAAATAAAGGGGTATTATCACTAAAATCCCTATTTTTTCATGAATTGTCACATTTTTAAACGTCTTTGTCATATTAGTCACTTTAGTCCCTTGTTTTTTCAAAATACATCATTTTAGTCTATTTGACTAAAAACTAACGGTCAACTATAACAGAATATATAAAAATACAATTTTACCCTTATTGTTATTTTTAAAAACTTTTCTTTTAGTCCTTCTAGTTTCAATAATAGCTGGTCAACCCTTGAAAAAAATTAAAATGACTTCATCATGGTTTGAACCAAGGTTCAGTTGAGCTACACTAGCTCATAGTTGAAGATTTGTTGATTTAAATGTATATATATATATATATATATATATAGTTATGTAATTGTTTAAACTAATTTAAATATATTTATATAATTTAAAATAAAATCATATATATAATTTAAAATAAACTCATATTTAATAATAATATATAAAAACATATTTATGAAAATGAAAAAGAAAATAACAAAATTAAAGGAAACCCGGAAAATCCAAAAAATCAAACCCCGTAAATTTGTTTTTTTTTTTCTTTTTTGGATTTTTTTTCTTTTCAAAAGTATATTATTTTAATTTGATAAAAAAAACTAGAAAATTAAAACCCATAAATTGAAAAGGGAAAAAAAATCAACAACAAAAATAATAAGAAACTCATATTTATATAATTTAAATTAAATTCATATATTATAATAATATATAAAAACATTTATGAAAATGAAAAAGAAAATAATAAAACAAAAGGAAATAAAGGGAAAAAAAGCAATTTTTTTTTAAAAATATTTTCCTATTTTTGTTGTTGATTTGTTTTCCCTTTTAAATTTATGGGCTTTAATTTTATGAGTTTTTTTTTATCAAATTGAAATAATATACTTTTGAAAAGGAAAAAAATCCAAAAAAAGAAGAAGAAAGAAACAAATTTACAGGGTTTGATTTTTTGGATTTTCCGGGTTTCCTTTAATTTTGTTATTTTCTTTTTCTTTTTCATAAACATGTTTTTATATATTATTATTAAATATGAGTTTATTTTAAATTATATATATGATATTATTTAAATTATATAAATATATTTAAATTAGTTTAAACAAATTACATAACTATATATATATACATTTAAATCAACAAATCTTCAACTATGAGCTAGTGTAGCTCAACTGGTTAAAGCTTGTATTTATCAAGTTTCAACCTTGGTTCAAACTTGGATGGAGTCATTTTAATTTTTTTCAAGGGTTGACCAGCTATTATTGAAACTAGAGGGACTAAAAGAAAAAATTTAAAAAATAACAATAAGGGTAAAATTGTATTTTTATATATTCTGTTATAGTTGACCGTTAGTTTTTAGTCAAATGGACTAAAGTGATGTATTTTGAAAAAACAATGGACTAAAGTGACTAATATGGCAAAGACGTTTAAAAAAGTGACAATTTATAAAAAAAATAGGGACTTTAGTGATAATACCTCTAAAATAAAAAACCCTAAGTTCAATTATCATTATGTATATACCACCAAATACAGGTTTTCCTTTCTTGAATTTTGTTATGAATGAATATTGTTAATTTGTTATATAAAAAAGTTAAACTGGAGTGGTATTATTATACCATACAAAATCAGCAATTCAACAAGCCCATATAAATAAGCATTTAACATTAAAAAAAAAGTTAAAATACCCATTAAGCTCATTAGGCCCAAAACCGAAATGAACCGAACCGAACCAAATCAATTTAAACCAGTTCAGTTTAGTTCAGTTCGTATATGTTAATCGGTTTAAACCAGTTTCATTTTTTCAAAACCGAAATATTTTCGATTCAGTTAAGTTTTACCCAAAACCGAACCGAACCAAACTTTGCCCATCCCTAACTAGAGCAATGAGGTTGCTTTAAAGTTTGTTTGGAGAGTATTAATATCAGGGATTCGATTCAGGATACAATTCAGTGGTCTCATGATCCTAAAGGTGTGTTTTCTGTTAAATCGTTTTGGAAATGCTTAGAAGGTGGTCCTACAAGGGTTTTGTCAAATTTTATTGGTGTGTGGCAAGGTGTATGCCCTCCCAAGATCGAGTTGTTCTTATGGAAAGTTCTGCATGGTAGAGTCTTAGTCAGAGATGTCCTAATAAGGTTTGGCCTGCATTTGGGTGATAGTGTGATATGCCCTTTTTGCTTGGATAAAAAGGAATCTATTGATCACCTCTTTCTTTTTTGCAATTGGTCTTGGAGACTGTGGCCGATATGTATAAACCGGTAGGGTGTGGCATCTTGCTTGTCCGGGTCACAAGATTTATTTTGCAGGTCTAAAGTTTACTGGTTTGGATCCATAATCGACCGGTTGGTTATGGATCCAAACTGAGTAAACTTTAGACATGATCCAAACCAGATAAATTAACTTTAGACCCAATTAATGTGGGTTTATAATTTAAACTCAATCTGATTCTTTGGATGATACGATGCATGTATGGTATGGGTCCATTGGACCCGATTCATTTTGCCAACCCTACATTGAAGATAATATATATATATATATATATATATATATATATATATACAAATATATATTCTCACATAATCATCAATTCTTATAGTTCTCTTTTCTTTATCGTTGCCAATGGTTGCCCCTTATCCCTTTCTGACTTAAGTCTCGGAGAGTGACCACCAGCACCATGTCGGAATCACTTTGACTTTAATTGCTTCTCTTGTAGGGCTGATTCACCACTTTGTGGTCATATCCGATTAGATTCATCACTTGGTGACTATTGATTGATCAATTTCCTCACCTGATGAGAACACCATCAGTCAGATTCATCAACTGGTGAGACCACCATCGGTCAGATTCATCACTTGATGATGACCATGCCATGGTCAGATTCATCACTAGGTGACCAGCCCCAGTCAGACTCATCACCTAGTGACCACGCCCTGGCCAGACTCATCACCTGGTGGTCATTGCCGATCAAACCCATCCTATGGTTACCAAGAGTTCACCTAGTGAACATTCTCCTGTTCTGGTTAGCACCCGGAATATTTGATATTGATAGCGGTGCCATCTACGGAGATCGAACCCAAGCCTACAGTGCGATTTCTCAAGATTTACAAGTTACCTCGATTTGGTAATCTAATTAAATTTCTCTGAATTCAAGCATTACCTTGATTTGTTAACCCGATATTTTTATTGTCTAGATTTATGCATTACTTTGGTTTGATTACCCTTTTTTTTAATATAAATTTGATCTTATTCATCTTTCCAAATTCATCAAACTGATAATGAATTCAAAATATGTTATATATAGTGTTAATGGATTGTGGTATGAAATTTGATGTAGGGTTAAATTCATTAAGGGAAGTTTACTGCTTTATAAAAATGGGTGGTATGGGAAATCCAGAAGCACGATGGGTGCTTCTGAGTTCATATTTCCTCACAAATGAGATACGTACAAGGCTTTTTACTCTAGATCTCATTTACATTTTTTGTCAATACGTTTTTGTTGATTTGCATATGAAACAGTCTTTGTCTCTATATAAGCACCTGAGATTAATTATAAAAATAGTGGTTAAATAGCTAGTCTGGTTACAACTGTCACAGAGAAAACTCAAGGAGTACCATCACAAAAAGATGCTCATTCACCCAAAAAGGGTGAACAGTCGTGTATTGATTTGCCTCGGAGACAGTGAAGAGCCTCAAGGTGATGCCCCTGGAATATATAGCCGATACGTACTCACCTAAAACAAGTGAGGAGGAGCTTAGTAAAATCAACATAGCTGGTTTCTTAGTCAAACAAAGGTGGTGCCTTTGGATAATAACTTGAAGCACAACAGAGTCTTCACCGGAAGTTTCATTAGTATCTCCAGGATTAAGTCCAGAGGAGGCATCGTCTCCATCGATTGTTTTTAGGGTTTAATTATAAAAGTCAAGTTTATTCAACATAAATGGATGGCATGGCACAACTAGAAACCCGAAGATGCTTTGTCAATTGGTGATACTTCTAGCTAGCTCGGCTCCGCAAGCCAGAAACTCTTAACAACCCAACATAATGTCAACGGCAGCAGCTGATACAACATTTTAAAGAAATATCTGTCCCAGAAGAAGTGAAAATCAAGAAGATTTTTGACCTGCCGACGTGATTTGGTGGATTGATACAGATATGTAGCTCCTCCATTTATTAAAGAAATGAGATCCGGATTTTCCTTGTAAATAAATATGTAGTGTCTCCATTTATTAAGTCCATTAGTATATCACCAGAATTGGAGTATCAGTCTTGAAGAACTTGAGACTGGAACATTTAAAATTGTAATTTCTTGAGTGGATTACTTGATATTGTAACCTTTAATTTTCAAGGAAATTACACGGCTAGTTGCACAACCAGATTCTTGAGTCCATTACTAGTTGTGCCATGCCATCCATTTATATATAGAAACCAGCTATGTTGAATAAACTTGACCATGTTTATATTATTAATCTATTTTTTAAATTCTTATTCTATATAATGTCCTTTCACTTTTTAAGGGGTTTCCATAATTGCATGGTAATCAGGCGAACCCTAAAATCACAACATATATTTAAAGAACGTATATCTACTCTGAAATGAAACCCTAACCAGACCAAAATACTTTTATAATTAAACCCTAAAAATGATCGATGGAGACGATGCTTCCTCTGGATTTAATCGACGAGATACTAATGAAACTTCCAGTGAAGACTCTGTTGCGCTTCAAGTTATTGTACAAGGAAGTCCATTCGATAATCTACAGCCTAGATTTCATGCTGAATCATGTAGATCTTGGTATCCACTTCGGTGTCAACCTCCTCATGGAAGGTATATGATAAAGTCCCAATCAAGACTGATTAATAATAGCAAGGTAAGTAATTCTCTTTGGGTGAGAAATAAACCACAATTGTTGGATGAAAATTGCTTACTTTATTAATGCACTTGGATGGAATTTAAATAAACAAACTGTTCCTAAACTTACGAGACCATAATTGCACGAATAAAAGACTTCAACAACAAATGCGAAATAATAGCTAACAAATGCAAACAAACTTTGCCCTATTCCTAAGCCTATGAACGATGGAACTAAATCCCGTTCTCCCACAAAGCCTCATCAGTCCAGCAACAGATTTGGATCAGCTCCACAACGGTTCATCAAGTATGCTCTTATACCATGTACTTTGGGTTTGGATTAGGAAGACGGTGGGAAAGTCGTCGTGGCGGTTTATCAATAAATAAATATATATATATATATATATATATATATATATATATGTGTGTGTGTGTGTCTTGAAACTTCCTCGGTAATAACATTTACAGGCTTCTCATTTAATCTAAATCATTGATCACATCTAATCTCGTTTCATTCGATGGTTATATTTGAATTTTAACAAATAAAAACTAAAATAAATTCTGTATTAAAGTTAATTTTGACGGTAAAAAGCAATCCCTCTAACTCCTCGATCTCTTTGTACTTCAGAAAATGCACCATTTAGTTTCATTTTTGGCCAAAAACCACCAAGTAGTTTCATGTAGTCTCTCATATGGACAGTGGATACTTTAAGAAATAACAATAGATTAGAGTCGGTCACCGATAATTCATACAATATTTATACTATATATGTGGAATAATAATATAATAACAAATTTATAATGAAATCTATATCTCTATTGATTTTATTTTTTGAAAGTAGTTGCTCAAGTTTTTTAAATAATGAGAAGAAAAAAATATTAATATGATTTAGAGGTGTGAGAGAAGAGAAAATTGGTAATAAATAAGATTTATAAGGATAAATTTGGAAGTAATAAATTTATATTTATTTTAGATATTTTTCATCAAGTGAAAAGTGAAAAAAAATCACTTTTTATAAAAAGCGGTTTTAGGAGCTCATTTAGTTGTTTTATAACTTAAAAAATCAAACGAAATAATTTAATGACACACATTAAGTGTCATTAAATGTTCAGTGAAAAAATCGAACAAGACATAACTTCTCTCTTTGTGTTTTCATCAGAACCCTGTATTCTCAGAGATGATTAGTAGCTACCTAAAGACATAAGTTTTTCTTTGGTCGTTCACATTCAAATAAATGGCTCACTCACCGAATCCACTTCCTTGAGTCACTCCACTTGACTCATCCTGACTCACTATGGTTGGATTCAACGACCCATATTTCTCTCTGTGTTTTCTCTTACATTTTAATTTCAAGTGCGGGATCCCATATATTATTATAAGTTGATTGAGAACTACATGAGAAATTGTTGTAATAGTACTCTTGGTTCTTACTTACGGTGTGTGTTAATTTCTGTGTTTTACACTTTTTTGGAAGACCCATTTTTTTTTAATATCTTTGTTACTCTCTGTTTTTGATGCTCTTACAAGCATCCGGTGGTGCGAATGTAATTTCTATATTTACTTGTATGACCATTTTATTCATTTTAGTGAATGCACAATTCACAAAAAGAAAATATGATCGAACTATATTAATTTACGAGGAAATTACATCCAACCTACAATGAGTGTTTTTTCTACTGTATTGGACTTTGGTAACTGATATGGATTACAGTACACCCACACTATACAGAATTTGTTCGTTTGAATCTCAATTTTGAAACCAAGACAAAAAAAAGACAAAAAGGTATGAAACTAATTGTTCTAAAATTTTATAACGCGCTCATTTCGATCCACCACAACTCTGCAAGAAATTTTGCCAAATTGAAAGATATTGTAGATTGAAGGAAAAACATAAAAAAATTTGCTGAGGAACAAAAAGGAAGAATCTGAAAATTTATTTTTTACATGTCATTTAGCTAAGGAGTGTACTATTGATGTTTGGTATATGAATAGCAGTTGCATCAATCACATGACTTCAAAATTGGAGACTTTTGTCAATTTGGACAAGTCGATGAATACCACGGTGAAAATGGGTGATGGAATATGTTTAGATCGAGATGACATGGTAAAGGTAGTATGAAGGTAAAATCATGTGAAATTGACAACAACAAAAATGTTCTATATGTTCCCGAATTTGATGTAAATTTACTGAGTGTGGGAAACTATTTATTGGAAGGATTTTCTGTTGTTTTTGAAAATTTAGCATGTTTCGTGTACCATAATAAGAGAAAGAAGGATTTATTGATAAAATTCATATGGCAAAAATAAGATTTTTCATCTAACTCTTAATGGTGGAATGTGTGCATTGTGATGAAAATTGATTGTGGCATTTTGGATTTGGGCATTTGAATTTTAGAAGCCCGTAAATTTTATTTAATCAAAATTTGATGCATGGAATTTCTTCAATTGAACATGATGGTATCATGGTAAAATATATGAGAGTTGTGTATTTGGAATGAGCTACTAGACCAATCGAATTGGTACAGGCAATGCAAACTTGTTCATGCAAATATTTTATTATATTGTTTTAGTTCATGATTTTAGCATGATGACATGGGTCTATTTTTTCAAGGTAAAATTAGAAGCTTTTCAACGTTGAAGATTTTGCGTACAGATCGTTGTGGGGAGTTTGTTTCCAATGAATTTGAACAATTTTGTGAAGAATTTGTCATATGGAGACAATTAACAGCTAGCTACACACCTCAACAGATTGATGCAGTAGATATGAAAAATAGAAGTCTTGTGGGGATCAGCTAAAGGTCTCTCAAATAATTTTTGAGCAGAGGCAATTCATACTGTAACTTATATTTTTAACTGATATCCCACAGTGTTGGACCGTAATTCTTTTGGAAGCTTGAAATGGTTGGAAGCCGAAGGTAACCTTTTTCAAGATTTTTGGTTACATTGCTTACATCCATGTTCTTTCCCAAAAGAAGCAAAAATTGGATGATAACAGTGTAAAATGCATATTTGTGTATGGGTTATGGTAATGAAACAAAAGGGTATTATTTTTATAATCAACTAACCAAGCAACAATTGTTAGTCGTGATGTTGTCTTTTTGACAAGAAAAATGTTAGGAATTGGGAAGAGCTGCAATATTCTCTAAGTGTAATTTTTGAAGATATCAGTACAATGTAGCACAAAATTCAAAATAGTGATGATTCAAGTCCTATTTTTGTTAAGGTCTATATATTTTTGTTACAGCCCATGTTTCTGTTTGGTCAAATCCAGAAAATTAAAATATAAAAAAAAAAAGTGATTAAAAGTAGACATGATGCCGGTTCGGTTCGAACCGGAGAACCGAACCTGAACCGTCCAGGAAAAACCGGAACCGGAATCGGAACCGGTTCTTATTTTTGAGGAACCGTCCGGTTCGAACCGGAACTGAACCGTCCGACGGTTCAGTTCCGGTTCGAACCGGACGGTTCCAACTTTATTTATTTATTTTTTTAATTTTTTTAATTTTTTTTTAAATCAGATCTGAAAATTAGATCACTCATCATTTCACCACTTCTTCAGTTCTTCACCGTTTCAATCCTCACTCCTCACCAGGCTCACCCCTCTCTCTCTCTCTCACACACACACACACACAGTACCACCGCACCAGTCCACCACTTCACCATCTTCTTCTTTCGGCAGATCGACCATCATTAGCAACCCTTGGATCGATCATCATCTTCAGATCTTCTTCTTTCTTCTTCTTTCTTCGTCTTCCTCAGTTTCTTCTTCTTTTGTCTTTCTTCTTCTTGTCGCTTGGATCGAACGAAAGAGATGAGATTGGGGTGGCCGATGGTGGTCGCCGGTTGGTGGATGTGTGTGTGTGACTGTGTGTGTGTGACTGTGTGTGTGTGTGTGTGTTTTGAATTTGACTGGTTTGATTGGTGTTGTACTTGTAGTCACCGGTGTGTGTGTGATTTTGGGTTTGTGCATTTGTGGTGGTGGTGTGTGTATATTTAAAGCCACTTTGAATTGATTAGGGATTGGGAATTTAGGGTTGGGTGATTGGGTCAGATTTTGGATTGGTTTATATATATATATAAAAAAAAAACAAACAAAGAACCGGAACCGTCGGAACCGCCGGAACGGAACTGGAACCGGGGGAACCGGAACCGGAACCAGAACCGGCGTCATGTCTAATTAAAAGCGTAATAATTAAAACCCAATAATTTGGCCAAATAAACCCGAAAACCAAATGACCCGAATCAAACCGGTCCAATTCGATTGGTTTTGGTTCGGTTCACATACCACAATTTTATTGGATCAGTTCACTTTTTCAAAAACCGAACTTATTCAGTTTTTTATCAATTCAACCCAAAAGTGAACCGATCCATTAGGCTCTTATCGGCAAGCTTAGGAAGCTGGTGCCTAATCGGCACCAATTCCCTAGACACGGAACCAAGGCGGTGCTGACCGTCTAGGTTAATTGTTTTTTTTTAATGAAAACAAAACCCCGAAACGACGTTGTTTTGGGGTTTTGTTTAATTAATTCCAAAACGATGTCGTTTTAGGATTCATTAAACAAAATACCTAAAATTCCTTCTCTTCCTAATTTTCTTCTGTTTGATCGAAAGCCAACAGCAGCCCCTTGTCTCCAAACCAGCCTCCTCCGTTCCAATAGCCCCTCATCTCACCGCCTAGGCGTTGGGGCACCACCAACGCTAGCGTTTTTTATAACACTGAATTAATACATAAATTGTGTTAGTGGTGCTAGAGTTTAACATCACATGAGTCTTTAGATGGAGTCTTGACTTGCTAGTTTGTTGGTGTAGTGGGATGTTGGGTTATCTAGCTAGTGATGTGATAAGTAATTGCTAATGTGCCATGTGTTTATGTTGAAGTTAGCGGTGGTCATGATTCTTATGTGTTGGTCATTATTTTCATATAAAAGTAATGCTGCACAATCCAAATAATTAACCCAAATGATGTGGCAAGTAAGTTGTCATCACCATACAACATAGGATGATGTGGTTAATGAAAAAACCATTGCCACATCATTTGGGTGGGAATTTGAGATAAAATTTTAGATTATCTAGTATTAGTGTTTGTTCTACAAAAGAAGTCGCAAGCTTCAAAAAAATACAAAAGAAGTTGCAGTAGATGCTCTCAAAGATGTCAAGAAGAAAGATTCCAAAGCATCGTCTTTCGTTCAACAAGGAGTTGTTGAATCTAATTTTCCTCGAATTTCAACTGCAACTAAATCCAAAGAAGCATGGGATACATTGAAGAATAGGTACCAAGGCAATGCTAAGGTGAAAACGGTAAAACTTCATACTCATTGTAGAAAATTTGAAACTTCTCTCATGAAAGATAATGACTCTATGCAAGATTATTTTTGCAATTTAATGGAAATTGTAAATAATGTTTGAAAATTTGATGAAGATTTAAATGATGTAAAAGTTGTTGAAAAGATTCTGAGAAATTTGCCCTGAAAATTTGATCATTCGGTGGCAGCAATTGAAGAATCAAAAGATTTGAGCACATTAACGATCGATGAATTGAATTGCTCAGAACACTTCAATCTCATGAAGATGGGATGAAAAGGTATGAAGAAAATGCTTTTCATACTATATTGCAGTCCTCCAAAGAAAAATTCAACAGTCCGTTTGGTGAAGCCAACAAGAAAGGGCATGGAGGCCCAATTGTTTCGAGGTAGGCGAGGTAGAAAAATTGGTGGTTGCCCTAGTAACAATTTTCATCACAAAAATGAGTCACACGGTAAAAAATTTCATCTACCGAATGAACACACTTTCCATCGAACCACATTGTGCAGTGTTGACACTAATGTCTTTGAAATATGAAAGCATTAAACTAAAATAGGAAGAATTTTGATGTATGTGCTGCTGTTCAACATTTTTTAAAATTCGACACCGAGTTAAGTTCTGTCATTCTATCCAAACCAACCAAGATCAAACACTATATGCGCTACTCGAATATCTATTCCTACAACATCATTAAGAAATATCCCCACATATGAGTAATAAATGCATGGTGTAATTTAAATCCTCCACCACATGCGTGAAAGGGGAGGCGTACGCGGTACACCACTCATCCAAGAGTAAATGTCCAAGATTGTGAGATCAATCATGTTAATGATTTTCGTAGTCAATCGAAATCAAAACTATAGAACAACTAAACAAGTACATCAGTTTCTAAAGTTATACGGCCAAAAATTGGAGTACAGATTTTATTCAAAAGAAAAAAAAAATGATATATCAACTTTATTTATAAAGATTAAATCAATCAGAAAACTTGGAATCATTTCTGAGATGTAAAAATAAATGTCACTTTAACATTTCTGCTATACAACAAATTCCTCTAAAATACAATTCTGATAAAAGTTTTGCCAAAAACATGGAGGAAAAATTTTCGCAACCACCACCAGTTGCATTTACTGATCGAACAATAACTATACTTTGAATATCAATCACATATCTAGTTGAACAATTATCATAAAGTTGGGTCGATTTATCAAGTAACCATTGATGAACTCATTATCTGGATCTGTCAACAAATACAGGCAGGTGTAATGTGTAAATGCATAACGTTGGCAAAAAGCAACGAGATATCAGGTTATGTGATGAACAGTTCAGGAAATTTTACCTTATTCACTAGCATGTTTACTTGCTCTCTATACATTTCCTTCAAGTCTACAATATCAGCGCGGAGTTCTTCCAGCTAGACATAAGCAACCGTATTGGATTTCAGGACAAGATAAATTATAGGGATTCTATTCTATGTTCTTCATTAAAGAAAATGAAAACCAGAAATCCCTCAAAACTGTGAAATTCATATTTACCTCCTCATCACGTTCACCCATTAGCTCCAACGCAGCTGAGTGCCGCCGCCTTAGTGCATCTAATTCTGCCCGTATGCCAGGCAACGTAGCAGCTTCTGCTTGCAACTTTTCACACTGAAGAATGTAAAAAAATCCCAAGCCATTGATTTGAGAATATATAGTAGTGAATGATAACAAATGGAAACTCAAACATGAAACTTAAAATGGAATTGCAGAAAACACACCTGAGCTGTCATTTTCACCAACTCCTCAGCAAGAGAGTCTCGAATAGACTCCAACGATGCCTGACATGAATTACAAACAATGGTCAAACAAACTTCCTAACTCCCATGAATATTAAGGTGACACTGGAACTATAATTTAAAACTTTCCAGTATAATGTAGCTTGGAAACATGTACAGCCAAATAATTATTAGTTAGAAGTTCAAAACATAATCCATACCAAACGAGACATATATGATGCAAGTTCTCCCTCTTTCTGACGAAGAGTAGCCTCAAAAGCACTTGGTGTCATGCTTTTCATATAATACGGATTCAAGGTTGCCTCTGCAAGGTTTCTCCTTTCAGATAAAGTGTCAGATGAGTCCAAAGATGCCTGCAGAAAATGGCTTTCCTCCATGCTGCCTAAACTGCTAGCACTTGAAAGTTTTCGTGACAGGCTTCCTGAAATTTTATATTTTAAAATATATATATGTATGAAGATACAAAAAATTAACTGATGATTTCTCAACACAAGGCATCATACCATTCTCAAAACCAGAATTGTGCTTTGTTATGGAAGTTTGATCAGATACAGCACTAGATTGAACATAAGCAGTCTTTTCCAAATCTAACCGAGCAGCCTTCTCCCTTTCAAGATCCTGTAGAATTTCATGAGACTACTTAGTACCTTGAATATAGAATTCAGTGTTAAGACTAGCCAATAATTTAAACAATGAAGAGGGTTTACGGTTTACTAATTGAAATATTTAGATGAAACACTGAGATGTATATAACATTTTTTTAACCCACCCAGTTTTCTAAGGGTTTCAAATATGAATTTAATGAATCAACATTACACTATTACAGTAGCTTTTCTCATAATCAATGAATTGTTTTCTTTTTTACAATTAAATTCGAACAATCATATCCAAGATAGAAAATTCAATTAGAAAAAAGAAAAAGACATGAATAAATCTCTCAAATCTAAAAAGACAATTCAACATCTCCTCTTTGTATTAATTTATTGCTTCTTTCAGTTATATTTAGTTGAGCATATAGCATCAGAACAGTAACAACACTAAGGCCTAGATGTAAAGCCAGAAGACATAATTCTAACTTAAAAAAGAGAAGGAAACAAAAGTAAAAAAGAGGCTTCTTTGAAAAGCATGCATGTGCAACATAAATCAATTCCAAATTATGACTATCAGAAATAATAACCAGAAGCAAGACCTGCTGTAGAAGTTCTCTATGCATAAGTGCCTCATGTAACTCTTGCTTATTTTTCCGCCTGAGTTCCTTAATTTCTTCTTCAAGCTGGTTTGCACGACCTTCCTGTGTGTCTGCTACCTCCTTAGCTGCAAGGTATTCCTGCCTACTTTCAGCTGCTCTTTGTCTTTCCTTTTCAAGGGACCTACTTAGCTGTGTCTGTTCCGCTCTGAGGCATGAGATCTGGAATATTTGGTAGTGTAAGCTAATAATCATAAAATAGCTTCATCACCAACATAGACAAATCTATGCAAAGCATTTAAAAACCTGAGCTTCAAGAACATTGATTCTAGACAAGGTTTGTGATAAGCGTTCATTCACAGAACGCTCTCTTTCTTCTGCAGCTGCAGCTTTTGCCTCTGCTTCCTGTGGATTAATTTTGAATAAATACATATTGGAGATTTAGAGCAAATGTACAAATCTAATATACTACATTATGTATAACCAGATAAACACCTGTAGTCGCAAGTTAAGAGATCTCTCAACAGCAGCCCAAGCTTCTGCCCTTCTAGAAGTTGTTTCCTATATCCAATTAACAAAGAGTCAACTCGAAACTCTAAAGTAAATCAAAGAATATCATCAAAAGTGCACAGAAATACTCATGCATGGGGAATGCATTTTTATCACCTGTATGGCTTCAATCTGCCTTAAAAGAGGTCTTGTTGATTCAGGAACTTGTGTAATCAACTCCTCACACCGGCGCTCACTTGCCTAGGCAAAGAATAGCAAGATATAAAATTTAAAAAATATTGAAGACAACTGAAAACATTTTTGCTTAGGCAAAGAACAGCTAGATATATAATTAAAAAAATACTGAAGAGTGAAGACAACTGAAAACATATAAATAAATTATAAAAACACCAGATGAAATTCAACACACTTGATAACGTTTTTGAAGATCTTCAATGTCCCTGAGAAGCATGTCTTCCTTGAAAACTGCCTGCAGAATCATAAATCAATAATACATCAAATTAAAGCATAATTTTGAAGGTAATCTGAATCAAACCCTTAACATCAATGTATAAATCAAAACCTGTTGCTCCCTCCTACTTAAAGTTTGCCTCAATTCTTCTAGTGCTTGAACTAGCATAGCTTCACGTTCCTCAGCCTCTCTTAGACGACTCTCTAATTCAGTTCTCGCTTCATTGTTGATACGTGCCTCTGCTAACGCTTCAGCCTCCCTGGCTGCAGTCAAAGCATTTGTGTAGTAATCTTTTTGTGCTGCAAGTTCTTCTTGGTGATTCTCTATTGTTTCTTGTAGCAACTTCTCTGTTGCTGCCTTGTCCCTCTTAATGCTCTCTACTTTATTCTCTTCAACCTACAGCAGGAGAAAGAAAGGAAAAACCTTCAGTCAAATAGTGGTTCAAAACCAAAACAAAGGCCAGAGAAAAAGATATTCAACAGAATTACATCTACAAGTCATATATGAAGTATTCTTTTCTGTTGCCTGCACTTGTGAATTCTCAGCTCTAGTAGTCAAGGGATTCATATAGTAACAGGTGCTACAAAATTGTTCTTTAAATATTTGACATCGGGATAACGCAAAAGGAAAAACTTATAAAAAGGAAAAATTCAAAAGCAAGATAAACAATTGGGCCAAGCGAAACTCAACAGGTGCAAACTTAATTATAAAGTCAGTACTAGATCCTCCTGCATATTCTGCAACTCCGTGTACACAGAATAAACTCTCATACAGCAGCTAGTCAGCTGATAGAGAAAGAAAAGTAAGTTGACCATTTACATGCCAAAAAGTATATATTATCCTTGATTATATGATGGTACATTTAAAATAAAATAACCAGCTGACTCACTACTGAAAAGAGAATTTGAAGCTAATTCAATTACCTGAAGCTTGGTTGCCAAACCTTTCTTCTCTTCTTCAAGCTCTCTAATCTAGCTCCGATGAAAAGAGGAACAAACAACAAAAATTCATCTGTTAGAATGTGCAGGTGCAGCTGAAATAGTAGACATTGTAGTAAAACCACAATAAGTAAAACCACTTGCATACCTGAGCCCTTAATTTCCTCATAGTAGCTTCTTGAGCAGCCTGCTTTTTCGAAAGCTCTTCACCTGAAATGATGGATAAACATTAGACAAAGTCCTAATCATGAGCTATGTATTGGCTTAGAAATTTCTTGCATGTAAATTGTACTATAAAAGTTACACTAGAAATGAATATCAACACTTTTGACCAAAAACAACTGAACAATATGGTTATTGAAATTCCACACGTTAACATGTTAACTTGAATAAGAGTTTCTTTTCAACTATTCACAGGCCTAATATGCACCAGCACGGCTAATGGCCGATCAAATATGCCATAGCCAGACACAACACCTATTGCAGGCAAAAAGAGCTAAAGGCAGGGAAAAGAATAGTTAAATCATTTTCCATAGCTCTGATAATACCAATATTTTCCTTGAAAATGTTCAAATTTCCAACAAAACTTAAATCTATCCAAATTTTTACACTTTAAGGGCAAAAATTTCCTTTCGATTCAAGTTTTAAGCATATTTGAGGGTGACAAGATTTTCCCTTCCCAGGCTTACCCATTTCCTCTGGTTGGGCTCAAGACAAGTAGTCAACGATTCTCAAGTAAATAATAAAAAATTTACAACCTCAATACACACCATAGAAAAGCAGATTCATCATAATTCATAAAACTATAAAATTAGAAGAAACGGATTGTTAAGAACATTGCATCATATCTGTATGTAAGAATTTTCAATACTCTACCTTCAGCCATAACTTGATTAATTATTTCATCTTTTTCCTTCAAAAGAGCAGCTGCATCACTTTTTCTGTTCTGCTCTCTCCGAAGTGTATCCCTTTCCCTAGTAAGAGAGTAAACCTGCAATCGTAAAAGATACAATTAAATTAGTAATTGGAATGAATTAAACAAAAAAACAATTTTCTGTGAAACAAGCATAAATCAACAGTGCTGCAATTATGGTCTACTAAAAAAGAAATCACAGTCTTTTAAGAACCGTTTTAATTGCATTAACACCAACTTAATTCAACGGACAAAAATCCAACAATATGGTCAACTACATTAATCAATTCACCATTTTCTACTCATACTAAATGTATGCACACCCACCCACTTTACAACTCCAGATATAACTGTGAAACTCATAACTTAAATCATAAAAGAATTCTATGACTAGAACCAATAATGAAATACAATGTAACATAACCTTGGTAATGAAGAATAGTCACAAAGTACATGGTTTTTGTTTTATGGTAGTTACTCGTTTTGTTTCAAATAGAAGAATATTCACAAAGTAATGGTTTTTTTTTTGTTGCCTCCTGTACACTGTTCAATTTCTTTTAACCATTCTCTATGATACATAATACATTATATAAAATAATAACACAGAAACTAAAATTATAAACAATCTTTAAAACTATGGTTTGATATATTTCATAGACTATTAGACTGTATAACGTAAAAAATGTACTCTTATAAGGGAAAATCAGAAGAAATATGAGACCAAGACTGCATTGCAGTTAACAGCACTTAGTAAAAGACAAAAATAGCTTCAATGCTAGTCTTAGTATATAAATATTTTCTTTCATTCTCTAAATAAATAAAAACTTTGCTTTTGGCTGTGAAATGAGAGGTATCCATATTGTGTGAAAGGAGAAGCATTAGTATTATATAATAGGACAGAACTTTTAATTTTCAGAAAGCATATACAGTGCAAATATCAAGGACATGACATGATTTTACTGTCAGTTACTGCCTATATCCATAATAGTAAATAATTCAACTCAATAGATTAATGAATGTAAAAACGATTTTCAGACTTCTAGTCAACAATCCTAAGCTATCTACAGATTGAAATTTATAGAGTAATGAGCTGAAACACATAAAAAAAAGTTATTAGGAACAAAGAGCATACTTTTCTTTCAAGATTTGCAACCCTTTGGTGGTATTCCTCTCGCAAAGTCTCAATTTCTGCATCATTGGATTTTCTCTGTTCCATAACATCAAGCTGTTAAAATGTCTTCTTCTTTTTTTTGGTTGGGAAAGAGAGGAGAGATAAGTATCTTTCATATACATGACTCATTTTCTCTAACATATTCAATCTCGTTGCATTTCTAAGCAATTTGCACATATAAGATACCAAACGTTATAATATCTTTAGAAAGCATCCAGTGTCCACAAGGTGAAGGATATTTTCTTCATCATCTATCATATTCAGCACTATAATTTAAAAAATCATAGGCTTCAGTGCTAAATTTTAGATAGATCTACGAAATGCATGCATCAAACTTTTGTGACAGAATTATATATTGGGTAACATTAAATTATCTCATTCAATCAAAATGCATAGACTCATCATTTGATATCACTTCTCTTCTACCCTAAAAGCCTTCTCCTTAAGAGGGATTTTAAATCTTATACCATACTTTCTTGTATGATGAGAAAACAAATTTAGATACAAATGTATAGATTCAATAAGCAGCAAACAGAAGAAAAGAAAGCTACTTGGTTGACAAACAGTTCCTTTTTGCAGACAATGTATATAAAGTGAGATGAAGCAGAAGTTACATGCACATATATACAATAGTAAAAAAAATGAATCCATTGACAGAATTAAAATTAATTATGAATGAATTTTAAGGAAAAACACAAGTACATCAGTAGCTCAAGTGCACAAAATAGCTACTTGGACCAAAATGAATTTTAAGGAAAAACAATTAAAATGCTTCCATACCTTCAAATCCTCAATCACGGCTTTTAGTTGCTCATTTTCATTCATCATCTTAGCAATCTCATCCGCTTTCGCCTAGAAAAGGGTATCAATATGATTGGAATTATGTGAGCTGTTGAAACTAAATGAAAATATATGCATGATATAATGTTAATCATTTCTACAGGATGCAGACATCGAAACTTTGAAAGGAAAATACAAACTCAGAACACACAAGTGTTCTCAGATAAATTTAGATATAACACATATACTATGACATTTAGATAAGTTTTCAATTGGAAAAAATTTAAAAATCGTGGTGTATAAGCCTTCCACAAATGGGTGAAATTGGCAGTGGCATCGTCTTTGATAGACAATATAACAAAGGAGGTCCTAGGATTTCAATATATAATAAAATGGTCCTGCTATTTGAATATTTGCCTATCTAAATATCCTTTCTAGATTTTGCCCCCCTCTATTTACAAACTCTTTACCCCTCCATGTACAAATTCTGGCTTTAACTCTTCAGGAGCTACAATGAAAGTTTGTCCTTAAACAAAAATAGTTGCAACATTATGTACCTGAGCTTGCCTGGCAGCACCTTGTAATGCAGTTTCCATCATTTTCATTTCAATTTTCAGCTTCTCCAGTTCATGCACAGAAGCAGGTGAGTCAGACACAATTGCTTCTGAGCTCAACCTTTGCTCTCTGTTGTCAGTCGCACTATCATTGGCTTGCTGATCCACTTCAACTGCTTTCACTTTTGCATCATGTTCAGTAGAAACTGATGTAGAAACTGTCTCAGAAGCTTCATTTGGAGGCAGTGCACTACGAAGAAACAATTCACGAGCACCCTCATTCACCTCAGAACTAACAGAAGGGGAATCAGCAGGCTCGGTCCCAACCTCAGCTTGGATGATACTTAATATCTCAGCCTGAATTTTCTGTGCAATCTCTTCTGCTTGTGCCTTCTCTTCATCCTTGCTTTCTTCTTTCTTCTCTTGACCGCTGCTTTCATGCGTATCAACAACATTATGTGATTCATCCGGTAGAACGATCTCAACTTGGTCTACTTCAACAGGTTCTGACTCTGCTTCCACCAATTCTCTATCTTCAGAATGTCTCACATCTGAGATCTCTTTCTGTTTGTCAATGGAAGCAGATGCCTCAACATTTTGTAAAGTGGATTCAGGAGGCTCAAAAGGCATCATTTGTGACTCAGATTCAGCCGTCTCTGGATGCTTGTCATCTTCATCTTCTTCTGTCTTGAGTGATTTCTTTTCTTCTTTAGCAGCATTCTGCTCACTAGCAGACTGCAAGGACCTTTCAGTTTCAATCTCTCCTTTTTCTTCATCTTTCGGTGCATCTGGTAGAGATTCAGGTTTTTCTGATGATTCAGTGTCACTTTCCTCACTTTTCTGCCCCATAAAAGCCATAACAGGATTGAATAATGCTTTCCTGTCTGTAGATGAAGGCCATAATCCTGAAGCTGGCAGACAGATACTAAAAACATTATACATATAACCAGTCCAAAACCTTCCTTTTGAACTTCCACAAAAAAAATTAATAATAATAAAGGACATGCTTTCGAATCTTGAAAACTATAAACCAACTCAATCAAGGACAAAATTGAGCATAAATTATCTATAAAAAGCAAAACTCATTGCCCAAAACCAACATTTCAATAAATTATTCATTCAATGCACTCGACCAAATAACTATCCTCCTAACTCTAAAGCTTTTCCGTATGATAATTTTCAAAGGAACGAAATTCTTATCGAAACATAAAGTGGCAGCATAACAACAACTAACAATATGCACAATGTAAGTTAAAAGTACCTTCGCTACTAGACTCGGGCTTCTCCTCGAATCCAAGAGCACTATCGAAATTCTTTTCGATGTTCTTAACACTCTCACTGAGCTTATTCACTGCTCCGGCTAGATCCGGAAAGTTCCCCAACGACACCTTCCCGCTAAACCACGCCATCTCTCTTAACTGTACCCGCAGCTCAAATCCACTGATCCAAACGCATCATACAAGTCACAGAAAAACTCTGCATTTACAAGCAAAAAACGACAACTTTACAAGCAAATCAACAAACAAATAAAGCACAATCCAGGATCCAGAATGAGACACATATAATATGTTAAATTCAAATAACGCTAATCAAGATCAAGCAAATAAAAATAATAATTAATTGAAAGATCTAAATAAAATTATATCATTAAATGTAAAATTTAGAAACACATGCCAGGTTCTATACGATTTGAAATTGAAGAAATAAATTATCAATTTGAGCTGTTTCGTTTGGAAAGTAAAGTTTTTTTTTTTTTTTTTTGAAATTGAAGTCGAAAGCTCTTACACAGTTGCAGATTAGAGAGAAGAAGGCATTCTGTAAAGCGGCGTCGTTTTGGAGAAGATGGTGATGGCTGATTAGCTATGAAACATACGAGAATTGTGAAGAGAGAGATAGAGAGAGAGAGAGAGAGAGAGAGAGAATCGGTGAAGAAGTGAAAAGGAGGTCGATCTGATTTGGTTGTGTAAAATTTTGATAGGAATTGGAGACAAGTTAAACGTCGTCGTCTTGATGGGAGGTCCATCTGATAATTAATTAATTATTTATTTATTTATTATGACAAATAATTATTTATTACATCTCACACTCAAACTCAATTACTCAATTTGTTTTTAATAGAACTACATTAGTTTTCCAAAAATAGTTTTCAATCTATCTATTCATTCCATCCCACACTCTCGAACATTCTATTATAATAATGGTTTTCCAAAACAATAATGTTACTTTGTTCAAATTTAGTGTCTAAATCTGAAGCTAAATGATGTGATAACAATAAAATTCATTCATTTAAATTGTATGATTTAAATGAATGGATTACTATGATGCCACATCATTTGGATACCAAATTTGGTATCAAATTTAGGTAAAATAGTATTATTCTTTCTAAAAATATTTTTCAATCTAGGTGAGTTTTTCACTTTTTCTATAAAGTCATTATAAATCAATTTTTATTATTAAGAAATGCATTTGTTTATATTCGATTAAATTTATAAACAAATTATTGTATATATATTATAGCTTTCTAAAGAATGTTCCGTCAAACCCCTATAAGGTTAGGTGTCAAAAAAAAAATTAAAAAAGAAAGAATTTCAACCCTTTCAAAACAAAAAAAAAAATTTGTTAGATTATCCAAATTTGTAGGTTAAATGATATGGCATGATAGTTATAATTATAACCGGGCTATCATTTATAATATTATCTCATAATTAAACTTACACATGAATCCTACACATGAATTTTGAAAATTAAGAAGTTCAAAAAACACTTTTGATTATTTGAATGAATCAGAAAAGTTTCAATACATTCTCAATCGTATATATAAAGCATTTTTCAAATTTCTGACACCGTGTGTTTTGTGTAACTAATACCAATGTAATAATTTGTCAAAATTAATCAAATCCATAATTGGTTAATAACATTGGACTCTAGAGATTCCAATTCAATAAAAGGGTGATAAAAAATAATCCGATCTCCCCCAATCCATTGGAACAAAAACACCCATAAAGTTTATCTCCCACCATTTTCATCTCTTTTTTCCCTTGATATTGACATGTCTCAAATTCTTATTGGATGGATGCAACGGTTAAGAGTGTTGAATTATGCATCTGATGTATTGAAGATTATCCAGTAAGTCGCAAAATATGTCATAACATGCACACTGTATTTGTCTCTTTCATTTTTTTTACTGGAATTTTTAAAAGTTTGACCCTAGTCATAGAAGAGTTTTGGTCAAACTTGTCGTGATCAATAACAGTAAATATAACCACGCATGTTATTAGTATGCATCGTAAAATTTGAACCCCACCACCCCACCACAAACATGAAAGGAAAGATGTACATCATTCAATCATTCAATCATTCAATCAATCAAAGAATGGATGTATCTTTTTTCAATTAGTTCAATAAATTTTTCTTAAAAGACTATAGTTGTATTTAATGTTTCCTTTTCTCACTATTAGTAAGATTTATGGATTTTTAGATAATTATTTATTTTTTATCAATTAAATACATATATGTATATACATATATATATTACTTTTTCTCCTCATACGTACCAATCGAAAGAAATCTTAAAGCATTCAAATCTAGTATTTGGTTTCATCCGATGGTTATATTTTATTCTTAAAAACACTGATTTTATGTAAGAAAATAAAAAATAACTTTTATCTCTTTTAAATAAATAAATAACTTTTATCACCACAAATAAAACGATTCTCTCTTCAATTCTCTTATGTTATCTTCAACAATATTTTTTTTGTTAAATTCATTTTTACAGTAAAAAGTCAACCCATCTAACTTCTCTTTTTGTATTTCATATGCAAACAGCACCTTTATTCTCTCAAAATATCCCCTCTCTAACTCTAGTATTTTCATTTATTATTTCAGCCACAACACGATTCTTCTGCCACATTCAAAATCTTTTTATTCCAATATATTATTTTCTATTTGCTAGTTTTAATTTATAAAAAGATGAATTTTCAGTTCGAATCCCTCTATTTCTACCGTAGGTTAATAATTTATTAGTTCTTTTCAAAAAAATAAAAATATAATCTATTAGTTTAAATAATAATTGAATTCATAGTTATGTATTCCAAATAATGAAATAATATGCCATAGAGCAATACTTTTTATGTAAGGGGTTCTTAGTTTTTTTTTTGGTTGAGACAACATATTTATTAATTCACGTATTTAATTGAAAGCTTTCACCATTAACAGTATTCGAATCGCTAATCTGGAAGTCATTGACTCAAACCGTAAATTTTTTCATCTACCAGCTGAGCTACACGGCTACACCTCTTATGGCAGGGGTTCTTAGGTTAGAACCAATGTTTTTTTTAAAAAAAACAAATACAATATATTTACATAGCTTGCGATAAATACGCATCCCTCCCGGTCTAGACTTGTCACTTCGCATTTCAAATTTTTTCTTCTCAAAAGTAAAATCTTTCGCTCTAGAAACTCTTATCTGTTTGCAGACATTTTGAATTCGAATTGGAATTCGAACACTTACCTCCTGTTTGGATGCTGAGAAAAACCGAGAAAATGAAGGGAAACATAGACAAAATCCAGAACTTCACCATCTCTGAATCCAGAAGTCTCTCACACTCTGTTTGCTTCCCGAGAAAAAACAGAGAAAACGAAACCAAATCATAAGCCTCACGATTTCTAAATCAGAAACTCTTAGTCACTTTTAACTCTCTGTTTGCCAGCTGAGAAACTCAGAAAGTGAAAGAAAACGACAGAAAATCCTCGACCTGACGATTTCTGGTTGAGATTTTTGTCGATTTCATCAAACCAAAAATCACTGTAAATCCTCATTTTCTCGCGTGCCAAACAGCCTAAACTCAAAAAGATCTAAATTTTCGTTCTCTATTGCTTGCTTGAACTCTTTCTCTAGTGATGGCGCCAAATGTGAGTCTCGGTAATCTCTCGTCAAATCGACAAAAGCCGTACGTGAAAATAACGGATTCGGTTAGAGAGCAATCAGATTTCCCGCCAAATCCACTGAATTCTGTTACGGAGCGGTCAGGTATTTTCCCGCCAGAAAAGCTCCTTAAGCAGCTAGTCTTCACAGAGTTCGGCTTATATCCCGTCTCCGCAATGCCGTCCACGGAGCTCTTGCTCTCGCTAGCTGAGCCATTTAGGTCTCCGCGTTTGCCTTCAGGCAGTCCGGTTTCAGTAGTGTGAGTTTTAAGTTTTTACTTTCGTTATTTCTTTCAACAAAAAAAATTTCGTATTTACAATGTGTTTGGTTGCTGAGAAATGGAAGGAAAAGAAAAAGAGAGAGATTTTTACTTTTGTGTTTTAGGTTGTTTGTGTTTGTGTCTCTTCAGTCTTCATTGATCTTAGCTCTGAATTTTTGTGATATCGTGTACGTTTTTTCTTTTTCTTTTTTCATTTCAAGCAGGAAATTGGAGTCCTCAAGATCGCATCGAAAGCCAAACATGAATGCAAACAATGTTGCTATGAAGGATCGAAAACGATGCCATTGCAAGAAATCAAGATGCTTAAAGTTGTGAGTAAAATTACTTATTTTGTAGTCATTTCAAGAACGAACAAATATCGATTAACTAGTGGATTTGCTTGATTGAATGTCGGACAATGAACCTGAATTGTGTTCAGAATACAGTCTTTTGCATTTTTTTTTTGCTTTAGCTTTGATTTAATTAGTTGATTACTTAGAAAAATGCTTATCCACAAATGGTCAGATATTGTGAGTGCTTTGCTGCTGGAGAATATTGTGATGGGTGCAACTGCAATTGTTGTCGTAATACTATTGAGCACGAGGCTTTAAGGGAAGAAGCTACAGAGATTATCCTAGAGCGAAACCCGAATGCATTTAGGCCAAAGATTGATAGAAGTTCGCGTAGTTATCAAGATAATGGGGTATGTGAGTAGGACCTTTCGATTTTGATAGACCTTTTTGTTTTGAATACTTGATTTGTATGCCTTCATTCTCAGCTTTTGTTTGTTTCTATGTGCTGCTGAAGTTCTTGATTTGTATGCCACATGAAGGTTTATGACAAAGTTATATATACCAGAGAATGTGATTCGTGATTAACTGGAGAAAACTCTAATAATCGTTTGCTTGCAGTTTCAAAGATAGGCAAGAAAGAAAATTAAAGATATACTGTATTTTTGGAATATTTATATCTGCCATATTTGTGTGAATATGTTTCTAAATAAATATTCTAATCAGTGAGCTTATCATATATCAGTGAAGTAGTCCCTTTGCTTTCTAAATGAATGTTGCCAACGCTTTAAATTTTCTGCACGAGCCTTTGCTGATGATATAGTGCTTGTTGGCATGGCTTTTGGAAGCGTTAAAAGAGATTTTTGGACCCAAAAGTGGCTTTTAGCCACTCGATTCACACAGTCAAACCCTGATCATATTGCCTTGATGCTTAATGGTACCTTGTGACACACAAAAGTAAAACTGTGCTACTCTTGTGGGTTGGATTCATAAAAGAGCAATAACTAGTTCCAATTTACTTGTTCTAGTGCTCAAGCTGTTTGTATGACATAGCTTTTATGGACATACATATTATATATGATTATATTTGTATTGTTCTGCCATCCTATGGAATAAGATTGTCACCGACCACTGCTATTGGTTGATCAGAAACCTTGTAAGTAGAGGGTTGTAGTTATGCTAAATGTTGCAGTTTCTCAGCAATGTGCAAACATGTTACCTCCATATATTGCATTATTTTCCTTTTAAAATGAATATCAAGAGAAACCGAATTTTTATGTTTGGATTTGTCTGCATACAAGTTATAGACTAGCTCAGCAAAACATGCACACACACAGTATTTTTCCTTTTAAAATGAATATCAAGAGAAACCGAATTTTTATGTTTGAATTTGTCTGCGTACAAGGTATAGAATAGCTCAGCAAAACACACACACACATATAGATATATATATATATAAATATATATATATATATATATAAAGATATTTGTGTTCCATTGTTTGGGGTTTTGATTTAGCCATGATATATATAAAGGAAGATTATTCACATTAACAATTTACATCTTTTCTGATAATTCCTTTTAATTTTCTCTCCTGATTTTATCTGCATATTCAATGGCTTTTGACAAGTGTAGGATGATTCAAAAGATGCTCCAAAGATGGGAAAACACAACAGGGGATGTCATTGCAAGAAAACTGAGTGCCTCAAGAAGTATTGTGAATGCTTCCAAGCTAAAGTACTTTGCTCTGAAAACTGCAAATGTTTGGACTGCAAAAATTATGAAGGATGTGTGGAAAGGATGGCTTTTTGTGGAAAGAAGTATGATCATACCAAAAGCAGTGAGAGTTTTGAAGAATGTGACGAGACAAAGGCTGTTTCTTGTGGAAACAATAAGAATACCAATGTATGCTTGTATCTTGAAGGATGTGAGGAGGAGATGGCTGTTTCTGGAGGAGATAAAAAACATAAAGAAATATGCATCCATCAGACCATTACTCCTATATCAACTGTTCTTGGGTTGTCAAGCCATGGCTTCTCACAAACATACAAGAAGAGAAAATTTCAGGAGTTTCTTGATTTAAATGACAAGGATACACCATTACAGGAGCTCAAAAATGATCAACAGGTTTTTATTTTTGCATTCTGACTCAAAGTACTGTCTTTACTATTTGGTTAATGAGGAGTCGAGGAAAGGATAGAATGGTCATTTATAATTTCTTCATGTCAAGCTACATGGGCTTAGTTTTTAATTTTGGTTAAGTTTTATAAAAGAACAACACTTAACTTTCCATACTTGTGAACAGCTCTGTGCTTACATTGCTAGTAGAGCTTGAATAGCATAACCTGTTCCTCTATATTTGGCTATATATGTGATTCATGGATTCAATCATTCATATTCTCTTTGCTCTAAATGATTGTTTTCTATACTGTTAGCAGGAGAATCCTCCTACAGTTTCAGGTCCGTTACCTATCTCACCTGCTTCATCTGTCAATCCTATTGGGGATGTTAGTTCTGCTAAACTGGGGTCTTCAAAATCTACTTGCGGGTATATAGTTATATTTCCTAATGATTCTTTATAGTTCTTCATTAATTGAATTTGATGGTTCTTCCTATTGTTCTCAATAACTAACTAGTGTTGTTGATGATGTGAAAGGTCGTTGTTAACAGACATCATTCTTTCTCAAGACCCAAAAGAGCTTTGCTCAGTCTTGGTGTCAGTATCAGAAGCCACTAAAATACTTACAGGTATATACTGAATATCTTGCTTTCTAAATTCTGGCTATTGAGTTCGTACATGGAACATGGATGGATGTTTCAAGAAGAGTAACAGAAAGTAAATGAATAGAGGTATCGTGAAAATAATATGATTCACAAACTAAAATTAGTTATCACTTAAGGATATTGGCACATTAGCTGAAAGAACTGTGCTTAAACCCCAGAAAAGGAAAAATACATCTCAGGATAATGATGATGGAAATAATGTAGATTAAGATGTCAAGGTTGATAATGATAAAAATGACAACATTACCAATTCGATTATCTTTCATGTTCAAATTGCATAACTTCAATCCTTGCTTATACTTGTGTCAGTTGTGTGGGTTATGAGCAAAGTGAAAGTTTTCATTTTAACTCTGCCTTCACCATCTTCAGAAAAAAATGGCATGCCAGACATTCAAGCAGTGAAAGATAACCTGATTGCAAGTATTTTTGAAGTCCATGACAAGGAAAACTGGAAGGAAGAATCTCATGATCAGAAAAAGGCACCTGATCATCATTTGAGGGGTAGTCGACCGTATACAATGAATACAGATAATTTCTTATCTGGGGACATTGATATAAAAGAAGGCCAGGCTTCATATCTCAGAACAATTGCACTTTATGTATAATGAGAAAGACAAGTTATTCATGAGATCTAGTAACTCAACCCAGATTCTGAACCATGTATGCAATGCAGATGACTATGCAGGGCAGGAAAGGCACATCTTGGCAAGTTTCAGAGATTATCTCAGAAAGCTCATTGCACTTGGAAACTTGGAAGGTAAGATCTTATGGCACATCACACTTACAGAATCATTACTACACTACTGCAAACTAGTTTGGAACATAAAAACACACAAGGTCTGCTTTGTTATAACGTCTTGTCTTCTGCTGCACTAGATTTATAGTGATACTCAAAGCCCAGGAGGTGAATGGGGAGAGAGGCCGTTGTTGGAAAAACAGATGGTGTAAAGTTAATGCTCAATTGCTACCAGAAAAAAATTAAAGATACATGGAATTAAATTGAATCAGTTCATTAAAATGCAATAATTTTCGGTATTCATAACATAAGGTAGTGAGTTGTGACATTAAAAACAACATAATTGAGTGAAGATTTTTATTAAACTAACAGAGAAGGAATGTTATATACTTATATGGCACTCCATAGAAATAGGTTTCCTAGATGGAAAGAGGGTGGATTCTTTCACTGACATGAAAATCAGATAGCTGGGTATGTCAGCTTCTGCTTTAATCACACTAATTAAACTCAAGTATATTCATCTCATAATTTTTCTCATCTTTCTCATTGTGTATGCAAATTGATATTCATCAACTAGAATTGTGATGGCAGATCAACATGTCGACGATCCCATAGAAAAAGCTGGTTTTACAACATGAATTAGCAGGAAGCAGCTGCAGTTTGAGTGACAGCAATATCCTAAAAGCTCAAAATGCAGATTAACAGAGAGATCATCTCCATTGAAAAATGTGACTGCCGCAGATAGTAACCATCAACTAACAGTTACGTGCAACCCAAAAACGTTGAGGGCATACAATCAAAGTTTCAAGAAGGGGCTATTTGTCTAAGGAGAAAGGACACATTAAAAAAGACTTTTACTGGTAAGATTTTAATAAAGGACAATTTCTATTCCTTCATGACATCAAATGCAGTCAAATGATCTGATTTGAGAGAGTGAAAATTACTTCACCAAATCTAAATCAGTAAGAGTCTTTCTTAATATGTATTCTTAAGACACAATAATCCTTAAAAAAAAATGAAAGTTAACATCTTGTTAACCGTAACAAAATCATTTTCTTAGTTATGATCAAATGTAACAAAATCTGCATTCAATGTGCGATGATAGACTAGCATGACAACGGCAATATAGTTCATCCTTTTCTGACAGGGATGTAGTTTCTTTTTCTTCTATGCCCATTTCTTATAATTTTCAGTATGTTATTTCTCTATACTTTTCTTGTGTCTATCTTCTGTTCTAAAATCAGAATGCCTGAGACCTAGTAAAGAACCTTGTCCATTAACATTCTGGAAAGACAAAGAACTGCCGTCTTAGATGTTTATTTGCATGTTCATCCTTCAATTGCTAATTAGATAGAGATAAAATGTCAAAAAAAACAAATGGAAATTGGTAGGCTTAGCTAAAAATATGAAGATATTACTATTTATTAATGCCAAAAAGAAAAAAGATTAAATGGAGTATCATTCTAAACTTCAAGTTCCAAATTTTATTCAATAGTAACCGCAAGCCATCTGATAATTTCTACCAATGACCAACCATAAACCAATTAATGTTTCTTACAGATAATTACCAAGTTGACAGAAGATATTCTGACTAACAAAGAATGCTTGTGTCTTCTAGTTAGATGCGACTGAGCCTGATTGTCATAAACCACGCTTTTCCAAAAACTCTGCAGAAATCAATAAATAACAATCACTCATTATGCACAATTTAAAACCCGAAGGAATTTTCTATAGTTTAAACTTTTTCCTAAGACATTTCCATCATAAATCATGCTTACAAGTTATCAGAGTAGCAAAAGATACCTTGTCTCACTTCAAACTTTCCACTAGCTTCACCTTGGCGAAGACCACTAGGCACTTGAAACATTCAGCAAAACATGCATGTGTTCAACATCTCTGCATCTTTTAACTTTTTGTGGCAGTCCCATTTTGAAGAAGCGAATTAACGTACATCGCTCAGCATCCCTCTTGAACTGTCTATTTTCCTTAAAATCTTCTTAAAATTGTCTGAACCACAGGGCAAGGTCATTTACCAAGTCCACAAATAGCTGGTTCCATAATAAGACGGAGCCAGAAACTGGAATTGCCTCACATAAAGCCAACAGAAAGTTAAGATTGAAGTTTGTGGCAATTATTTAGCGTCCAATGCACGTTTTTCATTCACTATCATCACATATATACTCATTAACTGAATTCTTTCTTTGTCTTTGATACCACTAGCAATCACATTAACCCCTCGCAGCCAGAGATCACCTACCTTTATATACGCCTCTACTAATAATGCAAGAAAAATTAATCTATCATCACTACCAAAGTTCCACAGACCCAAATACTTTAGGAGCCGCGTGGTAATTCAACAAAACTATGCTTCCTTTAAGTCATCATTTGTTGCTGCATAGGTTCATTCTTCAGTTCTTCTTCACAATTAGTTCTTAACTGGTCAAATTGTAAACTGCTTAAACAGGCAAATAAATCCTTGACTTTGAATCGTCAAAAAGGCTTCTCCTGTTTCTACTCACCAATAATCACCACAAGAACATATTCCATCTTTAAAGTTATGGTAGCGATTGACATCTCTTAAGGTTATTTCCCTCTCTGTGATTTTTGAGATGAACTTGATTGCAACATGACAGTCCTCACAAATCTTGAGATTCTTGGTTATTAGAAGCCTGGTTCTGTCTGGTGTGCTAATGAGTCCAAATGCAATTGCCAACCTTTCACTGTGGGAGCAAATCATGTTTGTTTTCTCGTCATTCTCCACATCTTGAAAAACCGATCCAGTATCTGGGACATAGCCAACTTCTTTCATTCGTCCTTCTAACCACTTTAATTTATCATATATCTCATCACGATTAGGATGCGAAATATCTCCGGAAAGAAATGTATGAACTTTGGTTTTCACTTCAATCCAGCTACAAGCAATGCTTTTCTTAATCCCCCTATCCATCATTAACTGTCTCAGCCTGGAAACTCCTTCCCACTTTCCTGCTTGAGCATACATGTTCGATAAAATAACATAGTTTCCTGCATCATTTGGTTCAAGTTCAATTAGCTTCTCCAACGCTAGTTCTCCCAACTCCACATTTCTGTGGATTTTGCATGAATTCATCAATGCTCCCCACACACCAGAATCCGGCATCACTCTCATTTTTGTTATGAGATTGAAAGCTTCATATAATCGGCCAGAATGGCCAAGGAGATCAACTATACATGTATAATGTTGAACTGTTGGATCAATGCGATAATCCTTCACCATAGATTCAAAAAACATTCTCCCTTCATCTAACAAACCCCCATGGCTACAAGCTGACAGAACACCCACAAATGTTATATGATCTGGCTGAGTCTCATTTCTCATCTTTTCAAACAAGTCGAGGGCTTCAGTAGCATGACCATGCATTGCATACCCAGTAATCATCGCATTCCAAGAAACAACCCTCTTCTCTTTTAGCTGCTCAAACAAATTCCTCGCCACCTTCACTGAACCACACTTTGCATACATATCAACCAATGAAGTTTTCACCTTATCATTCGATGCAAACCTATGTCTCCAACTAAACCCATGAAGCTCCCTTCCCTGAGGAAGTGCTGCAATATCAGCAGAAGCTGATATCGCAGTAACAAGGGTTGCTTCACTCGGCCTTAAACCCATCATAACCATTCCTCGACACAACTCTAGCGACCTGCCTGCTTGCCCATTTTGTGCATACGCAGCAATCATAGAGTTCCACATCACAACGTCCCTCACTAATATCGTATCAAACACTTGTCTAGCACTTTCCACACAGCTACACTTTGCATACATGTCAATAAGCGCAGCACCGACAAACACATCCTTCTCCCACTTATTTCTTATCACATCTTCATGAATCCTCCTCCCCACTTCAATAGCAGAAAGCGCAGAACATGCTTTCAACACGAACGGGAACGTAAAATTATTGGGCACAAGTCCATACTCATTCATTCTATGATAAAGCCCAATCGCCACATCATAAGGCCCGCTCCAAGCGTACCCACGAATCAGCACATTCCAAAGAAACAAATTTCCTTTAGGAATTCTATCAAACAATCGGTGTGCATTACGTAGAGAGCCGCAAACACTATAAATATTAATAATTTTAGTAGCTAAGTAAGGGTTAAAACCAAAACCCAATTGAAAAATATGGGCATGGAGTTGTTTCCCAGGATTTAGGGCTTTCTGGGTGATGCAAGATTGTAACAAAGCTCCATAAAATGAAGGTTTTTGATGAGTGGGATTGGTGGGTAATTCTGATGAAGAGAAAATAGCATTTTGGGGATTTGAATTAGGGTTGGGTAGAGTGATCTGAGACTGTGACTGCGAGTGATAATAGCAGTGATTAATGCTGAGAAGAGAGGAGAGTGAAGATTGGAAAACAGAGGATTTTGAATTTTTCAGGTTTGTTTTGAAATGAAGAATCATTTTGGTTCAGATAGTGAGAAAATTTAGAAATAAATGAAAATTATGAGTTAGAGAATGAGAGATGTGGTATGTGGACATCGATTGTGAAGCAAAAGAAATGTTGACTGTTTTTCACCGACTGGATATTTGAGCAACGGCTAGTGGCGGGAAAATCTGGCTGTTGACTTAACTCACCAGAGAGGCAGAGATAGAGAGATGGGTTCTAAATTCATTCAATTTGTACCATTGTTGAATAATTACCCAATAACCAAGTTTCTTAACCGTCTAAACTTGCTCGTTGATAAGAGCTTCTATAGTTCTATTTATCTTAACAATGTTCCATATTTGGTATATATAAAATGATAATAAAAAAACCTAATTCTAGATCTAATAATTATTGATTGACCAATCTGACCTTACAGGTGAGAGGATGCATCTACATGGTGTATGTATCTACTGAACATGTCATGTGTTTTAGAGTATAAATACTAAAAGCATCTCCAATGCTATTATGCATTTGGAGAAAATGGAGTGTCACATAGGATAGATACTCAAGAAGTTAAAAAAACTCTCTCCAATACAATTATCTAAGTTGAATATGGAGATGATGTGGCAAAAAAAAAGGTTAGAGAATATGGTGTTGAGTTTCTAATTCTAGAAACTCTCCTAGAAATGCTGACTAGGATTTCTAATTATTTCCACCAATAATATTAAAGCTCATTTAATTGTAAAATAAAAGAGGAGAGAGAATGTAATAATTGTTTTATTATGATTGGTCAAAAAATAGATACATATTTGATTTTAGATAATTGCATTGGAGATGTGAATATGCATTTCTCTACAAAATTTTCAAAAGTGGACCCATTTTGAATAGAAATATTGATGTGGCACTATTTTGAAACTCAAAAATGCATATTAGCATTGAAGATGCTCTAATGTTTGGGCCTGTAATTAGGGTTGTTGAGGAAGTGTGATAGGGTATAAATATTATTGCTAGGCACATTCATAATAATTTATCCCTAAAAAAAAAAATTTAAAAGTTTGGGTACGTGGAAACTAAAGGCTATTAACATTCACAAGTTTTTTTTGGTTGCATTACATTATAAATTCGGGGTTTTTTTAGAGAGGGGATGACTCGAACCCATAATATTATGGTACATGTGCGGGGGGTTTACCACTAGACCAACTTCACAAGTTGTACCACCACTAACTATGGATCGTAAAATATCTTAGAAATGAAAATTCTGATTGTATAAATTCTCAGATAAAAGACAAATGGAAATGACGTAGAAGTGGGCAAATTTTTATAACTATATGTATGTGAAATAAGATACAGAAAATTAAGGAATTTAGAACAATTGTTTTTGCTGCGGCAATATAATTATGCTGACTGAGAACAATGAACATGCAAAATCTAATAAATAAAAAGACAATTATATATGTATAGGAACATTGACAAGTGACAGCAATATTATCATAATGCAATTAAGAGAATCATTATTAGAACCAATTAATCTATAAACAATCACACTCTTTTAAAACCTCTGTCTAGTTAGTTCATAAAATAAATAAAAAATAAAAAAATTCCAACAATCCAAAAATCATAAAAAATCAACAACAAAAGTAGATCATGATCTTCACTGGTTACTTTTATCTGATGATGAAAACTGAGGAAGAGTGCACGTTGGGGATCGGTGATCAGAATTGAAATTCTGTTGACCATATAGAAATTGCATAAGATCATCTTCAAATATATCTGAAATTTGATTATGGATGTGAGATGGGTTATCTGTAGGGACATGAGTGAACTGAGGAACTCCAGTGATTTCATGAGAACCACCATTATTTGTTGTAGATTCACTAGGAACTTGATTATCCGTAGATGATGCAGACTCTTGTACAACATTGTTGTTGTTGGTAAAATTGGACATCATCAGCTCATTTTCAATGTCGCTCTGATGAGACGACGATCCTTTGACGGACTTATCATTATGGTAAATTGAACATAAAACCCAATCATCCAACTGCAAAAAAGAAAATTAATTATAAATTATATATGTCAAAAATCAACCATACCGAATTGGAGAAATTAGTGTAAATGATTACATACCCTCATGTCATTGTTCATGCCCTTTACGTTTGGACGAAGATCTTTATTATAAAGATCATATTCATGCATAATCCATTTAGTTTTGCGATCACCATTAGGAGGTTTCCCTATATAGAAAACCAATGCTTTCTTCGTCCCTATTATATCACCATAAGCTATGTTACCATAAACTTCGTCATTATACCGTTTATGGTGATTGTATTTGATGTTCTGTACAGCTCCAGACGCCTTCCAGAATCCATCTCCGGCTTTTCGACTTGGTCGGTTTCCCTTGGGGTACTTCCTATCTCTAGGAGTAAAGATATACCATTTTTCCTTTTGTCCTCTTTGCTGCTTCAATATCTCTATATAACAAAAAGGAAAACGAAAATTGTTTTGTATATATTCTTGATCTTCATGAACAGATATATATTTTATTAATGAATTAAAACTTAATAAGTAAATGTGTAACCCTAAACTACTATATGAAACAGATAATTCTAGTCAACTGTGTATGCCAACTTAAAAGAAAGCATGCATAAAAAAAAAGATAAAACTCAAAAGAAAACAGTGATTAGTTAACAACCCTAAATTTGCATGGTAAACTCACTACGTATATTAAAAAAAAAAAAAAACTGACATTCAAAATAAAAAAGGTTAGGGTTTGCAATTCATGGATTACGTACCGGCAAGATCCCAAGGATTAAACATGTAAAGATTAACATCAATGATGACATTACAAGGCAATGACCGGTTGGAGACCTTCTTCATCAAGTAAGCAAGAATTAATTCTTCATCAAGAGGGAAAAACTTATAACCAGGAGGCATACAAGAAACCGATGACGACCCTTGTGTCACATCATCCTGGTTGTTCGCCGTAGAAGGTACATTAAGCGGTGGAGGCTCAGCATATGCTAGAGGTACGGGGGGGAAGTGAAGATTGTGGCCGATACTGTTGGCCGGATAATCTACGGTGGTGGTGAGGGGAGGTATGATGGGTGGTAATAAGTAACGATGCTGGCAGCTACTACTAGAACTTTGGTCATAGCCGTTTAATAAAAGAAAATTTTCCATGTCGGCCGGTGGAGACATGGTGGGGAGAGGTGGAGGTATGGTGGAGGAGGAAGCTACGTTAGAGTTGTGGCAGCAAAGATTCTGGTTAAAATAAGTTTGACTTTCATTGGTGTATGAATATTGGTGGTGGTGGTACTCTGCCATATTCATTGGCCTTGCAATGCAACGATATGGCATTGACAATTCTTGATCTTTTGTGTCATTGGCACTAGGAAGGGGGACGGCACTAGGCAGGGGAACGGCTGTCGTGGACTGGCAGAGCCGCTGCCGCTTAGGCGGTTTTGTTTTAGGAATAAAAGGGGAGTCCATCGGAGGTGTATTGTTTTTCATATTTCACCTGATGAACTATACTTTAAATTTGTTGGTTCCCAAATATATTTATATGGATTTTCTTTTTGTAGAGTTCAAGTTAGTTTATAATTACTAATCCTACCAGGCTATCACAATGATGTCTATAGAAGGCGTTTAAAATAATAATAATAATCTAGAAGACGATAGAAATTTCGGTGCAGCGGAGTGCACTATACCAGATCCTACCATGTAATGTAATCGCAGGGGATATATGGTGCATCCCGTTGCACCCAAGATTTAGATATTACCCTAGTTGATATATAATTTTGAATAATTATGAAGTTAACCTTTTTCTTTACAGTTAAGATTATTATTATTATTTGGGAAAATATCAAAAGCAACCTTTATATTTTAAAAAAAATCAATTATTGAGTCTAAAAGTTTAGAGAATTGGACAATCTATCCATGTAATTTGTTTATAATCCCTTTAAATATAAATATATATAAGGTTATTTATACCATTGTTTTATTAGAAAAAATAATTAAATTTAGTGTAAATGAAATAAATTTGGAGTTGATATAGTTGCCTATTCAATCTTTACGGATTAATTAGATTTTACTCAAAAAAAATTTACGGATTAATGAAAGACTGAAGCGAGTTTTGGGCATGAGAGAATAAAGAAAAGAGAAAATAGAGATAGTAGATAATGATTATATTTTCTCATGATTCACAATTTACTTGAAGTATGTTATTTATTTATTTGCAACTAACTAATTTACATAGAATAATTTTATTTATTCTTTGAGGTTTATTTACAGAATTTTCAGAAGCAAATTTTTTTTTTGAAGTATTAAAATATTTCGGATTTGGGGAGAAGCTATAACTAAGATGCATGTGTAAGAAACATGTGTGGGAGATTTACCACTAAGTGGCTAAACCAATCCCATATTGTCTAAATTTTTAGAAGTTCAGAAATTCAATTATTATTCTATGACAACAAATGTGTATCCATCAAATGTGATTTTATGAGAATTTATAAATATGCATTAATGGTTGTAGACTTCTAAGACATCAAAATATCGAATGCGTATCCGTAATGAATTGGAAATTTCTTTTTCTAGTTTTATGCAATATCATATAATTTGTAGAAAGAGAATATTTAACGTTTTTGTTTTCTTTAAAAAAAAAAGAACTTTTTACTATAAAATGAAAATGTCATAATGTTTGCAGAATCATATTTCTATTACATTACATCTGTATAACAAATTTGATGACTCTTGCAAATGCCCCAAAAGTTTGGTATTATAATTTGGAATTTATGATATTTTTGTGTGGGAAAACTTGTTCTTTCCTGTCCCCAAAAGATTTATGTTCAGAAGTGATTATGTTGACTTGTTTCAAAATCTGTTAAAAAATGTGAACCTGAATTCCCTCAGTGATTATAGACCTATTAGTCTGGTGAATTCCCTTTACAAAGTGATTGCAAAAGTTCTCTCTAATAGGATGAGAAAAGTGTTGAATGAGGTTATAGGTGAAGCACAGATGGCTTTTGTAGCAAGGCGTCAAATTATAGATAGTTTTGTTATAGCCAATGAGGCCATAAGCAGTTGGAAAGTTGAGAAAGAGAGGGGGGGTTGTGGTGAAGTTGGACTTTGAAAAAGCTTATGATAGCGTAGATAATAAGTTTTTGGACTTGTGTCTTATAGGAATAGGTTTTGGTCAAAGGTGGAGAGGGCGGATAAGCAGTTGCATCTCAACTCCTATGATTTCGGTGCTTGTAAATGAGAGCCTTTCGATGGAATTTGATATTGGTTGAGGTCTTCGACAGGGAGATCCTCTGTCCTCGTTCTTGTTTAACATTGTGGTAGGAGCCCTGAATAGAATGCTCCTCAAAGCTAGGGATCTAAGCTTGTATAAAGGTAAAGTCTTTGGAAGGAACGAGACTCATCTCACACATTTGCAATTTGCGGATGACACAATGTTATTCGTTGACACTAATGAGCAATCAGTTCTAAATGTGAGAAGAATCCTGAGGTGCTTTGAAATTGGGTCAGGGCTTAAAATCAATTTCCACAAGTCTTGTGTGGTTAAAGTGGGAAAAAGGTTTAGGTCGGTAGACTGGTGGGCTGAGCTATTGAGATGCAAAACGGCGTCCTTACCTATCATGTTTTTGGGATTGTCGTTGGGAGGGAACCCAAGATCAATTAGGTTCTAGGAGCCGATGCTTGAAAAATTTCGTGCGAGACTTGCCCCGTGGAAGCTGCGATTCATGTCTAAAGCGGGCAGGCTTGTTCTCATAAAATCTGTGCTGGCTAACTTGCCGACTTACTTCTTGTCGGTTTTCAAGATCCCAAAGGCAGTGGCCATGGCTATTGAGAAGATGCAACGAGACTTCTTTTGGGGAATCAAAGGTGACAAGAGAGGGATTCATTTGGTGGATTGGTCTACACTTTGTAGGAATCGTTGGAATGGTGGTCTCAAAATTGGGAGAGTTCAAGACAAAGGTAAAGCTATGCTTGCCAAATGGATATGGAGGTTTGGTAATGAGGAAGAGGAGTGATGGAGGAAAGTGTTGTGTGATAAGTACTTGGTTGAGCCGCGTTCCCTTATGTGGGATTGGAAGAGAGGGCTCTATGCTTCCTTGTTTATCAAGTCAGTGAGTGGATTATGGAAGGAGGGAACTATATCTGCATGTATTCTTTCTGAGTGCATGAAGTTGTTGATGGGTGAGGGGAGTCAAATTCATTTTTGGAAGAACCTAAAGGTGGATGGTGTTCCTCTTGCAGTAGTCTTCCCTAGGATTTATGCGTTGGCGGTAAATAAAACAGGCATGGCCAACAAGTTTGGTAATTGGAAGGGTAGTGTGTGGGAGTGGCATGTTGCTACCAAAAGGCCGGTGCTTGGCTGGGAGGAAAGCATTTGGACCAGCTTTCTCATCGAGCTGGATCAGTTCAGAATGAGGAAATCAAGTCCAGATTCCCTCATATGGACTCTAACTCCTTCAAGTATGTTTTCAGTTGGCTCCTTCAGAAGGGAACTCGAGTACTGCTCGGGTAACAATAGCACGGTTGATGATAATCCTTTTTTGTGGAGTGGAGTGGTGCCTCATAAGGTGGACCTTTTCATTTGGATGATAGCCAAAGGAAGGGTGCTAGTAGGGGACCTTTTGCCAAAATTTACTGGTGGTTTGATAGGAAGTCAGTTGTGTCAGTTATGTATGAAGATGGTTGAGTCCATCAATCACCTCTTCCTTAGTTGTTACTGGTCTTGGGTGCTTTGGTCGAATTGTTTGGACTGGTGGGGGATTTCAGCTTGCCTCCCGGAGGATATGAGGATATGGATGGATGGGTGGATGCTTCTTTGCCCAGCTGCTAGCAGTGGCAGAGTGTGGAAAGTGGCCTTTCATGTGATATGCTGGACTATTTTGGAAATCAGAAATGATGTGGTGTTTAATCTTGGAAAGACTGATTCTGTCAAGGCTGTGGAAATGGTGAGATGAAGAGTGGCATGTTGGTTTAAGAATTGTGGTCCAGGGTCCTCCGTGTCTCTAACGATTAGGATTACGGACCTTAAGATAGGGTGTGTAGATGCCATTAAGAAGAAAAGGAAAGAGAATATTAGATGGAGGCTGCTGTTGGATGGGGGGTTAAAGTTTAATGTCGATGGATCTTCTAGAGGCAATCTTGGGTGTGCTGGTATAGGCGGTATTCTTCGCAACAAGATGGTGATATATTATGCATATTTACTTCCTTTTTAGGCTGCTGTCTCGCCTCTGCAACTGAAGTTGCAGCTTTTCTCAAAGCCTGTCAGTTGTGCGAGTCGGTTCATTGCCCTACAGGCGTCAATGTTGTTATTTAAAGTGATTCCAAGTCCGCTGTCTCTTGGGTGAATGGGGTAGGAGCTGGTAATATCCAGCTCTTGGACTTCTTATTGGAGATAAAGGAAATTCTGCTCAGGTTGAAGCCGAAGGTTTCGGTCCGTTTTGTCGCAAGAAGTGGTAATGTTGCAGTTGATTTTCTCACGAAACAGGGTGCTGCGAGTGGCCTGACTCAGGTTGCCTAGAGGAGATGTTAGCTGGGGTCTTTGTAAGCTGGTGTTTGTAGGGTCTCTTCTTCGTCTGGCTGTTTGGGATGGCTGATGGAGGTTGGCTCGGTGCTCTTCTTTCCTGTAATATTTGGGTCCCCTGTTTTTTGCTTTTTCCTGTTTTCTGTTTCCTCTGTTGCGTGGGGTTATTTCTCCTTGTTGGCTTTGCATTTGTTGGCTTGGCTGTGGGGTTTCCCCTTGGTAGCTCTCTTAATAATATTGCAGTTCAAAAAAAAATCTGTTAAAAAATTTACAAAATAAAATTATGCCTTTTTTATGTTTAGAAGTGGTCCAAAAACACCATGTTTCTGCATGATGACTTCCCCAAGCCATAATGAACCTGCACAAGGCTAATAAAACACATTATATACAAAATACGTTCGAAAATGAAACAAATGATAGGAAAAAGAGGACCTTAAATAAGTGTATAAATCGTTCCGATTAATACCCCCAAACCCATCTTTTGCTCGTCCTCGAGCAAAACAAAAACGAAAAAAAAATCACACAAAACAAAAATAATTAAAAACTAAGCTAGGCTAGTCCACTTCCGTAGGAAGCACGATGACACTTAGCATGTGCCACAAGTCTTTCAACCACTAGGCGATCCCTAGTTGGAGGAGTATAGTCTCCTAAGGGTTTACAGCTGCTACGACACCCATAAACATATACTCTGCAAGATAAGTTGAGATGCAATCCAAACATGCCATATAAAGACTACATGCATGCTAGTATCTCAAATATACCAATTAATAACAATGCATCACGCAATGCAAGTTGATCATACCAATTTATATACCTATTTGATGTCCCTATTTCCTAGCTTTTGTTCTCATTTTTGAGCATATTTTGGTTTATAATGTGTTTGTAAGCCTTGTGTAGGTACATATTCCCTACGGAAGGTATTTGAGCTTAATTGAAGTGTTTGGAGGTTATTTGGGCTGAAATGGAAAGTGCCGTGCAGAACACTCAACTTTCAAGGGTCATATCTCCCCTCTTAGAATGAACTACATTAGCTACTACCTATTTTCAGAAAGCCCCGGATGTCTACTTTTCAATGCTTTTTACAGATTGCAATTCCAAGTTTTCTAGAGGAAGTTATGGCCGTTTTTATAACGGTGCGTGAAGCTGGAAAATCTTCACCCGAAGGAATAGCGACATGAGCACCAGGTCGCCTCCAGGTCACCTTTTTGTGCAGAACAACCATTTTCATCCCGTTTTTTAGGGGCAATCTTGTCTTTTCACACCCAATTCTTGCCCTAACCTCCCAACTCTATAAATACCCCATTTATCTCTTTTTTTCAGACATCTCTTCTCTCCCTCTCACACCCAAAACACATTTCTTCCATTTTCTCATCTCTTTCACCTTCTCCACCAATTAAGGAGTGATTCAAGCTCCCATGAAGGTTTTTCCTCTATGGGAGCTCACCATACACCTCCACCACCACTTTAAACCTCCATGGGAGCTCACCATACACCTCCACCATACACTTCCACCACCATTTTATACACTTCATCCACCCAATTGAGAGTAGATTGCAATGAGATAGGAGGAGTCTTTGACCAAAATTGAGCCAAGCATGGAAAAGAGTTCTTAAAGGAGTTTTCTTCAAGGGTTGTATTTCATTTACTCATTCTCTTTGTATTTCTTGTTTTCTTAATTGTGTATCATGAATTTGGGATATTGTAAACCTACACTTGTGTAATAAATGTATTGATTGTTCTTAAATTCTTTAGGTTTTGTTCTATTCTTTGATTTAAGCATAATTTCTCTCTTATTATGATATAAATGTGTGTGGATGGTCAAAAATCAATATGTGTCCATGAATGGGTTTATGAGTAGAGTAATTTAGATTAGGAATTTAGTTGCCCATGATTGTTGATTGGTTGGTAGATGACTAGAAATGCCATGAGTAAAATGATGTGAGTGTTTAAGTTTTACCTCCAAAGAATGGGTGAAGCTTGGTTGATTATGCATGCAAACGTTAGATTAAGCTTTGGTTCTTTATTCTTATGCTTAATGGGCCTTGTTTCAAGGCACAATTGCTCATCCCATGGCTTGGGTTTGGGTGGTGAATTGATTTTGGTGAATGCCCTAATCAAGAGAATGAATCCTTAATTCAATTGAATGTTCTTTATGTTTAACAATCAACTTTAGTGCATATAGTTATTGGTAAGCTTATTTCCATTTTAAGCCATCCATCTTAGGGAATTTAGGGAGATAAGGAGAGAGTTTTCTCTTTTGTTGAAAGGGTTGTGCATTAATGAGAGAGGAGAACGCCGTAGTCGTCCATTGGTCAGGACATCTCGGATTGACACCTGAGAAGACCCGGTGTTCGATTCCCAGTTACGGGTAAGGGGTCTCATTTCTATCCATTTTGTATTTCTTTCTTTGTATCTTTGTCTCTTTTTCGATGTGTACTTTCATTCATTAGGGAATTAATATATACCTAGCATTGTTGCATATGCTTGTTAATGGTTGAGTGGCCCTTCGAAGTGCTTAAAGCTTTTGAGTGGCTAGCCACCATTTGAATGAACTTAGGTTGTTGTGTGAAGGACCGAGAGGTGAAACACTCAACGTGCACTAGTAGGTTGGCCACTACATATAGAGTCTGCGCGCTGTTTTGCATGTATTGTCGCTATGTGTGTCTCATTGTTCTTAATGAACTCGAGTGCAGTTCATGCAACCATCGAGAGATAGGTTGTTGGTGCATATCGTTATAGTCGGTTGTTGCAGGAGTGAGGACAATTGGCGAGGATTAAGTGAGCACAGCATTCAACATTGACTATGCATATTTGTATGAAATTGTGTGATTGCTATGGTGGAGTCATTTACTTAGTGTAACCATATACATTCCATATCGCTCCATTCCATCCTCCTTGTACATATTTGTTTATGTAGTTTGATAGGTTAGTTTAGAATTTACTTTTTCACATTCTTTTGCATGCATAACACACGAGTCCGCTCGGTGTGTTGTAAAAATAGCTAAAACTAGAAATGATCGATGAATCCCACTTCCCTGCGGAATGATCCTTACTTGCTGATGTGCTAGTCTCTGTGACTCACACGCTTGTGAGGCCGAACTTAAATATTCATATTTTGATCGACACTGCAACAATGTGTCATCACAAATATGCCAACACTTATGATGTTTTCGGTTTACAAAACCACTAAGCTCGAATGCCCAAGATAAAATTCGTCTAGTGATCCTTCACAACAAGACTTATCACTCACCCTCTAATTCCCTATGTTCGTCGAATTTTTAGCGAATGGTGATCACATAAGGATCTTTTGGTATACACCTTGTAATCTGAGCATTATGTTGGTTGAACCTAAATGGAAGGCAAGTCACCTGGCGTCTCCTAGGAAGGACATCTTCATCAGGAGGCCGACCGAGATCTCCTTCGGTTATCTCCTTAACGGTCTTCCTGGGTGTATTCTACTCGACCCCCGTAATATATTCCCACGTTTTCACGATGACTGGATTCTCTATGAACCTTTTTCATCACGGTCATCACTTCTCATATAGCTCTCATTGCCTCGGTGATTATCCTCATTAGGGCTTCGGTCATCTTGGCAATCGTCTCTTCTTTCGGAACATTCCCTTCTTCATGATGATCTACGATATCTCTACTGGTTTTGTGATGAGTGCCTAGGGTTACGCCCATTATCTCCGAGGGCACTTTGGAGTCTTGGGCAACCACATGTGTGGACAGTTGATACGGGGAAGTCAAGTTAACAGTCACCATTATGTTAAACCCCTGTCTGAATGCATTCTCAATAACTCTCCGTAAGGATTCTTGAACACGTTGGAACACCTCCAGTGAGATTCCAATAAGGGTGTCTGTGGAAGTTATCACGGGCTGACCGCCTGTGATTATGGTCGCAGAAGGTAATCCCCCTCCGATGACACTGGCATTTATCGAGCCTGAGGTGTTAACGTCGCGTGAGGATTGGCTCATATCTCTGTTGTTTGCCATGTTAGCTTTTCACAAGTTCTCTGGGTGATCATGTAACACAGTTTTTTCTAGAATCATCCCCCTCCTTTTAGCACCAATTGTTGACAGTGATTTTTGGATTATATAAAATTAACAGTATGTCTATCAAGTTAATAAGAATTAACAACTGAACTGTAAAGTAAGAAAGAAAATCAGTCATGCAAAGCATAAGGTTTTATGTGGAAAACCCAAGAAGGGAAAAAATACCACCGATGCCGGAGACGGTAAGGGAAAGATTTTCACTATGAAAGGATGAATTACACACGCAATCTCTCTTACACTCTTGCAGTTATACATTCTTCACATCATCCGTATAATGGTATTTGAGGGTATATTTATATATGCATGTAACCATAAATCTTAATGTACAAGTAAGAAAAGTTGACGAGGTTTAGTATGACTCTAACTTGTTAGAGTCGTCTTTAACTTCTTTCTTGTTTTGCTTATTCTCTGCATTTAATGCGTTAGATTCTCCGCTAAACTTGGACTCCAATATCTTAGGGTAGTTTGTTTCCTTATCGTATCGCTGGCTGACCGGTTATCTAACCTCTCCAGATCTCATTAACCCGATCGATTACTCAACCCCAACCAAACTCTTTGATCGATCAGCTAGTTGAACCTGATCGGGCCATCTCTACCCGATTGATCTAGTGAACCTGGTCAGGTAATCTTTAGCCAATCGCTCGGATAAACCTGACTGAGTCTTGTCGAGTCTTGAGATCATCTATTGGTCAACTTGAGTTGGTCTTTTATGGCTGACTTTGATGACATGGTATATCTAATCATCACCTTCTCTGGTAATAATGCTAATATGTTAGTCCTTCAGATTTTACCAATAAAAAAATAGATTGTATTAACGTTTGGAGAATCAGTTTTTGTATGAATAAAATTATTTTGAGTTTAACTCAACTTTTCTCCCTTTTTTTCCTGGCATTCTGCGGAATCAACAGGGAATAAGAAAACTTGTTGCTTGATTTCATGAACTTGTCATTCTTAATAGCTTCCGCCTACATCATATTTGAATGACCAACGGGTTTCGAATGACCAATGAGTTTAGATGGATGGTGATATTTCTAGATCGGTTAGTTCATTGATGCAAGTTATCTTTGATTTTCCTACAGCTACTGCAGTCACTTCTCCTCTACAAGATCCGATCGTTCAGCAGAGTTTGATAGATCATAGGGTTTTGATTGATGGTCTAGGTTCCATATTGCTTCTTCTGTAACGGTTGAAGGGATGAGTTCTATTTCTAATATTTTTGTCACCATTGCGGTTCTTTCTGCTCAGTAGGGTTAGACTGACATTGCCCCTTATTCGGCTTCTGTCGTGGTTGTGCCAAAGCCCATGGTCAGATTGCAGGTCCTACATTCCGAGTCTCGAGCTGAACTTCACAGTGCTTCCACCCCTTCGGTGAGATTGGATACTCCTCTCAATGTAGCTCATACTAAGATTCGCTCTGATTCCGTGGTTTCCATAGCCCAAACAAAATTAAGCATTGTTGCTAATTGGATCGCTCAAGTTGAGACATGGGGGAATGATATAGAAAATATTATTGATCGTCGGATGGCTAAGCTTAAGTCCTCTCTTTCTAATGATTATACCTGACAATGATATCGATGTTCGTTGGTCAGTTTTTTTTATTTGGAAGTGCGTTGGTCTAGTTAGATTGTTTCATTAGTTTAGTTCTTATTTCTTTACCTTCGATTAAGGCATGTGTGCCTATTTAGTTTATGTTTTAGGGTCTGCACTCCCCTCTTACTTTTGCTTTTCTTTTCCCTCTCTTGTTTTTTCTTTTGTTTCTTTTTTATTTATCTATATATGGTTTTGTCTGTGAGATTTTTCAACTTATAATCGTACGTAATGTTTTTTCCTCCAAATCAGTTCGATTTTTTCTATTAAAAAAAGTTTCATTTACTATTAAAATAGTCCATCTTATTTTAATTTGAATCAAATTAGTCCCTCTTAACCATTTCAGGTAAAAGTTCTGTCACGATTTGATGAAAGTAACCATTATACACTTGTATATATGTTAATTGAGTCTAGCCAAATTTGTGCTTCATTCCATAGGCAATTTGGCATAAGCTCAATATATTTATGTTTAAAAAACAAACAAGTTGACAGTCTATTTAGGATCGATTTTTCAAGCTAGTTATTAAGGAGGTTTTGATGCGAGACTCTGGTTTTGATCAAACGCCTATACAAGCATTCGTGTCCCTCTTCGAAATCTTGAATGCACAACTCCAAATCTTTTAGCAGGTTTTGCACTACTTAGAAAGTGTTATCAGATTTGCTTGTCGATCTTCTCACCAATTAGGGAGAGCAATGCAGCATCCACCTTTGCAAATTCATTTGCTTCTGCTTCTCCTGTTAGGTTTTGACTCGTGTTCTCAAGTGAACCCAATGTAAACAAAACGAGACTCAACTGATGTTGGAACTTCCTGGAGACGTGGGATACGTTTGGAAGTTAGAGTTGGTGTTTGAGGGAGCTTGAAGACCGAAGAAGAACTGAAGAAACGGATTCTGGAAGAAACCGCGGCGTGGACCGCAATGCTGACAAGCGCATGGATCGCAACACAGGGAGCGGTAAATTCTAGTATGTATAGCGCAGTGTAGAACGCAGCAGAGACAAAGACACCAACCACGGTATTCTGAGCGGTGGACTTCAGTGGTTTTTTCACGGTGTAGGGAGCGGGGTGCACACCGCGACCTAGACCGAGGTAATGGCGTATTTTTGCTGAGATCATGAATGTTGTGCGAAAAAAGAAAGGTTTTCTTCTGGAAAGTTCTTGTGCTTATCGAAAAAGGTAAAAGAGTTTGTCTTCATGAAGAATAGGAAAGTCTTATATTTGAAGGAAAAGATTTATACTTACAAAAAGACTTGTCATAAATAGGAAATAGTATTTATATGAACAAGTAATTCTTGTATGTTTAGGAGTATGATTTTCTTTTATCTTAAACTCCCTATAGCTAGTATAAATAGACCTTGTAATTAGGTTATTTGATATGGAGTCAAGAAACACCATGTAACATCAGAGAGTGGTGAGATCCGGGTGAGAGACCTAAGGGAATATCAATGGATCAAGTTAGAGATCCGTGGGTGATATTCAAGGGAGACCTAGGGGATATTGTGGGGTTCTTTGTGAGGATCTTGTGAAAGTGGTTTGGGGTTGAGGTGTGAGAGAGAATCCTGGAATATATATGGTTGTAACAATTTATCATATAATGGAACTTTCTCTGGAGTCCTGACGGCCCGTGGTTTTTTACCAGATTTGGGTTTTCCATATATATATTATGTTATGATTAGTTTATTTTCTCTCATCTATTTTTCTGTTATATACTTTTTTAATTGTTATGAGTTATGGGTGTACATTAAGTATGACGCTTCGGTGATCATCGGTTCAAATCCCTAACATCTCCTTCCTGGTCACATGCAACTAATTTGTGGTGAATTAGCTTGGAAAATAGTGACCAACTGCTTGGCATTGATTGCCCCATTGGATCAGAGATAAACGACAACAATGATCCGAACACAGTGAGAGAGACATCTTCCACCTCTTTCTAAATGCTTTCATAATCATTGTTGAGTTTCTTAGCCTTCAAATCTGCTAAGGCCTTTTTGGTTGCTTTCTTCACCGTCTTCCTTGAGGTCAAGTATTTCCTAATCTCAAGCTTCACATCACCTTCACATCTTCGCTGAAGAATTGACTGCAGTTCTTGTGAAAATTCCTTGGTCTACAAGAGTGCATCTTTAGCTGTGCTACAGAGATCCAAGATCTTGACTGATTCGTCCAACAGCTCATTAACACTTTTATCATTCCTTCTCTTGGGATAAGGTAGGTAAGAGAAGCAACTTATCGACACAATCATGTAAATCTTGCAGATCGACTGTGTAAGTTTAGGCAGATCGATGATGAAGTTGCTTCTGAATTAGCCTTTAATATGCAAAAATGCTGACCGATTTCTGAAACAAACAGATGTGATCTAGAAGGCAAACTATTAGAGCGAGCATGGTAAATAGAGGCAGCCATTTTTCTTATTAGAAAAGGGAATATTGCTTGGCAGCTAAATGATTAATTGAGTAAAGCTAATTTGCCTTCCTTCCATTGGAATCTTAAGCTCTTAAAATATTAAGCAAAGTGTAAGATAATTTTGAGATGGTGGAGATATCAGCTCCCTCCCACCAGTTATGTTTCCTGATCTTAAAATATATTAAAAAGTTGGAAGATAATTTTGAGGTGGAAATCTTACCTAGCTCTCCAGATCATTGGAAAAATAATATGCTTATGCGCGCAGGAGTGGTACATTGAAGATAAGGAAAGGGCAATAGCTAGCCAATTAACCATGATCTGTCTATTTGCTCATCACTAGAAGACATTTGGAATCTCAATCCAAGTGTTATATGTCACCACTGCAACCAACTTATCATTAAACAATGAACAATAAGACACATGGGGATTCATTGAATTGATCAGTAATTTACCATTATAAAACACATGGGTACATTGCAGATGAGGAAAAGGCAATAGCTAACCAGCCATGATCTGTCTCTTTGCTCATCACTAGAAGACATTTAGATCAGGAAAAGACAATAGCAAACAATTGTTATATATGTCAGCTATGTTTATGCAATGTCTCCCTCCCTTAACCTCTCTCGCAATAATAAATTATGGATTGATGAATAAATTTGTCCCTGACCATCCCCTCATTGCTATTTGTGGAGAACTCGTTTACACGTACATAAACTTATTTATTGATGAATCAACTAAATTTTCAAGCAGTTAATGAATTGATATGCAACTAATAGACAAGATCTGCTGTTGTGAATATTGTCAATGATATTTTATTGATCAAGGCCTTAACCATGTGACATTCTAGTTTTTTTCTAACAATCATTTCAGTTAAAAGTTATGTCACTATTTGATAAAAGTAACCATTTCAGTATATATGTTAGAACAAGTATAGTAAATAGAGGAAGCCTTTTTTTCTTGTGAGAAAAGAGAATGCTTGGCATCTAAATGATTAATTGAGTCTAGCCAAATTTGTGTTTCATTCCATTGGCAATAGCTAGCCAGCCATATTGACCTCTCTTTGCTCACTAGAAGACATTTGGAATGTCAATCCAAGTGTTATGTCAGCTATGTTTATGCAATGTCTCCTCTCCAACTCATCGCAATAATATTGTATTGCTCACGGTCAAAAGCATTTTGTGGGTGTTTGATTCAGAAGATGAGAAGAATGTTTTTATGTTGAATCGGTTCTTTTGGGATGATTGCTTCTCTTCAATGACTAGGTGGTCGGAAGCGATAATACCTCAATCTAGACTCTCCTGGATAAACGTAGCAGGTGTTCCACTGAGTTGTTGGGACCAGACTTTTTTCAAGAATCTGGGATGGAAGATTAGAGAGCCTTTGCTGGTTGAAAAGGAGACGGCTCAAAGAAGCAGGTTCGACTTTGGAAAACTGTTGGTCTTGATTCCTCAAGATCGATAGATGCCCGTTAAGATTAAAGTCGATATGGAGGAGTTCTCTTTTAATGTGAAGTTGAAGGAAGATCCGATGCCGATCGTCAGCTCCTGGTTGAAAGTGTTTCTGGGCTTAGAGGATAACATTTCCTCGTATGGTTTGAACTCTTTACCTGAAATGGAAATGAAGGACTTTTTACCTGGGAAGACATGGTGGTCAGAAGGTGCAGAGGTCGGTTGTCGATAAGTCAGGATCTTGGGTGGTGTCAATGATGCTAAACAGCTCATGTAAGTTATCAAAAGGGTGAGAAATGGGACTGATGTGCAGCAGTATAAAAGGATTGGGAAAAGAAAAGAAGACAATTGTGGGTTGATGGGTGAAGGTAGCCTTTTGCAGGAAAATATAGAGCATGTAGAGAATGGTTGTCGTGTTCAAAATCTTTCAGACATAGGTAGGGAAGACAGCTGGGTCCAAAAATCAAGAGTGAATCATGGCAAGTTAGAGACTGAAAAAGGTAGGTGTTTTGTTAGAGGAAATTATGGTGATGGTGACACTCTTTCTCCTTTCTTAAATTCAAAAGACGAAAGGGGATTTTCACAAAATCTTCAATTTCAGAAGGTTGGGAATTTAACAAAATGTGGATCTGGTGGGCTTCAGAAGGAAGATGGGTTTGATGAGCCTTCTCATGGTTCTGTTGTGGAAGCTGATTTGGGCCTCGATTTAGATTATGAAGATGGTGAAATTAAAAGCCCAAAAGATATGTCTAGAGGTGGGAATGTGGAACTTTGTGGAAATGGCAGTGATGGCATGAAGCTATCTATTTTAGCTCCTGTTACAGTTGAAGTTCTGAAAAGTAAATCCCTTATAACGCTTGGAAAATGGAGTGGCAAAAATCGATCTTACTCTTCAGAGAGACTTCCGATGAGAATTAGAGGCTCCAAGGATCTAATCAAGAAGGCTGTGGATGGAAAGAGTCTGGTTCGAAAAAATGGGTTCATGGTCAGAGGTTTAACCGTTGTTTCTTCTGGTATTTTGAAGAAAAATAGGGGGATGCGTGGCACATTTTTGATGAGGAGTCACAACATGACTCTAAGGAGTTTCTGTAATTCCAAGATTCAGAATGCAGAGATAAATTCCAAGGAAGTTTGGAACTTGGAGGAAGAATTTGCGAAGGTTCTGGAGAAAGGTTTGGCCATCGGCCTCAACTTCAATGGGAGAAGGAAAGAGCTGCTTGAGATTATTGCTAGGAGGAAGGAGGTGAATGATAATAGGTTTCATGACTTGGTGAGAAGTTTGGTGCAAAATCACAAGGATACTGTCTTGCTTGTTAATTAGTTTCCAGAGGTGGCAGACTTGCTCTGTTTTGCATGTTTTTGTTTCGTTGTTCTGTGTGGGTGGTTTGATTTCTTTTGTGTTTAGTGTGTTTGGTGCGTTCTTTTGTTTTGGTTTTTTCTGGCTTTGTGTGGACTGTGCTCTGTCTCTGGTGGTTTGTTTTTAGTCCTTGCTGGTGCTTGTCCTTGTCGACCTTTTGTGTTTTATCCTTGGCCGTTTTGTGCCTCTACTGAATAAATCTGATGTTCAAAAAAAATAATATTTTATTGCTCACGGCCTAAACCATGTGACATTCAGTAATGGAGACGCATAAATTTACTTTACTTCTTGTCTATTATCATCATTTGTATTTTGTAGAACTAATTAACATGCCAAGGACCTTAAGGGTGCGTTTGGTACGCGGGACGGGACGGGACAAGGTGGGACAACTTGTTCTTGTCCCACGTTTGGCGCGACTTTAGCATGGGACAGGACGGGACAAGGTGGGACAAAAATCACAAAAAATTGTCTCACCCAAGACCCTAGGACAACTTGTCCCATGGCATGGGACAAGTGTCCAAAAGACCACTTTACCCTTTAAATGTTCAAATAATTACAAACATATCCAATATATTATATTATATATATATTATTAATATATATAAATTGTAATTACATAATATATATATATATATATATTATAAAATTATATATAATAATATATAATATATTAAATATATTTATATATATATATTAATATTTAATAAAATTTAAAAATTATAATTACATATATAACATAATATAATATATATTATAAAATTATATATAACATATTAAATATATTATTTTATATATAATAATATTTAATAATATATACTAAATCATATATATATTATATATAATAATATATATATAGGATATATATCATATATATATATATATTATATATATTATATATGATATATATATATCCTATATATATATTATACATTATATATGATATATATATATATATATCCTATATATTATTATATATATATATAATGTGTATATATTATTATATATATAATATGTATAATTACATATATAATATTATATATATATTAAATATTAATATATATAATAATAATATATTATATATTATTATATATAATTTTATAATATATATATATAATATTATATATGTAATTATAATTTATATATTATTATTATATATAATAATAATATATTTAATATATTATATATTATTATTATATAATTTTATAATATATATAATATTATATATGTAATTATAATATAAATATTTTAAATATTATTATATATGATAAGATATTTAATATATTATACATATATATATATTTATTTAATATATATTATATATATTAATAATATATATCATATATATTATATTATTATATATATAGGATACATATATATAATATACAATATATATTATTAATATATATACATATATTATAATATATATAATATTATATTTTTTATATGTACAAATATTTAATATTATATATATATATATATCTTATATATTATTATATATAATGATATAATATATCATATTATTATATAATATTATTAAATAATTATAATATATTTCAATTACAATATTACTATTTGTGTAAAATATAATAATATTGTAATTGAAAACAAGAGGTCATTTGAACCCTTTTATTTTTGTTAAATATTATAATATATTTCAATTACAATATTTATTTAATATTGTTAAATATGATATATAAAAATTGTTTAATATATTGTTTAATATTAGACAAAACAAGAAGGGCACTCTGGTCATTTGAATCTCTTGTCCAGTCCTGTCCTAGCCATACCAAACGTATAACAGTACAGTCCACTGTTCTGTCCTATACATTCCAAACATGTCATGGAACAACTGTCCAATCCAGTCCAGTCCAGTCTCGTCCAGTCCCGTCCCCGTACCAAACGCACCCTAATTTGTGTCTTTGTCCACCAACACCTACTCTTCCAACTTGCTTGTGATTCGTCTAAACGTCTATAATACTAAATTACTAATTAATCTTTAGATCAGTGAATCAATGAAAATGTGATGTCTAAATAATTATGTTAACTTTGATCATTATGTACTAAATTGTATTAATTTTTGCATGATTGTTCTGCAATAAAAGGCAAGATCCGAACACTTGGGTTGAATATGTCATGTCATATAAGAAAGCCATATTGCCCGGAGACAATTGGAATCTTGACAGATTAATATTGAATTAAACAACACAAAAATCCTCATGTGCCTCCTCGTCAAAGATTTGAAACTTTGTGAATTATTGACCCATCAAATTGAATTTGATCAAATAAAAAAGTCTCTTCTTAATTTGTTAAAACCATTGAGTAACTGTGTTCATATATTCATGTAATTAATTTACATTTTCTGTTTTAATTTTTAATTTATTTTCCCTTCATAACAGATTTCATTCATGGCATGAAAAACCATAAGATCATATCTAAACAAGTACTTAATAAAGTATACACAGTTGTAAGTTGTAACTATAAATAAAATGTTCCTATAATCAGCAGAGGAAATGTGTTCAGTGAAAGAAGCAACAAATGTTATCAAAAATGTATGTATAATTTGTATTGACTGTATGTAAATATGTTTCAACATGTACAAGTATGACAATATCAGGATTTTCTAAGCTAGTTGTTAAGGGCATTGAGAAGTAAGACTCTGGTTTTAATCAAACGCCTAGACAAGCACTCGAGTCCATCGAAATCTTGAATGCACAACTCCAAGTTCTTGAGTTGGTTTTGTGCATCTGCTGCGCTAATCTTGTGATCAATGAGGGAGAGCAATGCAGCATCCACCATTGCAAACTCATTGGATTCTGTTTCTCCTTCCTCGGATGCTACTCGTTTATGGTGAGTTAGCTTGGAAACCAATGACCAACCACTTAGCTTTGATTGTGCCTTTGCACCGGAGATAAAAGACAATAAGGATTCAAACACGGTGAGAGAGATTGCTTCAACTTCTTTCAAAATGCCAGCCAATATTGCAACACTTTCATGGTCATTGTTGAGTTTCTTAGCTTTCGAATTTGCCAAGGCCTTTTTGATTGCTTTCCTCACCACCTTTCTTGAGGTCAAGTACTTCTTAATCTCACTTGTGAGCTTCATGTCACCTCTTCGTCGAAGAACTGACTGCAGTTCTTGTGTAAATTCCTTGATCTGGACTAACGCATCTTTGGCTGTGCTACACAGATCCAAGATCCTGAGTGATCCATCCAACAGCTCATTAACACATTTCTCGTTCTTCTCTTGGGCTAAGGTAGGTAAGAGAAGCAACTTATCGACACAATCATGCAAATCTTGCAGACCATGTAATTTTTGGGAAATGGAAGATGAAGTTACTTCTGAATTAGCCTTTAATCTGCAGAAATACTGATCGATTTCAGAAACAAACGGATGTGATCTAGAAGGCAAACTGTTAGAGCGAGCATGGTAAATAGAGGCAGCCATTTTTCTTATTAGAAAGGGGAATATTGCTTGGCAGCTAAATGAGTAATTGAGTGTATTCAATTTGCCTTTCTTTCCATTGGCATCAGCTCAATATATAGCATAGAACTTAGAAGTGATGGAGACATTAGGAATCTTAACCTCTTAAAATATTAAGAAAATTGTAAGATAATTTTGAGATGGTGAAGACATCATCACCTCCCTCCCACCAGCTATATGTTTCCTAATCTTCAAAAATATATTGTAAGATAATTTTGATGTGGAAATCTCAGCAATGTTTATGCAATGTCTCCCTCCCACCAGGCACCAGCTCTCCAGATCATCACCACCGTATCATTGAAAATGAGGAAAAAAAATATGGATATACACGCACGAGTGGTACATTGAAGATCATGAAAAGGCAATAGCTAGTAAGCCATGATCTGTCTCTTTGCTCATCACTCGACATTTCGAATCTCAATTCCAAGTGTTATATGTCAGCTATGTTTATGCAACCAACTCATCATATGAATTATGATCATTAAACAATGAAGGAAGCAATTTTATAAAACATATGGGGATTCATCGAATTGCTCTGTAATTTACCATTATAAAACTTCTAATTGTTAATAAGGACTTGAATATATTTTCTTTTGTCCTTGACCTCATCCGTTGGCACGTAACTCGTGTACACGTATATAAAATTACTATAGTACTGACTAATCCAGATCTTTAATTGGATCTAGAAATCAATTTAAATTTCAAAGCACTAGATGAACAATTGCTGCGAAAATGATAGACACTAACTCCAATTGTGAATTCCTACAGTCTTTAACAAGGTAAGAAAAGGGGACGAGATGAAATTGATCGAGCAGTTAATAAGAAACAGATTTACAAACAGTCAGCGTAGGAATTAAACTCTTGCTAGTTCATAAAACTAAAAAGAAAGATTAAACCAATCTACATGAAAATTCAATCATGATCATCACTACAACTGGTTGCTTTTATTTGATGAATTTTGATTATGGATGTGAGAGTACAGAGTCATATCTGGAGGGACATGAGTGAACTGATCAGAAAGTCCAGCGATTTCAGAGCCACCATTAATCGTAGCGAATTCTCGATCAAACTTGTTGATCTGGAAGCCGATCATCATGCATGTACTCAGTACTTGTAGACTCATTGTTGCTGCCCTTCAAATCCGACCTCAGTAACTCATTCTCATCGTCACTATGAGAGGATCTTTTGAGGGACTTACCAGCTTTGTAGTAAATGCTACATAAAACCCAAGGATCCAACTGCAAAAAGAAAATTAATTAAAAACAAAATAATAGTTAATATCAATTCATATATTTTTTTACGTGTAGGATTTCAAATAGATACCGGTATCAATTGAACATATTCCAATAAATATTGGTGTCTATTTGAAAACATGGATCCCTGATTAGTACCCATATTTATACATGTTTAAAAAAATCAACAATGAATTGGATAAAGAATTACGTACCCTCATATCGTGCGCAGTGCCCTTTTTGTTTGGACGATGATCTTTATTAAAAAGGTTATATTCATGCATAATCCAATTTGTTTTGTCACCTTTAGGAGGTTTTCCAATATGGAAAACCAATACCTTCTTCGTCCCAATTATATCACCATAAGCTATGTCACCATAAATTTTGTCGTTGTAAGGCTTACGATCTTTGTATCTGATATTCTTGTCAGCTCCTGATGCTTTCCAGTATCCATCTCCGGCTGATCGACTTGGCCGTTCTCCATTAGGATATTTCCGAGTAGTGGGAGTAAACAAGTACCACTTCTTTTCTCTACTTTTTTTGAAATATTTCTCTATTTAACAAAAAAACATATTAATTAATATATTAAAACGAACCGTAAATTAATATAGAACAGATAATAAATCAACTATATGTCAATGTTTAAAAAAATAACTACCTACATAACAACCCTGGATTAAAAGACAATGTTTATAAATATATATAATAAATAAATAAATAAAAAACTAGGGTTTATTTTTCATAAATTACATACCTGCAAGATCCCAAGGATTATACTTATAAAGATCAACATCAATAATGACATTGCAAGGCAAGGATTGGTTCGTGACCTTCTTCATCAAGTAATCAAGAATTAATTCTTCATCATTAGGGCAAAACTTGTAGCCAGGAGGCAGAAGAGAAAGGTCTCTATACAGAACTGATGACGACTCCCCATTATTCGCAGTAGAATGCTCAGCATATGGCAGATTAGATACGATGGGGAAGTGAAGAGATTGGCTGATATTGTTGGGAGGAGGGTCAACATATGGCGGAGGAACGCTAGTGAAGGGAAGATAGTGGTCAATATTGTTGGCCGGATATTGTACATTGAGCGGATGAGATTCAGCATAATTACCACTAGAGCTCTGGTCATTGTTCATTGATGAAAAAGAATTGTTAATAAAAAAATCAGATGAAAAATGTGATTGTACGTCGTCTACAACATCCGACAGTGGCATGATATCGGGAGGTGGAGGTATGGCGAAGGAGGAGGAAGGTATAGTGGAGTTAGGTATGCAAAGATTATGACCATAATTAATATGGTTTTCATATTTTGGAGGCATGGTGGATAGTAGATAATGGCTACTATCAAAATCACTAATACTAGGGTTTTGGTCATTACCGTATGATGAAAAGTATTCATATGTACTCATTAAGTTGGTATAAGCGGAAGCCCAACCAGTGTGGTCCACCGCTTCATTCGAAAAAGGCACGGTGAGAGACGGCGTAGGCATGGTGGCAGAGGTAGAAGGTATGCCGGCAGTGGGGAAGCTATGATTTTGGCCATTATAATTAGTATGGCAGCTTTCATCGGTGTTCCTTTTCATCTTCACTTCAGCTTAATTTACTTGAAAAGAATTTGACCGAAATATATTTATATGGATTTGGTTTGCGGAATTCAAGTTAGTTTATAATTATTATTCCTTTCACAACTATGTCTAGTTGATATATATAGTTTTGGATTAGATTAAGGAATACTAAGTTTTGTTGGAATTGTCAATTTTATTTTTGATAAAATAATTGTCAATATATATATATATATATATATCTTCTTTTTTTGACAAACAAAAGAAGAAGAATTGTCGATATTAATCTAACAAGATTCAATAATTCAAGACTACCCCTGCTTCAAGTTCGGTAAGACAATTAACAATCACCAAAATTTGATTTAAACAAACAAACAAAAAATTCTCATGTGCCTCCTCAAAGATTTGAAACTTTGTGAAATTATTTATCTATCAAAGTGCCTTTAAACAAAAGAGCATCTTCTCTGTTATCATTGAATAACTGTGTTCATTCCAATAATTAATGTATTAATACTTGGACAGTCTTAAAAGATTTCATTCATGGCATGAAAAGTATAATAGATCTAGATCATATCTAAAAATACTTAATAAATAAAGTAACAACAGTGCTTGCAACTATAAACAAAATGTTCCTATAATCAGTAGAGGAAATGTTCAATGAAAGAAGCAATATAAAGGTTACCAAAAATGTATATATAATTTGTATTATATTGAGTGTATGTATATATGTTTCAACATGTACAAGTGTTACAATATCGGGATTTTCTAAGCTAACTAGTTGTTAAGGGCGTTGAGAAGTGAGACTCTAGTTTTAATCAAACTCCTAGACAAGCAATCAAGTCCTTCATCGAAATCCTGGATGCAAAATTCCAGCTTCTTTAGTTGCTTTTGTACATCTCCAATGCAGATCTTTTGATCAATGAGGGAGAGTAATGCAGCATCCACCTTTGCAAATTCATTGGCTTGATCTGTTTCTCCATCCTCAGATGCTACTTGTTTGTTGTGAGTTAGCTTGGAAACCAATGACCAACCGCTTAGCCTTGATTGTGCCTTTGGACCAGAGATAAAGGACAATAAAGATAAAAACACAGTGAGAGAGATTGCTTCAACTTCTTTCAAAATGCGAGCCATAGCCTGGCTTTCGTTGTCGTTGTCGAGTTTCTTAGCTTTCGAATTTGCAAAGGCCTTTTTGATTGCTTTCCTGACCACCTTTCTTGAGGTCAAGTACTTCTTGATCTCACTTATGAGCTTCACGTCACCTCTTCGTCGAAGAATTGACTGCAGTTCTTGTGTAAATTCCTTGATCTGCAATAATACATCTTTGGCTGTGCTACACAGATCGAAGATCCTGAGCGATCCATCCAACAGCTCGTTAACACATTCATGATCGTTCTTCTCTTGGACTAAGGTAGGTAAGAGAAGCAACTTATCGACACAATCATATAAATCCTGCAAGCCGTTTAATTTGTGGCATACGGAAGATGATGAAGTTGCTTCTGAATTAGCCTTCAATCTGCAAAAATGCTCATCGATTTCTGAAACAAACGGGTGTGACCTTGAAGGCAAACTGTTCGAACGAGTATGGCAAATAGAGGATGCCATTTTTTTCTTTTGAGAGAAAGGAGAATGCAATTAGTAGCTAGTTGTTGAATTCAATGAAGCTAATCTGCTAATATATACTAGAGCAAAGAGGGAGACATTTGGAATCTCAATCCAAGTGTTATGTCAGCTATGCTTATGCAATGTCTCCCTCCCTCCACCTCTCCAACGTTAACTCATCGCACATTATTGAACAATGAGCAATAAATTATGAATTCATGATTCAAATTTGTCCCTGATCGATCGACCAGCCCCTCCTATTCGCAGATAACTAGTGTACACGTACATGAAATTATTTATATTGATGAATCAATTATTATATTTGCAAGGATTTAATGAATTGCTATATATATGAAACTAATAGACAGGGTCTGCTGCTGTGATGAATTGCTCTTGTGGATGATCAACATTTTTTGTTTTCCTGACAATCCAGACATGGGGGCTCATTTCACTAACGTTATTAATTTCACTAATCTTTATAACAATATATACGAATCACTTAAAATTTGATGTCTAAACAATTATATATGTTAACTTGATCATCAGTACTTAATTGTTATAATTGTTAACTTACAGGATTGTTCTGCAAAACAAGGCAAGATCCGAATAATAGGCTTGAATTAATGTCATGTCAATTCCTGATTAATACAATTGCATGTGTATTGATTATACCAAACTTTGATTTATATATAAGAGCTGAATCGTCTCCCTGGAGACAATTGGAATCTTGACAGACTGATATTGGATTAAACAAAACAAAAATACTCATGTGCCTCCTCAAAGATTTGAAACTTTGTAAATTATTGACCCATCAAAGTGCCTTAATTTGATCAAATTAAAGAGCCTCTTCTCTGTTAAAATCATTGAGAATTAATTTTAGACATAATACACACATTACCTTTAAATTTTAGTTTCTTTTTCCTTCTTAACAGAGTTTCATTCATGGCATGAAAAAGTATAAGATCATATCTAAACAAATACTTAATAAAGTATCAACTGTTCTAACTATAAATAAAATGTTCTATGATCAGCAGACGAACTGTTCAATGAAAGAAGCAATAAACGGTATCAAAAATGTATATATATAATTTGTATTGAGTGTATATATATATATGTACGTTGTTTTCAGCATGTACAAGTATGTCAATATCGGGATTTTCTAAGCTAGTTGTTAAGGGTGTTGAGAAGTGAGACTCTAGTTTTAATCAAACGCCTATACAAGGATTCAAGTCCTTGATCGAAATCTTGAATGCACAACTCCAAGTTCTTTAGTTGGTTTTGCACATCTGCATTGCAGATCTTGTGATCAATGAGGGAGAGCAATGCAGCATCCACCTTTGCAAACTCATTGGATTCTGTTTCTCCTTCCTCAGATGCTACTCGTTTGTGGTGAGTTAGCTTGGAAACCAATGACCAACCGCTTAGCTTTGATTGTACCTTTGGACCGGAGATAAAAGACAATAAAGATTCAAACACGCCGAGAGAGAATGTTTCCACCTCTTTCAAAATGCCAGCCATTGCGACACTTTCATTTTCATTTTCATTTTCATTGCTGAGTTTTATATGTCACCTATGTTTATGCAATTTCTCGCTCTCACCACCACTTCTGCTCATCATATGATCATTAAGAAAAAGCAGAGCAATATGTTAAATAGTTCCGATAACACATCGATCCACATTCGGGGATTCATTTAATTGCTCTGTAATTTACCATTATATAAATCTTGATATATACATATTTACTATAGTACTACGTAATCCAGATCTTTAGATCTATGAATTAATTTAATTTCCAAGCACTAAAAGATCAACTGATGACAGTCAAGAACTACAATTGTGAATTCCTCCAGGTCTTCAATAATAATAGACAAGAACTTTTTCCATAATCTAACGATATTTTCAATATTTCCCCATTCAGAAATTTGAAGCCAAAACTTTGCAAATGAACCGCCTAATATCTTGACGCACCAGAAAGCTGAAAAAAGTTTTGCGATTGTCCCTTTAAACAAAGCATCGATAAACCAAAAAGAAACCATATCATTGAAGAAATGGCGAAGCCACTTTCAAGCCCAAACTAGTTAAAGTCCATCAAAACCCAAAATGTTTGAATTATTCATAACCATTTATTTGGTAGGTATGGAAATTGTGGTTGAGAGTTGATGGTGGAAAAGAAGAAATGTGATCCACACGTTTCTCTTAATTAAATTATGAAATTGCCATCCACTCCAATTATAAATAGGTGGGAGTTTTTCACTCCATATGCATCCTAAGCAATAACTTTCTTCTTCTATCTTTTGTTCTTTCCTTGTAAAGGTTGTAGTTCTCTCCTAAAATATTAGAGAGAGAGGCTGTAATCTTTTTAGTCTAATAAAGTCCTTCAGTTTTTGCCCGTGAATGTTTCCCTCAGATTAAATTGAGGGTTTTACCACGTAAAATTGCGTTTTCTCAAATCTCTACTTTAGATGCAATATATTGTTTCCGCGTAAAAGTTACTAACAATCATTAAATTAATTTTCACACTCATTTCCTCATTGTATTTGTAAATATTCGTACGTTTACTTTATGTGCACTAGAATTTCAAAAAAAAAAAAAATTACTCTCATGCATTCTGCTTATCATAATCACAAAAGTAAATTACTCAAAAATAAACAATCTAGCTATTCAATGCTCTTATGAAATTACTCTTTCATCCATTCAATAAACACCCCTATACAACATCATTTCTTTTCTTTTTTGCTTTGAAGTATTACAATATATTTGACTTCGAACGGTTCTATACAATATTAAACAAGTTCGGCAAATTCAAACTTCATTTTTATAAAAATGCATAGATCTTTGATTCTATGGAACTTTAATTAGAGGTGTGCAAAAAACTGTCAAACCAAACCAACCCGTCTATAATCCAACCCAAAATTTATGGGTTGGTTCAGTTACACATATAAAAAATATATTAATCGATTTGCTATTAGACAAACCGATCAAAGATTAGTTCGACTTGAGTTGCTTAAAATAAAATTCATGCAACCCAAACCAACCAATATATTCAATAAAAGTTAAATGATTTTTGTAACTTCTATTTATTTTTGTCATGTTCATGTTTGTTTCTGTATTGTATAAGAGAGTTAAAAGCACATTCTTTGTTTTTTTTGTTTGGTTTGAATTGGTTTGGCAAAGCACATTGTTTGGTTTGTATTGAAATATAACGAAACCGATACATACTGATTTTGTTTGACGAGCTTCAACTCAAATCAAACTGAAAATGCATACCCCTATCATAGAATCTATGTTTAATATTTTTATCCAGAAATGGAGAATAAATACTACAAAATCAAAATTAAACAAAAAATAATGAAACTACCTCATCCATTGAGTATAACGGAGCCTAATATCAATAGTTCCATCAATTCCAGCTCATACAAGATTTATATATATTATTAAAATAAAATGGATTCTAAGTAGCTTTAAAAATCTAAAAAAACTAAATCCAATCCTTTACCTAAAATACTATGATTATCCCACTCATAGTGTTTCTTTTCTTCTTTTTCTAAAAAAAAGTGTTGATGGTGTCACAATATCTTCCAGAGTTCCCATTGATTGATGATTACAGTCCTCGATGCATAAATCCGATATGTTCCACTTATCATCATCGTCAAACCCTAAAGCCAGATCCACATCTTCAAACTCTAAAGGCAGATCCAACATCTCTGATCCCGAGCAGGTGATTCCATTGGTAGCAGTAGTATAAACCGGATGAATTGCCACGGTATCATCAACCCTATTATCAGGGAAGTCAGGATCGTGGAAGGGAGGTGTACTAATATCATCTCTACTATGCGGTGATGTGCATTCTACATTTCTATCAGAATGATTCTTGTAGTGATTCTTGTTGGATTTTGTAGGTTTCTTGTAAATCCTACACAAAACCCAATCATTTAACTGCAAAGAAAAAAAAATTGTATGTTAATTAAATACTGTTAAGCTAGTTACATATTTTAATGCACATTTAATTAAAATAACACTTACTCTCATGTTATTTGATGATAATGAAGTAATGCATTTGCTTTGTGCTGCACTATGAACTAAATATTCATGCATCAGCCAAGGTGTCTTGTCACCCTTCGGAGGTTTTCCTTTGCAGAAAACCAAAGAGTTCTTGACTCCAACAACCATGTGGTTATCATTAAAGATTTTCTTTTCGGCTCCGGTTGCTTTCCAATACCCATCACCAGCGGCTCGATTTGGCCGGATTCCTTTTGGATATTTTCGATCCCTTGATGTAAAGAAATACCATTGATTTGATCCTTGTGACTCGTGCATCCCTGTCGAGTAATAGGAACAATTATTAATTGTAAAATGATAATATAATCAACTCGAATGAAAACCTAATATGTAAAACAAACCTTAGCTAATTAATTAGTGTAGCATTAAAACCCTAACATATTTTCGATTAGAGTCAAGAAATAGAGACAATTATTAATACTAAAATGAGAATATAATCAACACGGATGAAACCCTAATATGTAAAAAATTAAACCGTAGCTAGCTAATTAACTAGTGCAACCATAATTAGTGTAAGTGTGTAACCATAAAACCCAACAGTTTTCTACCACAAATAATAAATAAAGATGAAAAACCACAGATGAAACCCTAACAGGTAAAACTAACCCTAACTTAACCCCACGTATAAACATATAAAACTGAAAAAAGGACAAAATGATCAGCAACGAAAAATTTTATTTAAAAATAAGAAATGTATATGATTATGATATAACCATAGATTCTAAAAAACAAAATAAACTTATGATCAAATGAAAAAAAATTAACTATAATTACATACAAATACAGTAAAAAAATCAATTAATGTATGATAAAAAAAATTATAGAATATATATATACCTGCAAGATCCCAAGGATTGTGCTTGTATATGTTAGTGTCAATGATGATGCCATGAGGCAAACGCTGGTTCTTAAGCTTCTTCATCAAATATTCAACAATCAAAATCCTATCGGATGGAACAAACCTGTAACCAGGTGGAAATTGTAGCTCTGCAGAAGCCGATAACCTCGGCCTCTTCAGTGGTGCTGTGCCCTCCACC
>CM065639.1:59043844-59153586 GCA_033220585.1 Dipteronia sinensis
TTGTTTTTTGTTGAACATCATGATTGTTTGACTGAACCTGTCTAATAGTTTTTTATTTTTACATCTGAATCGAATGTCAACATTCTTGTTTTTTAAATATATAATGGTTTAAAAACAAGTAATTTGACATGATACCCTTATTAATATTAATTATTATGTATTTTCATTTTATATGATACAAACACCTAAATAAAAAATTTAAACAAATTACTTAAACCATTTTATATAAATAATAGCAATATATTATTCATGATTAAAATATGATGAATAATGTTTTTAAAAAATAGGATAAATAATGATTTAGAAATGGTTTTGATTTAAAACAATTGAAAGTTCAACGATGGTGTTGAAAGTTACAATGTGATTAATATTTTTCTTTGAGATGTTTATCATAAGTAATAGGTTAAAAGAAATAAATATGTATAATATAAAATTAAGACAAAATTGGAAATATGTTATCATTGGTAGGATAATCTTGGAAGAAAATATGCAACTGGTGATTTAGAATTAAGTTAGAAGTCTGGATTTCTTAGGGGTCTTTTGTTTTTTGTCTGAAGACTGAACTGTCCTGAATTTTACTGAAAACTAAATAGTTACTGAAATCTGAATCTGAATGACATGTTTATTTTTATTTTTATTACATCTTAATACATTGTCAACTTGCTTGTTTTTTAAATATAAAATGATTTAAAAATAAGTAATCTGACATTTATACCTTTGTTATTATTAATTGTTATGTATTTTCATTTTATAATACAAACAACTAAATTAAAATAATTTAACAAATCTTAAACCATTTTTATATAATAATTGCAATATATTATTCCTGCTTAAGATATGATAAATAATTGTTTTTAAAAAAAATAGACTAAATAATGATTTAGAAATGGTTTTGATTAAAAAAAATAGAATTGAAGGTTACCATATTGTTAATGTTTTTTTTAGATGTTTATTATAAGTAATAGGTTAAAAGAAATAAATTTGTATAATACAAAATTATGATAAAATTAGAAATATGTTATCTTCGGTAGGATAATCTTAGAAGAAAATATATTAAAAGCAATCCAGTGATTTGGAATTAAGTTAAAAGTTAAGATTTCTTACTTTTTATTTTAAATTATTTTTTAGTATTTTTAAGTTGTTTGACCACTTAAAAAAAACACACAAAACAACTTAATAATTTTAATTTAGACTCATTAATTAAGTTTTAAGTGCAACAAATAAACGACCCCTAAGATGATATATAATTGTAGTTTTTGTAACAGTAATAGTATTAATGAGCCAAGAGGCTAAACAACAACCTACAAAGAGCAGAGGCCATCACCAGGCCACAAAAGCCAGACAGCAACGACCAAAAACAAGGCAATAGGCAAAAAAGAAATAAAGCTAAACACATAAAAAGAACGAAACACAAATCAGCTTCCAAAATCCACCCATTCAACGAAATCCCCTTCCATGCTAGAACCTAACTTGGCAAGCCTATTCGCAAAATGATTGGAAGCTCTCGATTTGAACTTCACCTCACCACCTAGAAACTTCAAATTGCTGCTAATATCATAGATACAGTTGACGTGGGCATAACTTCCAATACTTTTACCATTAATCCAAGACACCGCAACCCTCGACTCACTTTCAAACATAACATTGCGACCCACACATAACAGAGAAGAGCAAAAAAGGTCGACAACTTTGTGCACAGTTAACACCTCTGCTGTGTTAGAGTCTTGAACACCCACATAGAAGGAGAACATACAAAGAACCTTGCCCATACAATCCCTTAGAACCCCTCATATACCAGCCGGGCCAGGCTTTCCTAAAGTCGAGCTGCCAACATTAAACTTTAAAACATTTTTCATAGAGGAGGGGGGTCCAAGCTTCAAAACTCTGCTTCTTGTTACGTTTAGAGTCCGCACACAACTCAGTTAAGTTAAGAAGCATGGAACTTAGTGTTTCATTAGACCTAGAACCATGGTGTTTGAACCACCAAACCATCCGAAATTGACCATATCAATAGCTTGCATAGCACATACCGCATTCCCTCTAAAAAACCACTACATTCCTCATCTCCCATATCGTCCAAACTGTTGCTAGAAAAAGCAGGTCCCATATTCTAGAGTTTCTCGGAGCGGAACATAAACCACTCCAGCTCTCCCACCAACCTTTGACATCCCCGTTAGGAACACTAACAACCCCCCACTAGCTAATTCACTACAACCACGCCTTTCAAGACCAAACACAATAAATAAAAGTGTGATTCAGGGTCTCTTTCTCCTTGTTACACAACTTGCAGATTAAGTCCACTCTCATCCCAAATCTTTGAAGGGCATCTGCCACCAAGGAGCTGCCAAGCAAAGATTGAGGGCAAAACCCTCTCCACAGCAATTTGAAGCCAGCAGTGGCACCACTGTCAAACTCCTCAAGCGTTTTCCTAAATAAGCTAACAGAAAAAAATACCAGACGGAGTAAATCTCCAAGCTATGGTGTCTTCAACATCTTTCCGCACCACAATACAATCTAAACATCTTATAAAGCAATTCCATTAACTCTTCTTCCAATCAAAAAGAACTCTTCTCAGATTAACCGACCACTCCCACTTCGGTTAATTCCACTTGCCATAATCACACATGTACCCTTCCTTATCTAAAGCCAAAGCAAAATTCCTAAGGAAGGATAGTTTAAGAGGAATCAAATCCACCACAACATCCTACCAAAACCTGATATTTGAGGCCTTTCCAACAACCACATGGAGACCTTTTAGAAAAACCTGCCCAGAGTTGACGTTAGGATTTATCACTTTGGCAACAATTGACAAAGAAGGAAGAAGCACTCCGACTACTCCAATCCCATACCAGTCTTTTTGCCTCTACTCCATATTTTTCACGCAACACCGTTTTTCCATAGAGTATTTGACTCATAGCCAAACCTCCACACCCACTTAGCAAGCAAACTAACATTTTTGTCCAGCATTCTCTAAATCCTTAGGCCACAATTCTTCTTGCTTTTACAAGCCGAAATCCATTCCACCACATGAAGTTTTCTTTTTTCAATCCCATCACCCCACAGGAAGCTTCGTTGTAACCTTTCTATCTTGTAAGCCACCCCTACCGGCATTCTAAACACCAACATAAAAAAAGCTGGAATACTATTAAGCACAGACTTGATCAAAACCAATCTTCCCCCTTTTGTGAGAAACTTCCGCTTCCACAGAGCTAAACGCTTCTCAATGCTAGAAACCACCGCATTCCAAAACCACTTCGAGCAAGGCCCGGACCCAAGAGGAAGACCTTAGTAAGTAATCGGAAAATGAGCTTTCCTACAATTAAACAACTAAGCCCAACCACTATCATTGCTCACTTTTTCCTCCACTCTTACAACACAAGACTTATAAAAATTAATCTTAAGCCCCGAAGACAATTCGAAGCACTGGAGGGTCCTTTTCAAGTTAATGAGATAGTCTTTCCTTGGCTTGAGAAAAACAATTGTATCATCGACAAATTGCAAACAAGAGACCTGAACGTCATGGCTAAATATTTCTCCCATAATAAGGCCTAAATTCACCAACTTGTTAAAGATATCACTCAACCCTTCCACTACAATATTGAAAAGGAAGGGTGATAAGGGGTCCCCTTGTCTCAAACCTCTTTAAATACCAAACGGACAGGTTGGACTACCATTAACTAGAATCGACATAGTCGGCGTAGATATACATCCCACAATCCAATTTCTCCACTTAGAACCAAACCCCATTTTCACTATCATGTCAACCAAGAAGTAGTTGTCCACACTATCATATGCCTTCTCAAAATCTAATTTCACCAAGAGGCCACCATCTCCATATTTCCTCCACTTGTGAATGATTTCCTCCGCAATAACAAAACTATCCAAGAATTGTCGATTTTTAATAAATGCCAATTGCGTTTCCCCTATAATCTATACCATCACCGTCTTAATGCGATTTTCCAAAACCTTCGCAACCACCTTGTACATAGAACCGACAAGACTAATTGGACGGAAATCTCCCATTGTCATCGACTTTGGGATTTTTGGAATGAGAGCAATAAACGTGTTGTTTAGCTCCTTGATCAAGGATCCATCTATATGGAACTCAACAAAAAAGTCCATTACATCTTCTTTTATCACTTCCCAATTTGATTTAATAAAGTTAAAATTTAAACCATCCGGCCCCGAGGCTTTATCACCTTCATAATTCCGCACTACCTCCCACACCTCTTTCATACTGAACTCCTCCTCCAAATTTTTGCTCTCAAAATTCTCTAACCTCTTAAGGTTAAGACCACCGATGGTGGGACGATTCCAAGGAACCTTCTGAAAGTGATTTTTGAAAAAATCAAAAATTCTCCTTCTTATGTCTTGAGGCTCCCTACACACCACGCCATTGAAAGCAATATCTGAGATGCAATTTCTGCGTCTTCTACCATTTGCAATGAAATGAAAGAACTTAGAATTCTTGTCACCTTCCTTGAGCCACTTAACTCTTGATTTTTGCTTCCATGTTTGCTCTTCCTTACGAACTCATTTCCAAAGTTTTGAAATAGTGAGCAACCGGGCTGCTCTGAGGTCCTCCGACCATCCATCCTTTTCTGCTTTCTTGTCCATGTCCGCCAATTTTTCCTCCAAAATACCTAAAGGAGATTTCTGTTTCGAGTTTATGGCCAACCATTTCTTCATGGCGAGTTTGGTAGCTTTAACTTTTGCTTGAAGAATCAACCCATTAGACCCTGTTGTACCTCCCTCTTTCCACCCTTTAATTCCCTCTCTTCCAAGCACTAGTTAAAAAAGGGGAAAAGGCTTAGCCTCCAATCCACCTTCGGAATACCAATACCAATAGCATTGTGATCCGAGACAACTCTTCTGAAACCCTTCTAAACCAAGTTTGGAAACCAGGATAAAAAGTCCAGCGAAAACAAAAAACTATCCAATCTTGCCCAAGCTGCCCTTTCTCTGAAAGCTGCCCAAAGGTTTATCCTACTATTGGAATGTCCACCACCTTCCCCTCTCGGATAAAAGCATTGAAATTCTTAACAGAGGTTTGACAACACCCCTCCCCAATTCTTTCTGACTGATTTAGGACAGCGTTGAAATCCCCTCCCAAAACCCACAGATAAGGGAAAGAGTTCTAAGAACTCACAATAAAATCCCACAAATATTTCCTTTCATTCTCCACACAAGCCGCGTACACATTGCACATAACAACCTCTTTTTTTAAGGTCACAAGGAGACCAGCTAATATGATGCAGTGTTTATTACTAATACAAGCATATACCTCAAAAAATTGATCATTCCATAAAGAGATCAAACCACCTGAAGCACCTTCCGCATCCATGGCCAAACCTCTGTTCAGAACCGAACCCCCCAGCGCTTTCACCAACCTATCATCGAACGACTTTAGCTTAGTTTCTTGTATAAACAAAATACCAGGCTTCTGCTCCTCCACCAACCCATGAACCATTCTCTTATTTTTCCCATTTACCAAGGCCTTTAATATTCCAAGAAATTGCTAACATAAACACAATAGAAACCTGCAGACACAATTGAAACAATTATTGATAATTAGCTCTCAACTTCTCCTCATCTTCCTTTTCTCTCCTAGCCGTCTCAACTCCAATCTCCTTTTCATTACCATTAAAATTGAAGCCTAGGGTCATCCCTGTTTCAACAACTTTAGCGATTTCTTCCTCCAAGTCCCAAGAATTCTTTAAGCTCTTTTCACCTTGATTAATACACGGTTGTCTGCCTAGACTATGAAACTCTCTAGATTTTGCATTTCTCGTTCGCATTCCGTGTTTTTTCGTAGAGAAAACTTGCTTCCTTCCTCTTCTTTTCTTATTTGGGTCAGAACGCACCTCTCCATCTTCTTTCTCATGACCTGATGACACTAATATCACACCAGTTATTTCTGTCTTTACCTCCTCAGTAACCTTCTCATTGGAATTTCCACTAAAGTTGAAACCAAGAGCCACCCCTTTCAAAATCACTTTTGCTATCTCTTCCTATAAATTCCATGTCACTGTTGATCTTCCCTCTATTTGAACCAGATTCACCTGACTCTGTTTTTCAGTATTCTTAAGCATGGTCATCTCAAGACAGCCATTTTCTGTTACAGAGGTGGGTTTATCAGCATATGACTTGTGGTTTGGGCCTATGTCAAGCCAAATCTGGCCTACCTCTATTTCATCCCTACACAGCCCTTCATCATACTTTTCAGAAACGGACTTGATTCATTCATCATATCCCTTATGCTCAGGGCCACCTTCTGATACCATATGGGTCGGCCCAGTTCTAACAATTAACCTAGATGTTTGAATCTTAGAGCAATCACCTCTAAAAATTTGACCTCCCTTCCCATCCCAGAAACCATCCTCTGAGTTAGAGTTAGTAGAGCTAGCCACCCCACCTTTTCCATATTTCGAGGATATACTCCCCCCTTTTTCAAGATCCAATTTCGCATACAAACTTTGGTAATAAGAGGGCTTACTTATGGGTTTTCTCAGAAATACCCTTTTCCCTTTATCAGTAGCCACCCTACAAAGAGCTATAACATCTATCATCTCTCCAGAAAGTTTGATTTGACTAAGGTTGGTAGCACGTTTTGCTCCATTTTCCTTATCGTAACCAGATATGTGAACCCATTTTCCTTCTGCTAGAAGACTGATGCCAACTTGTGAAATTCTCTCACCTTTCTACAACTATCTGTCCTCCTGACAGAGGAAGACATGTCTGGTGATAAGACGTTGCCAATAGGGCCTCCAATCTCATTTTGAAAAACCCCATTTTCCTTGACAGGATAGAAACTAGGGTTGTCTTCCATTGTCTTCTACCCCAAATGGTTTTTCAACAATGCATATGAATCGGTGAGTTATCAATCACCACTGAGACCTTAAAGACCTTTTTGTCCACTACTACTTCCATACACCCTTGACATTGTCTTCCAAATGGAAAAATAACCAACACCTTACCTTTATCTAATCTGGTCCTGGTTTCCGTTGGTTCATCCACCATTAAAGGCTCACCAAAAATCCTTCCCATCTTAAAAAAAAAAACAAAAAAAAAACAAAAAAAACAAAAAAACTCCTTCCAGCATCCTAATGGTACCCCTAAAAAATCTATCCACATCAATCTAGATGCCGAGACTGACATATGAGCACCTTTTTTCATAGAAGAAAAGCAATCATCTCAAAAGAAGTGGTTTTTGATAAAGCCAGTGTAATCAATCTCCTAATCAAATCTCTTTAGTATCATCTTGTCTCCCATGTAAACAGAGGACACAAAGAAGCCTCTGTTGAAGTCGATTATGCACACTAGAGACACTAGAGAACTTTCTAAGAACCCCAATCACACTAAAGGAATGACATTCATTGTCGCTCTTGTTACCTTCCCAGTGAATCCTCACCACTTTGTTGCTTCTTTTCAATGCTCCCTCCTCTGAGTTGGAAAGGTGACCTTTCACCACATCCAAAAAGGTTCTCTGCTTACTTTGAGCTTGGGAGCTCGCCTGCCATGATTGTCCTCCTCTTAATTTGTCTGAGATAAAATCTTCCTTGCCTTTCATGTTAACCTAATCCCCTCCTCCATACCTTCTCGCTTTCCAGCTATATGATGCCATTTTCACTCTGATCGGCCAACTGTAGACATGTATCCCATCCACTCTCTTTGCCACCCTGCTTGCTTCCTCTTCCGATTCAAAATGGATAAACGCAAAAGCACTCCCCTTTGAGTTGATCTTGGCAGAGAGAAAGATGTCCCTGACCCTGCCATGAGGTTTGAATATTCCCCACATACAAACTTGCTCCACAATAGGATTCAAGTTGTCTATGAAAATGGAGAACAAATTGTCTCTAAAATCAATTCGCCCTACAAACCTTGAAAAAGTAGAGCCTCTCTCCCTTACCTTCTCTCTCATGATTTTGTCACTTATGATATATAATTGCAGTTATTAAGCATTTTTGCTTGAATTACAGTGGCTATATGATGCGATATAGAATAGAGTCATATAAAGTGATGACGCCTTTACTTGGTTGATTTCAAGATTGAGAGCTTCTTAACATTCAAAGACAAAAAGCTTTTGAGCGGAGATGATTTGATGGAAGTATGATATGATCTCGACTTCCAACGGGTACTATTCGGTTTCATTTAGAATGGTGTTTTTCATACCATCTTTAGAATGTTTAGGCTTTTATAATAATAATTATTATTATTATTTATAAGTAAAATTCAATTGAAAATAAAAGAAAATTTGTACTTTTCAAAATTTACAATATTGACACCTCTTAAAATTACGTGAATCTCTTTTTCTATAAATATATATATATATATATATATATATATATATAAGCTGTCAAAGGCTAGTTCGAAGTTTGCTTTATCTGTTGTGGTTTAGGGGCTAGGTTCAAAGGTGGTTTTCGTTTTCGTTTTTGCGTTGGTTGGCTGTTGGGTTGTTCTTTCGGTTTGTTTGCGGTCTTGGGGTGGGTTTTCTTTGTGTTGTTTTTTTGGCTGTGCATTTGCCCCTTGGGCCTCTTGTATTCTTGTTGCGGTTTTTCGGCTTGCTTTATAAATCTTGCCGTTCAAAAAAAAATCTCATTAACAAAAATTACAAACAACTTTGAAGCACACCTCACTAATTACCAATTATATTCTTATTTTTCGTTTCGAAATATATATTAGAAATAATTAAATAACTTTTAAAAAAAAAAAAGTGGTTGCACCTCTTCTCATATATAGGAGGCAGTGGCCTTCTCCTTACTTTTTGATGGAGCCTCCTCGATATTTTTAGATCTAGGATTAGAGGAGGCAACCATCTTTTCAAGCTTGGGAGAAGGTAAGGTGCGTTTGGTAGGTGTTTTTCATTTACGGTTTTTCTAAAGAAAAAAAAATGAAAATGACAACACAGTTATTGCTTTCATTTTCAAAATCTGAAAAACGTGTCATAATGCCGAAAGCTGTATTCTTAAAATAAAAAACGATAAAACCACGTGTGGTAGAATAACTCAAAATTATCAAAATTGTAATATGAATTTTGCATTTTGTTTGATATTATAGCCTAAAATTATACAAAAAATTGGTTAGTGAAATTTTTTCTGTTGGCATTTGTAAACTTGATTTAAAAAATGGGTAAATAACACATCACTAATAATAATCAATTAATAACAAGTATTTAATTTTTTTTAAAGATGATTTTTTTAATTTTTTAAATAAAAGTATTTAACATTTTTTTATAACTTTTTAATTTTACATTACTACCTTAAACTTGAAACCTCTTTAATTGGTTTCACATATATATATATATATATATATATATATATATATATATATAGACAATCTATAGAACACTGGTGTACATATACACCGTGTAAAAAATATTGCGATTGAATGTTGGATCACATTTTTTTAAATTACGATCACAATATTTCCTATACGGTGTATGGGTACACTGGTGTTCTATAGCCCGACCCATACATATATATAAATAAATATATATATATATATGATATAATTTGACAAAGTAAATAAATAATTTTGTTAGTACGCTAACAAAATGGTTTGTTAAATAAAAACAAAGAAACTTACATTATAGATTTATAATATTAATTAAAAGCTTAAATAATTTTGTTTTACTTTTCTTCAAAAAAATAATAGCATTGTTTTATATGACGCTAAATTGTTACCATAAATAATATGTCTACAGCTTTATATGCAAAACTTGTTACATAGTATAAATTGTTTTTCTTATATAAAATGGGTTATTACATTCTACACAAAGTTGTTACAATGTATATTTTAATCGTTAAATCGTTACCACATACATCTTAATTACAATTTTTTTAATGTAAAACTTGCTACATAGTATGAATATTTTGTTACTCATATAAAATGAGTTGTTACATGATACGACAACGTTGTTACAACCTACAGCTTTATCGTTACACATCACACTAATGTGAAATTGTTACCACAAACGTTTTAATTACAACTTTCTATGTGAAACTTGTTACAAAACACATATATTTTATTACCCATATAAATTGAGTTGTTACATGTTACGACAAAGTTTTACGAGATACGACTTCATAGTTACACATCATGTCAAATTTGTTACAACATTAAATTGTTACCATATATATCTTAATTGTAATTTTCATTTAAAACTTGTTATATAGTACGGATATTTTGTTACCCATATAAAATGAGTTGTTACATGATAAGACAACGTTGTTACAACATACAGTTTTATCGTTATACATCACACTAATGTGAAATTGTTGCCACAAACATTTTATTTAGAGCATCTGATGATTGTCACATTTATGTACCTATTTTAGGCCTCCATTTCCTAGCTTTTTGATGAGAGAGTCGTTGTACTCTTGTCAAACGATATTTATAAGTTCAACCTCACAGGTGCTAGTGACTAATAACTAGTATAGCAGCAAGTAAGGAGATCGTCCACAGAGAGGAGTTATCCGTCGACCGGATCATGTTCTAGTGTTTATTGAAAGCATATAAATAGAATGCGGATAAGTGAGAATGATGTGTGTGAAATGTATGCATATTGCGGTGTTGTGCGTGCTTAGAAATGAGAAGAATGCAAATAAAATAAAGGGAATATGGAGGGGTGAGAATGGTGTTTAAAGTGACAAATAATAAAATAGTAGATTGGAGAGATGCATGAGAATGATCACACAAGGTTCAATTAGTGCACCATACATAAGTGCACAAATAGTTGTTGTTACGCAATGAAGTTCATCCGATTAGTTAAGGGCTCGTTCTCATGATTAAAGGATTCCGAAACTAAATCATCTATTATTACGAATCATTCGTTGATTAAGGAATACCGAAATCCAATCATCACTCCCCAAAGGTCATGGATATAGTACTGGTGTCTTAAGATCAAAGACACATTAAGCACTAGAACATAGAGCCAACCTAAGGCATTAAGCACTTCTAATTCAAGTTAAGGGCTTGTTCTCTCAATTAAGAGATCCGAGACACAAATCACTCCTCGAAGGTCATAGCTGGAGCAATTGCGCCTCTTGTCTCAACTAAGGGATTCTAAAACACTTCACACTCCCCAAAGTTCATGGCTAGAGCAAGTGTGCCTTTAGTTCCTACCATTATGGACATGAATATAAAGCAAAAACATATCCTAGCAAAAGGGTCATGCATAGAACAAGTTTCATTTATTCTTAAGAGCTAAGTAATTACGGTTATACCCGGTTGGTCATCCATGGAGGTACAACCGAAACCCACAAACACTCAAACCTATCCATACAAGTTAATTTTGACCTTCCAAAGACATACACACATATGGGATATTTGATTACAACTACTCCTACAATTAAGTTAATCTACTCCTAATCCCAATCATGGATACATATCAATTTCCAATCATCTATACACATGCATATCAATATAAGAGATTATTCAATAATAGCAAGAGCAAATCAAAAACCAAACGAATATAACAACAAAATCACATATATTTAGCACAAATTCGGTTTACAATATTCCCAAGTGGGGATTACACATTAAAGACAACAAGAAATATAATAGATGAGATTAAAGAGATACAACCCTTGAAGAAATCCCTCCAAGAGCTCCCTTCCATGCTTGGCTCGAAATTGGTCATGGACCACTCCTATCTCCTGTAATCTACTCTTAAATGTTGTGTAGGATGTGTAGAAATGGTTAGTGGTGAGCTTCCCATAGAGGAGAACCTCCATGGGAGCTTTGAAAGCCTCTCTCTCTCTCTATATATATATATATCTATCTATCTCTTTGGATGAAGAAGATGAAGTTAGGGTTTTGTTTGCTACTGCCTGGTCTGTTCTTTCTGAAAGAAGAGAGGAAAAGATTTATTTATAGTTTGGGAAAGTTTGGGGATGAATTAGGGTGCAAAATGACACATTTTCCCCTCAAAACGTCATGCAGTAGTCTGGGATCAAGTGTGCCGCGGTCTGGGTCAAATGCGGCACAACAGCGACAACAATTTCTGCAGTTTGGGTGCCGCTGTCGCTGCCGTGGTCTTGATGTCGCGGTCTTGCCGCAGTCAAGATTTCTGACTAGTGCACCGTTATGAAATAGCGTATATCTCCCTCTAGAAATTTCAGAATTGCGATCCATAAAAACTGCTGGAAAGTAGACTTCTGGGGCCTTCCAAATATATATAGAACTCATCATGGTTCGATCTGAGAAGGGAGATATGCCCCCTGAAAGTTGAGTGTTGTACACAAAGCTCTCTGCCACGGTCTGGTTTCCAGTCTCACGCACCATTATGAAAACGATCATATCTCCCTCTAGAAAACCCAGAATTGTGATCCTTAAAAACCGCTGAAAACTAAACTTCTGGGGCTTTTGAAAAATAGGTGGTACAAAACCTAGTTCAATCTGAGGAAAGAGATATGGACCCCGAAATTTGTGTGTTCTGCATAGGCACTTACAATTTCAGCCCACTAACTTTTGGAAAACAGGGTTGACCTGTGCCGCGGTCTTAATGTCGCGTTCTAGTTCAGCGGTGGATTCAACACGGAACTTGCCAGGGTTGACCACTAATCATGTCGCGTTTTGGGTTGACGGTGAGGCCACGACAACTTTGAATACTTCCATTCTTGACTTCTTTTTGTTCATTTTGCTGCCCAACTAATCTCTTAAGCTCAAAACATTATTGTAGGGAATATGTACCTACATAAGGCTTCACAAACACATTATATACAAAATATGCCAGAAAACGAGAACAAAAGCTAGGAAATGGGGACCTCAAATAGGTACATTTATCGTCCGATCACTTTTGTACTAGTTCTCGAGTGTTTTTGTATACATAACGTGTGTTGAGCCATGTGTAATATGTGCATTTCCCTAAATTAAGGTGTTTGACCTCAAAGTGAAGATTCAGAGGCAAAAGGTGGGAAAATTGGTGAAATTGTAGGGGTTTGTAAAGAACGACCAACTTACGGAGACCATAACTGAGTCCAAGAATTAAACCGGGTTTCGTGCTACATATATTCGGAAAGCACTGAATATCTAGTTTCCAAAAACATTTACAGTTTACGATTTTGAATTTTCTAGTGGGAGTTATGCCCATTTTAGTGACTAATGGTCATTGTTGAAAAGTCAACCGCGATTTTGACGGGTCAACTTCGTCATTTCACTATTTTGAAGCCTTACTTTCGTGTCTAGCCTATTTATATCCCATTTTGAGCCCTAGAACCAGTCACCACACAACACCATCTCTTTGTTCTTCAACACCAATCAAGTGAGAGATAAGCTCCAAAGGCATTCAGGGAGGTTTTCCTTCATGGATGTGATTGGTCTATTTCTATACATGTTTTAGGTCCCCATTTCCTATTATTTGTGCTTTGTTCTCGAGTGAAATTTGAAATTTAACGTGTTTGTTGAGCTTGTGTAGGTCACATTCCTTAGATGAAGTGTTTGATGTTACTTTCAAAGAAAAGAGCTTAAACGAGAAGAAAAAGGGCAAAACTGTCAACAACCGTGACATAGGTCACTATCCTTGTAGAGCACCAACTGCAGCTTAGCCAGTGGTACATTCCAATTGGATTTCTGTTCTTTTCCGGAGTCCATACCGCTTCCCATGCATTAACCTCAACCGCGGTCTATGTCGCGCAACACTCTGGGAAAGACAATTTTCGGCCAGTGCAGATGATCCATGTTGTGAAGGCCATATCTCTTAGACCCAACTGAACTATATGTCCTACTACCGATGGATTTGAAACCCCGGAAGTCTAGTTTCTAACCCAATTTACAGATGGTTGATCCGAATTTTTTAAAAGAAGTTATGCCCATTTGAGTACCTATTGCGCAGATCAATCAATCATAAAATCCACGAAGGCCGTCCCCCATCACACTACCACCATTGTTGCACTTGGAAGCTTGAAGAAGACATTCATGGGTTTTATCAACTCTTTCTCCTCTTCTTTTAATCTTTTCATGTGTAATTAATTCCATACAAGGGAATCGATGTGAACCTATGTAATACTCTTGTTATGATTCAAACTCCATATATTTATTCATCAATTCGAATTTAGATTTGTTCAATTTATTATATGTCTTAATTCTTGACTTGTATTGATCTATGGAAATTAATTGATACTTGTCTAGGGTTTGTATAATTTATTAATTGAGATTGCGTTATAGGAATATAGGTAGTCTTAATTACTTTTCAATTGAATAAGTACAATTGTTCTTGACATAGGAATATGCAAGACAATTTTGGTTCACAAATTCTTAAATGTAATGGGTTCTTGGTTATTGCTTACACCTTGGAAAATGGTGAGTAGTGGTTGAAAGTACGTGGTTAAACCCGAGTAGGAATAACGGTAATACCATAATTTAGATAATAATGAACCCTAATTTGGATTGAATCTTGTAAATGGATTTAAATGATGAACATTTAGTATTATATATGGGGAGCATCGGTTACCTGGTTTTCCATCTCATGATCACAAACTCCAATTCTTTTAACTGCTTTCTTAGTTTAATTTAATTTAGTTTTAGTTTAAATTCAATTTTCAAACAAATCTCTCGATTACTTTTAATTTAATTAGAATTAGAATTAGTTTAATCGATAAATCACTTTTCCTCGTGGGAATGATCTCTACTTGCCGATGTACTTATTTTCACGATTCGTGCACTTGTGAGTATTGTTTTTATAACTACGATTTACACACATCAAGTTTTCGGGGAAACCACTTGACGATTCGTGCACTTGCGAGTATTATTTTTATAACTAAGATTCAGCAATGGAACCAGGGATTCGCTTTGCAAGTTGCCGAAAATGGAAATATTACCTTCTTGGACATGAGTGAGAGTCTTATGAAGCAAGTTAACACTTAATCCTTATCTTCCTTCAATGAGTAATCAATTTTAATGGATTTGGAAAGAAATAAATCCCAAAAAGGTAGAGCTCAAAAAGGGAATTGATTTCCTTGTTGTTTAAGAACATGGCCTAGCATCTACACCTATTTAAACCCCTGGAGGCACATATTTTTAGAAATCCCCGGAAGTCTACTTTCCAACTTTTTTTACGGATCGTAATTTTGGGTTTTCTAGAGGGAGATATACGCGTTTTCATAACAGTGCGCATGGCTGGAAACACGACTGCGGTAAAGAGCTTCATGCAATACACCCAAATTTCAAGGGGCATATCTCCCTCCTCAGATCGAACTATGTTAAGCTCTTCATATATTTAGAAAGCCCCAGAACTCTAATTTCCAGCGTTTTTTACGAATCTCAATTTCGGGTTTTCTAGAGAGAGATATGCGCATTTTTTGTAACGATGCTTGAGTCAAAAATCTTGACCGCAGCAGCGACAGCGGCTCCCAAAACGTGAAATTTTTGTCGCGGTTGTTCCGCAGTCGACCCAGACCATTGCACACTTGATCCCAGACAGCCTTAGAACAAATGTGTCCTTTCGCACCCCAATTCGTTCCCAAACTTTCCCTGGCTATAAATACATCATTTCTTCTCTTCTCTTCAGACAAAGAACATAGCAATAACTTTTTCATTTTCCTCATCCAAAAGAGAGAGATGAGCTTCCAAGAGCATCCATGGAGGTTTTCCTCCATAGATGTCTCTCTGCCACCTTCTACACATCCTCCACCACATTTGAGAGTATATTTCAATGAGAAAGGAATGAGTCTATGACCAATATCGAGCCAAGTAAGGAAGGAGCACTTGGAGAAACCATCGTCGAGGGTTGTATTCTTATTTACTCATCTCTTTGTTTTTCTTGTTTTCTAGATGTATAACCCTCACTTGGGAATATTTGTAAACTAATTTGTGCTCAATAATGTTATGTTTGTTTTTATATTTATTTGAGTTTTGATTCATTCTTGTTGTTATTGAATAATCTCTTGTTGTGAATTTCATGTTTATGGATGATTGGAAATTGATGTGTATTCATGATTGGGATTAGGAGTAGATTAATATAATTTAGGAGTAGACTAATCAAATATCCCATGATTGTTTATACGTCTTTGGAAGATCGAAATGCCATGTTAGGATCAATTTGAGTGTATATGGGTTTCAGTTGTGCCTATGGAGGACCAATCCGGGTATAACCTTAATCACTTAGCTCTAAAAGAATGGGTGAAACTTTTTCTATGCATGACCTTTGCTAGAGTAGGTTTTGGCTATATGTTCATGTGCTTAATGGTTGGGACTAGAGGCATAATTACTCTATCCATGACCTTTGGAAAGTGATTTGTGTCTTTAATCCCTTATTGAGAGAACAAGCCCTTAACTTAAATTGGATGCATTTAATGCCTAACAATCAACTTATGTGCACTTATGTATGGTGATCTTATGAACCTTGTGTGACCATTATCATGTATCTCTCCAAATTACCCTTTCATTTGTCACTTTAAACACCATTTGCATTCTTTTTATTTGCATTCTTTTTATTTACATTCTTTCGCGCGCGCGCGCACACACACACACACACAGCGCAATATGATTACACCTCACACACACCACTCTCTCCCATCCGCATTCTATTTACATGGTTTCAACAAACACTAGAACATGAGATGATCGACGGATAACTCCTCCCTGTGGACGATACCTTCGCTTGCCGTTTTACTTGTTTTCAAACTTTTAAGCACATTGCAAAGGAACTAATATAAATATCTTTTGATAATCGTAATTTGGTAACGACACAAAAAACGGGTATCAGAATGTTACTCACAAAATTGAATGAAAATCGTTGCGTATACTGTTGTTCACTCACCATTTTTTCGTTTAGAGAAGTACTTGATAATGCACGAGATGGTTCATGGCTAGGATATCTTTATTTACCTCTGAAATCCTATGTTTAAGAAGCTTCAAGGAAACCCTGGACGTGACTAGGGCACATCCTGAGTTTATTCGTGAAGTGTCGGGCACATCACAAATTGACTCAGTGCTCGCCCATATAAGCCTCAAGTCCACCCGTGACTTGCATGGGCATTACACAAGTTTTACTCAGGCTGGGATAGATTTATCCTCTGAAATCCTTTGATTGAAGAAACTTCCAGTTAACTTAGGACATGACTAGGCACATCCTGAGTTGACTCGTGACGTGCCTGGGCACGTTACGAGTTGACTCAGGGTTAGGATTGATCGAACCTCTAAAATCTTTTAACGTTCCAAAATTTGGAGTAAAACTTGATTGAATTATATAAATGTGACACTTAAAGAAACTTGGAAGAGAGTAAAACTTTATTGGAAGTCACAAACTTTAGAGTTACAAAAGTGTTTCATTCAAATTCAAACTAATTAATTTAAAAAATTAAATAGCCCAACAATAAAAAAAACAATAAAAAATAGCCCAACACAAAAACAAAACCCGTATATATAGTTTCCTTGACCTAAATTTTTTTGTCGGAGATCTCATTAGAGTAGACGTGATTATTCGGTCTAAAAATCAACACTAGAATATTATATATTTCTAATACCTTGTCTTGAGACAAGATGATGTTGGTTCAATTGTATAACTCTCACGTATTCATCATGAGGTTGTGGGTTCGAGACCTACTACTCCCCAATAAAACCCCGAATTTATGTACTTCAATTTTTTCAAAAAAAAAATTGTCTTGAGATTGAAAAAAGTCAAAAACCATAATCTACGCTAGTTTTTTTTTTTAAAGTATTGCTACTTTGCCCAAATTTTGTGCTTAAATCTGGTGCTCAAATGATGTGACAACAGTCTAATCTAATCATTTAAATCATGCAAATCTAATACAATTTAAATTAATGGATTATATTGTTGCCACATCATTTGGGCACCAGATTTGGACACCAAATTTTGGCAAATTAAAGTAGTATTATTGTAAAAAAATATATATTGAATACAAATCATAAATTTTATACCATATGGAAAATAATCAAATATTGATAAATTTTAATGGTTCAAATTTCAAATTATTTTACTTAAAATAGACTTGAAATCTGTCATATACCAAATAAAACACGGTAAAATAAGTAAATAATTAAATAATTAAATCCAAGCTAACAAGTATAGATCCTCTATATTTACAGCAGAATAAATGTGCCTCAAATTTTGAAAGAAAAATACAATACACAACCGAGTGTTAATTTTTCACCGAATCAAAGAAGTGAAAAGAAGATTATAGCCTAAGTGTGTGTTTGGTATGGCTTTTCAAGTAGAGCTTCTAGAGTAGATCTTTTTGTAGTAGAGCTTCTAATAAGTAGAGCTTCTAACAAAAAGGCTTGTGATTGTGTAAATTACAAAAAAGGTGTGTTGACAATATATTTTTAAAAATAGCTTTTGGTTGTGTAAATTACAAAAAGGGTGATGACAATATATTTAATGAAAGAATTGTATGGTGAAATATTTAAAATTTATAAAGGGTAGTTGAGACAATTCATATGTTTTTAAAAAGCTCAAAAAAAGCTTTTTGAAAAAGCCCAAATTTTAGGCTTCTCCAAATAGACATAAAATGGCTTTTATAAAGGGTAATTGAGACAATTCATATATTAAAAAAGCTGTTTTGAATTTTGTCAAACAACTAAAAAAAACTTTAAAATAGCTTTTAGCTTAAAAAAACGCTTTTGATCCTTACAAAAGCCATACCAAACACACACTAAGTTCTCACTATTTCAAAATAAGAAACCATACACATTACCTAAATTGCTAAATCAACTAGGTTAAGACGAAATGTTAACAATCGATAACGGATTTTTAAAAATATCAAAAAAAAACAATAATAACAAAGAAAAAAATACGCGGGAGTTCTCATTGAATCTATAAACCGATAACGGATTTTTAAAAATATCAAAAAATAATAATAACAAAGAGAAACATACACGGGAGTTCTCGTTGAATCTATAAACTGCACATGTGACCTAAATTACTATTATAAGAATATTAATACTAATATAACCATTTATAGCCAAAACATTTGTTTATTTTATTTTGAGAAGAATAAAAAAAGCACTTTTTAGAGAAGTACTTTTCAACTGAAAAAGAAATTACACAAACAGAGTGTTAAATTTTCATCAAATCACAAAAGAGAAAAGAAGATTATAGCCTGGATTCAAATTTAGTACACAAAAACAAAAAACACGTGACAAAAAAATCTCTGAGGCTTATGTAACATCACTATTTAGTTGGCTTTCAAAGTGCAACAATTTAGGGCCGGCTAGAATATCTTCACTGTAAATTTGAATTGAAAATTTCCCAAAGATTTTTCAGAGTACAAAGTTTATTTTATTTGAAAGTCTACCATGAATTGAGGGTGCTATCTGATGGTTTTCTTTGTGGTTCCATGGACTTTCATATCTATTATGAAACCATATGGTATTCTATTGTTAAGAGTTGTTGAGAACAAATCATTCTCAAAAAATATTTCATTGAGTGAAATAACCTACCATGATCAGATCAGCAACCTACCAGATGTGTTGGTTTTGCCCCCGAGTTTTCCATATGGTGGGATGGAGAATCTGGGGCTGGTGTTCTTGAAGCCAACTGTGACCAAGGGCGATGCAACCGGGAGGTATGTGGTTTGTGGGTTTTCTGTTTTATCGTTTTTGTCCTTTAATTTATATAAAATGTGTATGGATGTTAGTAAATATGTAACTGTGTTTTTTACTTTTGAAGCTACGATTTATACATTTTCAAGGTTGATATGGGTGTGTTTTTGCATTCATTGGAGTAATTGATGAATTTTTTGAAAAAATAATACCAGGGAGAGAGAATTAGATTTACTGGTTATGTTATCATTGAACTTTGTTATTGTTATTATATCCCTAATGATCACATTCGCAAAGAAATCCCTGAGCTTTTTCTATCAGAATGACTTTTAAGGACCAATTGAAAAACTCGTAAGGGAAGATGTCAAATGCTAAGGATGAAGTTGATGTTCCTCCGGATTTCGACGATGGAAAATGCTAAGGATGATCTTCCTAGAGTCGTCCACAAATATTATTGATCAAGCTCAAACCAGGGTTCTAACCTTGTCCTTGAGGCTCCAAATATGATCTATTTTTAATTTTTAAGTGAAAGTGATGGTGAGATCACTTCACAGAGCCAGAGAAGAAGAAGAAGTTGATCTAATTTATGTATATTCCACTGTAAATGAGTTTTGGAGGTCTGGTCAACAGTTACACCATGACAAGTGGTGTCATTGTTCAGTTTTCCTTCTCTTTATCCTTTGTATGCCATCATTTGCACTTCTTTTTTTTTTTTTACAATATTGTGTGGTTTATTTGCATACTAAGTTTGTGTGTTTTTTTTGTAGTTTCTGCAAGGAGTTTCCTCATCCCGATGACAAACAAAGGAACGACCTCGGTGCGCAGCTTGGCATGGAGAGTAGACAAATAAAGTTTGGGTTCCATAACAGAAGGACCCAAATGAAGGTAAATTGATTCAAAAAATGTTTTGTTATATGAATTTCTATATGGGTTTTTTTTTTTTGTTTAATGATGAATTAATAAGAATGATGTTTTTGTTGAACCAGACTCATTCGGAACATCATGAGCACGACAAGATTAGAGCAGAGAATAATATGCTGAAGGAGGCTATGAGGAATCTGTTGTGCACTACTTGTGGTAGCCTGGAGGAGATGACTAGTGGTGGTGGTGGTGGGATCAACTTTGAGATTGAACAGCTGAGGTTGGAGAATGCTCAATTGAAGGATTAATTCGAACAGAATTTTGTATCTTAGTGAGTAGGTTCTTGGGATTTGCATTGTAAAGCTTAACGTAAACAAAGTGTTTGATACTTTAATTAACACCTTACAAGCTAAGGCACATGTTAACACCTAGAAAAAATTTCACATCAAAGTAGAAACAAGACACTAAATGTTTCTTTGTTAACACTACCCTTAAGAAAATGCCTGAATTAATTTTCATGCTTGAAAGAACAACTATGAAATTATGCAAATTTGTTTTTCATTATTTGACTTGAGAACAAACGACAAGAAAGCAATATAGAATGCAATGAAAGTCCAGAAACTTCACATAGAAAATTAACTAACTTTCCTAGAAATGTGAGCCAATAACAATGCCACCTAAGCTAAATTCGTTACAAATACTGTCAGATAAGGTTAATTATTTCCTTATCTACTAGCATCTGCTTTTATTTCTTCACTTTAGGTGATCCTTGAATCTTGTTTGGGATTGTTGTACCATTGTAGCTAGCAATGTGTTGTCACACACTATAGCAGAATCTTGTTGCTCAACAACTTTGGCTAGACCACAATCATTCTTAGCTGGATTCTTGACAAACCTTGAGCTTGAGCTTTGCCCAAATCAGGTTCACTCACATGCCCCATCGAACGAAACCGGGTAGACTGAACCTAGTTTAGTTTGACCTTAAAAAATTGTAAACTTACAACAGATTAAATGATACTCACTAAATTGAAAGAAAATCGCTGCGTATGCTGCCGCTCACCTCACCCTTTTTACATACAGAGAAGTACTTGATAATGCACGAGATGATTCCTGGCTAGAATATATTGATATAACCTCTGAAATCCTTTGTGTTAAGAAGTTTCGAGGCAACCCTGGACCTGACTAGGGTACATCATGTACTCATGACGTGTCGAGCACATCACGAATTGACTCGGTGCTCGCCCATATACACCTCAAGTCGACCCGTGACCTGTATGGGTATGTCACAAGTTTGACTCGGGTTGGGATATATTTATCCTCTTGTTCAACTCACAAATTCTTTCTGTACTATTGAAACAATTAACATGGCAATATGCTAACTGTTGCAATTCTCATCATATAAAATGTTAGCGACATTAATTAAACGATGTCACGATCAGAGTTTCTTCACATTTTGAGATAAACAACTTTTAAGATACAGATGAAATTATGGATGTTACTGTCCAGAACTTCCACAAGCTACTTAATTTTAACATGGTTGGAATTCAGTATGTAATTAGTCTACTGACAATCACTAACCACATTTTATATTCTTGTCAACTCTCAGGAAATTTGTTGTACTCTTCGTTCTTGCCTATTAGTAACATGTACCTATTTTAATATTACCAATATTATCTTGTATGGTTCTTGATTTCTTATTCATATTACCCATTTATTATGGCTTTCTTATTCATATTACCAATGTTAATTGAAGTATATGGGTGACACTGACATAGTTCATCCCAGATATAGAATTTCAATGTTGCCTAATTTTATCATTCATCACATTATGTCGTAGTACTTCTCTCAAAAGAGGTTCCTCGAACTAGTATCTTGTCAAAAAAGTGGAATTATTTAAGGACATCATTCCCCATCTTCGATTTTCTTGAATCTTATCCGTATTTTAGAAGGCGACATTTATATATAGCAAGTTTTATTCCTTCATTATTTAGCAAAAGGTAGGAAACAATATTTCGTAGGTGCATATATAATTTCATGGAACTTATTGATGGTTCCCTGCGTCAGTTTTGCAAGCTTAAGTTTTCTATGCATTTATATATCTAAAGCTTTCAAACTCAAGATTATTTTTTTTTGAATATGGCAAAATAAGGAGGCTCAAGAGCCTAGCAAACAAGAGCAGAACAACAACAGCCCTGAAACAGAGCCAAAGACCAATCCCAAGGCAACCAAAAAAACAAAACCACCGCCCACACTAAGCAAACCAGAACAACAACCAAAGAAACAACACAAAGTGCCAGAAAACAAAGAAAAACGACACCCCAGCAGTAACAAGAAGAGAAGAGACCAAATGTCCCCCCACTCCGCAAAGTCCCCTGCCCTGCTCGAACCCATCTTCGCCAAGCTGTCCGCAAAAGAGTTGTAAATTCTGTAATCGAAGGAAACCTTCATGCCACCAGCTGCTTTCAACATGCCTCGAATGTCATAGACCGACTGAATGTGAGCTAGGTTCCCAAAATCTCCATCATTAACCCAAGAGACTGCCACCTTCGAATCACTCACCACCGTTATATTATTGTTTTGGAGCTCCGGATTTGAGTAACACATCTCAACCGCTCGTTTGATGGCCATTAATTCTGCCACATTCGAATCAAGGATCCCCATATAGTAAGAAAAAAGATATAACACCTTACCATTAGAATCTCTTAAAACTCCTCCAATCCCGGACGGCCCTGGCTTTCCTTTCGAAGAACCATCAACATTAAATTTCAGGTTGCCCGTTTCGGGGGGTTCCAATCCGCTATTTCAATCTTCTTCATCTTTTTCTGGTCCACGCATAGCTCTTTGACATTACGCAACAAGGAATCCACATTATCCGGTGAGCCTTTCCCAAGGTATTTAAACCACCACACGATTCTGATTTTCACCAGGTCGGATGCCTGCTGCACATCTTTCTCTTTTCCTTCAAAAACTACTTGGTTTCTCGCCTCCCATATCGTCCAAACAATTGCGCAGAACATCGAGCACCACACCCTCTTCTGATTGTTAGCAGGACACAAACCATACCAGCCTTCCAGCCACTCAGTCGTTGAAGGACTCATACAATAACTGACATCCCACCAAGACATGCAAGTTTGCCATAAAACCATCGACCAAGAGCATTGAGTGAATAGATGATCGATTGATTCAATTTCCTTATGGCATAAAGGACACTCCAGGTCTGGGAGATTCCCCATTCCATATCTATTCAAAACTTCTTTCACAAAAATTTTTCCTTTCCACAGCTGCCATAAGAAAATTTCAATCTTGGGAGGATATATTCCTTTCCATAGAAACTTCGGGGCCAACTCTGTTTCCGTCAGTGTTTTTTCTAGCTCTCTCCGAAAAGATGTCATTCAATGTAGAGGAATTCAGAAAGAGTACAACTTTGGTCCCTTGTGAAGTTGGAAATTTGTGTTTGCATAAAATTGAACCACCATCAAGTTTAGCATCTTTCTTGGATGGTATATTTTGGATTTGTTATCCAGGGACTTTGTCTATGGAGGTATGCAATGAAAATGACAACTTCTTCATCCAGGTATTTTCATTTTTTGATGAATGTTTTTTTTCTTTCTATGATTTTTCCTTAAATGTGTCTGAAAATCAGCATTGATGTTTTTTTTAGTGCAATTGCTATTAAGTTAATAGTTTGCCTATATAAATTATGACGAGGAGGGAAACAAGAAGTAGATGGTCACCGAAAGGTTATACTGTCATAGTATTCAGATGATAATTGTTCATATTAAGCAGTTTTGCTTGATTTACAGTTGCTATATGAGGAGATGTTGAATAGAGATGATAGAGATGTCAACTGCTGTCATTCTCATCATATCAAGTTTTAGCGGCATTACTTGAAGGATTTCAAGATTGAGAACTTCTTTGTTAGCGAACAAATCACTATACGGAAGCGTTGCCAGATAGACGACAAACAAACACAATAATAAAGAAAGATAAGATGAAGAAAAGTAATTAAATCCAATCACACACAACACAAGAATTTTATGTGGAAACCCAAGAACAGGGAAAACATCACGGCCGTCAGGACGACAAGAGAAAATTCCACTATGTAGTAAATTGTTACAACCACACTCACAGGATTCTCTCTCTAAAATACATCAAACCCGATTACACCGAATGCCCTCTTTGAGATCTCTCTAGTATTTGCTATTTCGCTCCACCACGCAATAACCTAGCTATTATGGTCTATTTATATGAGTTACAGGGAGTTTAAGATAAAAGGAAAACGTACTTCAATACGTACAAGAATTACTTGTTTCACATAAATACTATTTCCTTTTATGACAAGACTTCTTGTAAGGATAAATCATTTTCCTTCAAGTATAAGACTTTCATGTTCCGCATGAAGAAAAACTTTTTTTTTCTTTTCCGATAAACACAAGAACTTTCAGAAGAAAACATTTCCTATTTCAACACAACATTCCTAATTTGAGCAAAATTCGTTATTACCGCAATTTGGGTCGCGGTTTGCAACCCGCACCCTACACCGCGGAAGATCTCTGGAGTCCACTGCTTAGAATACTACGGTTGGTGCCTTTTGCATATGCTGAGGTCTACACCCGTGATCTCACTAGAATGTGCCGCAATTCGTACCGTTGTCTGTGCAGTTCTGTCCGTACCACGGTCCAGGCAGTGATTCCTTCCGAAATCCGATTCTTCAGTTCTACTTCGGACTTCAAACCTCTCTTAAACATGATCTCCTACTTCCAAACGTTTCACACATCTCCAGAAAGTCCCCCGCATTGGTTGAATCCTGTTTGGTAACCACTAGGAATACGAGCCATACCCAACATTCGTAACATTCAAAGATAAAATGCTTTTGAGTAGAGATGATTTGATGGAAGTATGTCCTCGACTTCCAACAAGTACCATTCGGTTCATTTAGAGTGGTTTTTTTCCGTACCTCTTCAAAATGTTTAGGCCTGTATTATTAAGTAAAATGTTTTGGATGATCATCTATATGACTTTTTATTTTTGTTGGGAGAACAGAGTATTTAACAGCTAAGTCTTGTGGAAGTGTTTATTTCATGAAAAAAAAATGAGCATCAACATGTAATCTAAACAGTTGTGTCGCTACATTTTACAAATTCTGTCTGTATTGATTGATCTTTATGTTTTGGGTTAAATACAGGTGGTCTAAGATTAATTAAAAATCTATTTTGAAATTCATTAGAAACCTCATATTTAGTCAGATTTTATTAAAAGTCTTAGATCAATTAAATCTTATTTGTATTATTCAAAATTCAAGAAGGTTGGTAATATGTTTTCTACCTGAATTATTTTGAAGTACTTATATGACATTGTCAATAAATTAAAGGGTGGAATTGGTCCAAAATGTCATATTTTTAAACTTATTCTGCACCCAAGTGAGTGCTTTAATAAGTTATGTTTAAAAAACACCTATTATGATGAACTACCAAAATTGCCCTTAAATAATCAGTTTTTTATTCTGTTTGTACTTCTATCTACACACTTTCCAACACTCAACTCAGTAACTCATCTCTCTCTCTATCTGCAATAAACTTGTCTGAAAATTGAAATCCCCTATAGCAAAAAGTTCAAGGTTCCCTACCCTTTCTTCTTCAACATAGAAAGAAGTCGATGTTCTTCAGTACAACAAGGTAATATATATCTTAAATACTTCTTTTCTATACTTGGGTTTCTAAGTCTTGTAACACTTTATCCGTTCTTTTTCATTTGTTCTCCGAGTCTTTTGTAAACCTGAAGCGGGTTGTGTGAATTTTGAATCTCCGAGCCTTTCTAAGCTCCGTCCGAGCCTTTCTAAACACTGTTCGAGCCTTTGTGAAGTTGTGTCTAGGTTTGTCAATGAAGCAGTGTCCGAGCCTTTTAAAATAGTGTCTGAGCTTTTTACATCAGTGTCCGAGCCTTTGTGAAGTTGTGTCTGAGCCTTTTACTTAGCCGTTAGGTTTGTCAATGAAGCAGTGTCCGAGTCTTTTAAAGTAATGTATGAACCTTTAACATAAGTGTTCGAGCTTTTTACCACAGTTTCCGAGCCTTTGAGAAGTTGTGTCCGAGCCTTTTACATAAGTGTCCGAGCCTTTGTGAAGTTGTGTCTGAGCCTTTTACATAGCCTTTTAAAAAAGTGTCTGAGACTTTTAAAGTAGTCTCCGAGCCTTTTAAAGAAGTGTCCGAGACTTTTAAAGTAGTGTCCGAGCCTTTTACATCAATGTCCAAGCCTTTTAAATATCCTCACCCAAGCCTTTGTAAATGTAATCCAAGCCTTTTGTATAAACATTTTCCTAAGCCTTTTCTTAACATCTTATTCAGACATCTGTGAAAATATTTTGTAGTCCTGGATGTATAATAATGGTTTGTGATGATTAATTTGACAGCATAATGAATCGGGTTAGAATAGTAATATCTTACAACTGTCGATGGGAGCAGTTACCCTTCGAAAGTCAGAGGTTTATTGGATCCGATAACCGGGGAATGTATGTGTCAAAGAATATGACTTTCGAAGAATTAGTGGCGATCGTGCATACCATTGTGAAGTATAATGTAAACAAATTCAATGTTGATCTACAGTCATTATCAATCGTTCCTGGCAGTACATGTCGCGCATTTATCAGAAATGACGATGATGTTCAGTTTATGCTAGGGGAAGATCGGGTGATCCCTAAAGTATGTGTCAGTCTAACTGAGAGGACAGGTGGAGATGTGATAGGGAATGATATTCCTCCTTAGGAAAATACCAAACAATTTAGATCCTTTAGTGGTAGTAACCAAGTGTTCACACAAAAAAGTGTCACCAAAGGTGGGGAAAACAGGTGTGATGTCCCACCGGTACTGGTCGACCATGCAGATACAGTTGAACCTCAATTCAACGATTACTTTGGTTGTCGAACTGAGCTATGATGAGCAGAACAATGAGCCGTACAATGAGGTGGATAATAAGGCAAATAATGATCAGGTAGATGATCTAGAAAATGTGGATGAAAAGCATGTACTAATTCAAACACGTGGAAGACGAGTACAAGAAGTTAGTTGCACTGCACCAGATATGCCTAGGACTTCTAAGGTTCAGCATAATGTAATCGCATCTGATTCTGATAAAGCGACAACATGGATTATTCCCGAAGCAGATTCAAACTCGTTTGGTATTGGCAAAAGTAGCACCTTGGTAGCTCAAAAACCTACAAGCATGATTTACAAAGGTCAATTTTTTCAGAGTAAAAAAATTTTGAAGAGGCTAGTTGGCCTTTTTACAATGTGGGAGAACTTTGAATGGAAGGTGAAAAGGTCCAGTAAGACAATGTTACATCTGGTTTGCATCATTGACCACTGTACGTGGAAATTAAGAGCTGTGAGGAGAGATGAAGGGACTTACTTCCAAATCAGAAGTTTTGTCAATGAACACAGTTGCCCCTTGGAGGAGATTCACCGTCGCCACTGAAAAGCTAGTGCAGTCATAATTGGAAAAGTCGTTGCACCTAGACTTCAACAACAAGATGGTCGTCTCATGCGTCCCAAGGACATAACCGTCGATATGAAAACAATGTATGGTATCCAAATCATGTATAGTAAGGCACATCAAGCCCTACATTATGCATTGTCATTGACCTATGGAATGCATGAAGAAACTTTCCAACTGCTGTTATATTTTGGTTACGTTCTAGAACAGGAAAATCCTGACATAATCACTAACTTACAGAACGTAGACGATGGTAAATTTCTCTATTTTTTCATGTCATTAAGGCCATCACTTGGAGGTTTCCGAAGGTGTATGCGTCTTGTGATTGCAGTTGATGGTACCCATTTGAAAGGAAGATTCGGGGGTACAATGTTTGGTGCAACTACACAAGATGGAAACGAACATGTGTATCCAATTGTTTTTAGGTACGGTGACTCAGAAAACAACCTTTCATGGGAGTTATGTTTAGATAGCTTGAAAGATGCCCTTGGTAATATAGATTATCTGATTTTCATTTCCGATCAACATTCAAGCATTGAAGCAGGGATTTCTAAAGTGTTCCCTTATGCAACCCATACCATATGTTGTTGGCACTTTTATGAAAATATTAAGAAACAATTTCACAGAAAAGATATTGCTGACATAATAGACAAAGCAGCTAGATCGTACATAGAATTCGATTATAACCGGCACATGGAGGAGTTACGTAACCTGCACAATGATGCATTGGATTATGTCATTACTGTCGGTCCACACAAGTGGTCTGGCGTACACTGTCCCTAAAGAAGGTACAGGTTGATGACAACAAATGTTGCAGAGTGCATAAACTTTTGCTTAAAATTCCTACAGCAATTGCCAATGTCGACTCCGGAAGGGTTCATTGGGAATATGCTACATCGGTGGTTTCACAATCGTCATCAAGGACTGACCGACGCAGCACATCTTGTGATCCTGAAACATGTCGAGAAGTACGGTTATATGACCATAAATGCAGTTAACTGGAACATATTCTCCTCAAACTAAAGGGAAAGCAGTGGATGGTTAACTTAGCGCTGAAGACTTGCATATGCCACAAATTCCAAATAGACCTTTTTCCATGTTCTCATGCACTCGCAGCGGCAAGGTACATAAGAAGTTACAATCAACGCTTTATATTACCCATACATGAATCTCATTGTTTTAATTGTTGCAGAGAGCGAAACTTGGATTTCACATCTCTGTTTACGGACTACTACAAAAAAGAGACACTTATTGATCCAATTCACCAAATGAACAACCATTAGAAACCACAGTTTTTAAAACCAAACGTGATAGAATAAGATCTTGAAACAGTCATATCCTATAGTTTTTTGGGGCACACGTGATGTAGACACAAGGCTCATCCGAAAAGGCCTATCCACCAAGTCGTACGTCCTATCATCCCTCCGTCTCTTATCATGAAACCGCACCTGATGAAACATTAAGGGTAAAAACTACCTTAAGCACACGATCTGGTCATTCCTGGTGTGCCATGTAACTTCCTGTCTGTACGGGTCTTACAGGTAGATCTTCACCACTGTGAGGTCGACACTGGCCAAGATCCAATGATACCGTCCAATGTTGCAAGGAATCAGAACATATAGGTGTTTTAATAAAGTGTTATCAGTGTCAAATTTATTTATTAAACATAATGAAACCATGTAAATTACACATTCACCACGTCAACCTCGTGCCATGGCCGATTTCTTGATGGGAGCAATCCACATACAACGCTAGCCCTGGTAATTCAGCACAGATCAACCATTAGGGGGTTTGCCCACAACCCGACTAGGCATAATTCCCCCACTGAATATATAACCATGACTGTACATAGAAAATTTACCAAAACGTTAGGTAAGAGATGTATGAAATTAAATAATGCACAAGCGAAAACCGTACAATATAAACACTTACATAAAACTGTGAATCCAGTATGTTAATCCTCTGACCGTAGACAGTGGGGTATGCTACCTGATGCTTTCGTAGAATCTGCAAGTACGTGTCCATGTGATGACAATTTCACTCGTGCCTTATTGTTAGGATTCTACAATTACTGAAACAAACTTATACTGACAGTTCAAGTAAGGAACATACTGTATCCTCCAACTCCATAAAGTTGGTTTGCAACCGCTAGAACCAAGTGATGTGTAAAATCGTGTTATAAAATACTCACTCGCAAGTGCACGAATGGTGAAGATTAGTACAGCGGTAAATAAGGATCGTTCCCACGAGGAAAAGAGATTTATTGATTGAAAACTAATTTTAATTAAAGTTAAACTAAAAGTAACCAAAGATGTTGTTTGATTGATTAAACTAAAACTAAATTAACTTAATCTAAAGAAAACAATTAAAGAGAATATGGTTGTGATCTATGGAAAGAAAACACTAGGTCATCAATGATCCACAATTATGAACACTCAATGTATGAAATTAATTTATAAACAAGATTCAATCAATTCTAGGGTTCATTCTCTGTCTTTAATGTGACTATTACCATTCGGTCGCAGGCTAAGTCATGTGCTTCCAACCGTTATTCACCCTATGGTCAAGGTGTGAATAATAATCAGAAACCCATTAAGTGCAAAAAATAAGAACCAAATTCTACTACTTTGTCTTGGTCAGACTAAAGATAAAATTTATTCATTCAAAAGATCATTAATTAAGATTATGTTTGGTCAACACTAACCATAATTCTTAGATAGTCTTAACCCTAAAATCATGCCAAATAATTGTTCACCCTTTGGTCACGGTGTGAATAAAAATTAAAACTAATGAGGATTAAGCAGTTAAGAACAATGAATAAATCAAGAATTGAATTGATGAAATAATAATTAATCACACATGGGCATTCACAAAAGATTCACATTGATTCCCTAGTTATGGGATTAGTTACACATCATGGAAAAAGAAAGAAAAGAGATTAAGTAGAGAAAACCCGAGATGATCATCAAAGAGCTCCTCCAATTCTTCTTCGTCTTTTTCGTCTTCTTCTACAATGGATGGATGGGTTTTGAGGTGATGTGTGGTGATGAAGTGATGGGGGACGGCCCCCTTGGTGGCTTGGGACCTCCCTTGGCTTGTCTATCCCGAAATTAGGGTTCAAAGGGGTTTAAATAGGCTTTAGATGCTAGGCCAAGTTCTTAAACAATAAGGAAAGTGGTTCTCTTTTAGAACTCTACCTTTTTGGGATTTAATTCTTTTCTAATCCACTCAAATTGATTACTTATTGAAGGATGATAAGGATAAGGTGTCAACTTGCTTTCCAAGACTCACACTCATATCCAAAAAGGTAATATTTCCCGTTCCGACAACTTGCAAAATAAATCCCGTCACAATTTACGGAATTATGACTGATCTGACCATTGGATACTAAAACGAGCATAACTTCTTCTAGGAATATCGGAATTGCAATCCGAAAAGTGAAACAGAAACTAGACTTCCAGGGATTTCCATTCATAGGTGGTAGGACACACAATTCAAACTGAAGAGAGAGATATGGGGCACGCAATATGAGTGATCTACACAGCCAAAATTCATCTTTTTGCTTATTTTCTCCAAAATAACATACAACACCTCTTCTATGGAATGTGACCTACACATACTCAACAAACACATAAAATACCGAATTTTACTTGAGAACAAAGCACAAATAATAGGAAATGGGGACCTAAAACATGTATAGAAATAGACCGATCACCAAGTGACAGCAACTAACACATGTAGATCATGTCTGCATAATTGTTGAAGAAGTTAGATACCCAAGTAATATTACTTAGATGTTTGAAGATACTAATAAAAGATTGTAATATGTACGATTATACTTACAATTCCCCCGTCGTGTTCCTACGATTATACTTACAATTCCCCCGTCGTGTTCCTCTCGTAGGCTTGGTAAGCCGCAAGCTGATCACCATCTACCAAATCCCTTGGCCTGAATACATGTGCTGATGACGGTGACAATGTTCTTGTCCTCTTCATCCCACAGGGGTTAGTGTATGGGTTCATCAGCTGCCACCCTCGATTCAATCCCGCTGGAGACGCTCAACGTGGGGCTGACTACAGTCTGAACCGCTGGGATGGACATGAGGGGTGTGCTAGGAGGAGGAACTCTGTCCCCGTGGATCGCCTGGAGGGGTGCGCTGCGACGATGGGTGCGATGTGTGGTCCTAAGGATGAATAGGACTATCCACATGCTCGACCTGATGCCACTGCTGCTCTGGTAAACCCTCATGAGGTACCTACTCCAATAGTGTTTTCTCTATACCACCATGCACTTACTTCTCCTACTCTTGTTCTGTCACACCAAGCTCCTGCTGATCGGACACTCTTTTCGTAGTACCTTGATGCTCACATCCGATGCTTGGGTCTGTCGCTTCGTCATGACTACATGTCCTGTCTTTGGGACTAAAGTCTCGGTCACCGAACGGTGGACCATCCTAATGAGACTGCGATGTCGAACCCTGTAGCGCCTGAATCAAGCCCAGCAACTCTGTATGCTGCTGATCTCGTTTCTCATCACTCTTTCGGACATCCTCTCGTAACTCTTGGACGACATCCATCACTTCAATGAATTTACGTTCCCAACGATCCTGAAAGGAAATAAAAATTGTCAGTACTAAAACCGTTCACTCGTTTCAAATAAAATAATACAATACAAATATTTTTTACGTACCTCTAGATGACCTCCAATGCCTTCTCGTGAATCACCTCTGCTTGTATCTTCGAGCATCACAAATCAAACCCGCATATGCCTAACGGGGAGTCCCACCGCCAGCCTCAGGCTCAGAACCCTCGGTATCACTGGTTCCGACAGTCGTATGTTGTTCGGGATCCGATACCGAAACGTCCACTCTATTGGCGGCATTTTACAGACTGCCTCCCTCGTCTATGCCCTCGTAGTAACATTCAGCTCTCTCAGCTGCCGTCGACACCAATTCAGTCTTCGCAAACATCTGAAATACTATTTAGACCATTGTAATTGTGTACATACTAATAACTATAAACATTAACAAAAATCATACTTACCCTAGATGTGAAGATCTTTGCCAGCTTTTCCGCCCTCAGTCGCTGATTCAACTCTCATTTCAGAGTATGGGGAGGACTGGTCAATTACCTTGCGAATCCCAAGTTAGATGGCAAGCTCGGGGATAACCTCAAAAGCAAATATCTGTGTAATAGATAAGTGCAATAAGAATCCAATATATTTATTCCATCATTCATATGAAAACAATTACAGTTAAAGTACGGATTGAAATTCTAAATTCTCACCAACAGTGCGTGAGGTAGACGGTATATGTTGTACGTCTCCAAGGTGTGTACGTCGACGCCCTTTACTTCCTGTTGTTTTTCGAACCGCTCCCATCGACAGTCCAACCTATGCTTGAAACCAAAAATAGACTTCCTATACACGTGTGCACCCCACGGGAACGCATCAAAAGCGTCAAAGTCCTCGACTAGGCGCTTCTGCCATACAGGAATTTTCTCTCTCTCGTCTAACCCCATTAATATCCAGTTGAGCATCTTCAATAAGCACAGCTTCACCGTATCATACTGCTCCTCAAAAATACCAATCTGTAGAACCGATCTCAGCTATTCATAGTCAACCTTATCTCGAACACCAAAGTACCGCTGGTGTATGCCAGTCTCTACCATATCATACCTCACTGTGTCGGGAATGACTCCGAACTTCAATCCGGTGATCAGACAAAACTCAACCTTAGAGAACCGGACTGAATGACGACCTAACATAAATCTCATCTCATCTTCCGGTCCATCGTGATGCAACTCGCGCATAAGCAGTCGATGGACAATGCCTGCTGAAAACTTCATCTCACGATGCATCCAAAGGAAATGTCCAAAACACAACTTTGTATACCGACGTCGTTCTTCGCCCGTAAGATGTTAAGGTACCTTGTTAAGTGCGTCATCTATATCTCAAAGGTCATCGAAATGGTCATACAGTCATGCCGAGTTATTTTTCCCTCGTACTATTCTCCCACTAAAGTTTTAAGCAAATCCTTTAGCTCATTTTCTTCATCTGCATTTTCATAGAAATAAAACATATTAGTAAACTGTAAAAGGCTCAGGCAGTTAAGTAAAAGGCTCTGGCATTTCATTAAAAGGCTCTGGCATTTCATTAAAAGGCTTGGACAGTTCATAAAAAGACTCGGGCAGTTAAGTAAATGGCTTGGGCAGTTCATTAAAATGCTTGGGCACTATATAGAAAGTCTTGGAGATACAAAATTAACAAAACAAATCATTGTTAAAAAGGCTCGGAAATAACTCACAAAGGCTCAGACACTACTCACGAAGGCTCGGATACAACTAACAAAGGCTCGAACATCAAAAAGTTTAATGTTCATACAAAAGACTCTGGCAGTTCATGAAAAAGCTCGGAAACTGCTTAAAAAGGCTCGGAAACTACTCACAATGGCTCAGAGATTCAAATTTGAAAAACCTAATACAAAGGCTAGGAGATTCAAACAAAAAGCTTGAATTACAACTTAAAAGGCTCAGGCACTATATAGAAAGTCTTGAAGATACATAATTAACAAAAAACTGATTGTTAAAAAAACTCAAAAATAACTCACAAAGGCTCGGACATCAAAAAGTTTAATATTCATAGAAAAGGCTCAAGCAGTTTATAAAAAAACTCAGGAACTACTTAAAAAGGCTCGGAAACTACTTACAAAGGCTTGGATATTCAGATTTTAAAAACCTAATACAAAGGCCCAGAGATTCAAATAAAAAGCTCGAATAACAACTTAAAAGGCTCGAACGGTGTTTCAAAAGGCTCAAAAACCCAGATCTTCATTATCTTCTACACAAGTTTTTCAACAAAAAAAAAAATCATAACCTAACCCAGAACCATATTCAGATCGACAAATCCAACCTAATCTACAAGTCTAAATAACACCTAACATCAAACATGCTCATAAACTTATCAATAACAAAAATGACAACAAAGGATAACTCTACTTACCACTATCAATTGCAGATGCTCGTCTGAACTGTCGAAAAAGGACTGTAGTGCCACCGCCGATTACTTCGCCGTCAGATTTTTAGCCGATGTTTTCTCTCTCCTAGTTTGTCTCTCTACATTTGAAAACGATAAAAAGTGACTTGGAAGGGGTATTTTTGTCTAGTCACCTAAATTGGTTCCTTTTAAACATGAATTACTAATGTGGTGCTATTTGCGCAAGACCCACCCAAAAAGTGATATTTAATTTTTGAACCCAATTAAAGGTTGGATAGAAATGTACTTTAAGTTCCCCAATGTTACTCTTTTATGTTTTCTTCATTGTTTTGCTATTTTTGTACTTTTTTTATACAAAGGCCTTCCAAGTTGGGCACTTTTGAATGTATATTTTTCCCAATTTTTTACTATTAGCCAATTTTTTTAACTTTCCATTAAAGAAGTAAATATCGGTTTCGGTGAAAATATTAGTCGTCCAAATTTTATACCAGTGATATAGACTTATAATATTATTGGTATTCTCTCCCTATTGTTGAAACAATAATACTAAAATTGACATACACGAGATAATCTTATCATTATCAAACCTTGTTTTAATTTGGATATAGTTACAGCAGACCCTCTTAGTATGTATATATATACACATAAATTTTCAAGTCAGTACGTACTGATATAATTTCATTAGTGCGTTGGATGTAGACCATTAGATTTACATACTTTGACTCAAAGTGTATGCACTTGTCAAAACTTCTCCATAATCAGCAATCCACATACAATGTACTGATACAAGTTATATGTGTGCGTACTGAGGAGAAAATGACTCTATATATATATATATATATATATATATATATTATAAATTATAAAAAAAATCATCTTTGATATTTTTGAGGAGAGATTTATGATAAATTTATAATTTTAAGGGATATTTCAGATGAAATTAACCTCGGATTTAGTGCGATAATTTATAATTTTAAGGGATATTTCAGATGAAATTAACCTCGGATTTAGTGCGATGATGGAGTTTAGAATAATAAGAAAGAAAAAAAAAATTGCATATCCTGTTTTTTTTGGAGAGGTTGACATTTGTTCAAGGTTCTACCGAGACCGATCTAGATCATTCACTACAAATGTAAAAAAACGACATGTCTTTTTTCTCCGGAGGAAGCAAGTGCAATCTCAATTTCTTGGAGAGAAATTTATTTAGTTTCCATCACATTCCTTTTAACATAAATAACCACTTAAAATTAAATGTTTCAAAAAAAAAAATTCCTCATCTCCGAAAGAATAAAAACAAGGCATAACAATTTACTTCACATACCAATAAATAGATAGTAGTTAATGAAAATAGTTTCTTTTCTTTCTTTTTTTAACCGTGAAATTTTTAAACAAATAATCTTCCTTAACTTTGGTTTTATTCTTTAGAAAAATTATTTCAAAACTCTTATTCCCCTCTTTTGTTGTCAAAGCATTTATTTTTTATAAATATATATATAAAACTTCAACGTGTGGGTGTTTTTATCAATGGGCTTTTATCGGTTGAACAATTTATAATAATTGACGATATGAAAGATTTAGTTGGAAGAATAAAGTCATGAACAGTGATTACTAATTGGTTTGTTGCATTTGCATCCAAAAACAAAAAACAAACTGCAAATAGAATGGAAATTTGGTGGCCTTCAAATGTTATTTATACAGTTATACATCATTGTCACTCTCCTGTAGGCCTTGTGAGAAACCCAATGATGTGCTTCTAAGTGCACCCCATTTTGAATCAGGTGGCATGATTATAAGAGTAATCAGTTATTTAACGAATATTTAACTACAACGTGCATTGTAATAAAATAAAGAAGTTTAATTTTTTTTTTAAACTAAAGAGTCAAACTTGTTAGTGAAGAATAGCAACTCCAAGTACCAGCTCAACAGCTTTCTCGTTTTGCGTCGTCAGACCATCGATATACAGGTAACTTTCCCACAATATTGTGACTTCATTTTTTGCTTTGTTTTTCAGTTGATGTGGATCTCTTTTGAGACTCTGTTTTAGTGTATTGATGATGATATCACTTACTTTCTCTGCTCTAAATCTAAAACTTTGCAGAAATTTTCAATCTGTTGTCTTTTTCCTCAAAACTCCAATTATTTTTTAATTTCTTTTAGTATTCTTGATGGGTATTATCTGTAATGAATTTTAGCTTCTTTTACTGCCATTATTCTTCATAAACTTTGAAGAAATTCATTTTCCTTCTAATTTTTTTTAAAAGATCCTTTTTTTTTTTGTTATATATATATACATAAAATGTTTTTGTATATGTTGATTGATATTATCACTGATTATAATTTTAATTTTGATTTTGATTTTTGTGTGGTTTTTCCAAGTTATATTAGCTAGCTTGAATTGTAAATTGTGTTTTTGACTTTTGAGCTTTGTGTATATATATATATATGATGGCAATGTATGAATATGAATGTTGCAGATTTTTAGAGTATGGGTGACACGGTTGAGGATAATGAGATAGATCGAATCTCAGAGTTGCCTCCGTTTATCGTTCATCAGATTATGTCTCACCTCTTGGTTAAAGAGGTAGCTCAAACTAGTATCTTGTCGAAGAGATGGCAATATTTGCAGAGATCGTTTCCCATCTTTGATTTTGATGAAGCTTATAGGTATTTTATGGAAATTAGTTGTCCTATTTTTTTTAGGAGCAAAAGAGGGAGATTACGTATAAACATAAGGAGATTCATAGAATACGTCGATGCTTCCTTGCTTAGGTTTTGTGAGCTTAAGTTTTCTATGCAGAAATTAAGGATATTGATAAGTCTTCTTGATATTAAAGAGTCATCATGTGTTCTTGATAAATGGATAGGATTGGCAACAGAGAACGGAGTTAAAGAGTTAGATTTTGATGTCCGAACGCTAACAGATTCAGCGTACACTTTGCCTGGAATAATTTTTTCTGCTAAATTGCTCACTACCTTAAAGCTAGCTGGTTGTAAGTTGGAGCAGCCCTCGGATACTATAAGGTTCCTTTCTCTCAAAAGTCTAACTCTTAACTATGTCTGCATAAGTGAAGTGATGCTCCAGAAGATCACTAGTGAATGTGTATTGCTTGAAGAGTTGTCTATGTCCAATTGTTGGGGTGCGAAATGTGTTCATGTCTTTGAAGCGTATAAACTCAAGATCATTAGCATTAGTGTATCCTCAAATGAGCTTGAGAGCATCAAGATTGTCGTTCCAAGTCTTCAAGAGCTTTTGCTCAAATCTTCTATTCCGCAAAGAAGGCAAATTGATGTTGATGGATGTACAAACATGAACAAGTTAGAGTTAGAGGGTTTCACTATTATTGATCAAGAATTTCATCATCTTATTTCGAAATTTTCTGCACTTGAGAATCTTAAAATTGTTTGGTGTCAGTCCCTGGAAAGCCTTGTGATTTCTAGTGATCGACTCAAGAACTTAAGCATTGTTACATGCTTTGATTTGAAGGCAATTACCATCGATACTCCAAATTTAGTTTCTTTTGTTTACGAGAGTAATCCGGTACCCATTTCTTCAACAATGAAAGCTTTATGTCCGTGGAAAGTTGACTTCAAAAACAAAGATGATCCCGACACTCAATGGTATCGTAATATTAAGGAATTTATAGGAGTGTCTAATCATATAGAAGATTTAACCTTGCATGTCACATCTGAGAGGGTACGTATGTGTACAATTTCCACGCTATCCATTAGTTTTACTTGCACAATGTTTGTTATCGTTCTTTCATTTTTCTTTCGAATTGTGATTTATTCAGGTTTCATTTAATTTAGACGAATTCAGAATCAGTTCACCTTCTGCGCCTTGTGAAGTTGCAAATTTGTGCTTGGAAATAAATGCACCAACATCAGATTATGCAGCATTCCTAGATGGCATTCTCAATGTATGTCATCCAAGGACTTTGTCTGTGCTAAAAACTCAAGAAAACCATAATAACTTTGCTGAGGTAAGTTCCTTCTATCATAAATTCTTCTTTTAATTTGTCATAATAACATATCCTCATTGTATTTTGTGCAAGTAATTACCACACAAATTAATAGTTGACTTTGTCTGATTACTCTGGTAAAAGATTCTCTCAAATGGGTCAGATTTGAATGAAAATTGTAAACTTTTTCAGTTTAGTGCAATTAATTGAATGTTGTGGGAGTTTTTAACTTTTACTCTTCATATAAATAGATGATAAAAGAATGAGTTAAATTTTCTTTTAGGTACTGTTTCCTCTATTCTTACTTTTATATTGAACACTCGTCGAGATTAGAGAATCAATTTTATAACATTACAAAACAAACGTTTAGTTTTATTTGGATTTTGTAGGATGTCCACACTAAAGAATTATTAGGAATTGTTGATATATTGATAATAATTGTGTTGGCTTAGTATTTATTGGTGATTGTTGTTAAGTTGACAATCGTACTTTAACTTCCAATTGACTATTGCTCGAATGATAGTGGCTGCACGAGAAAATGATGAATAGAGATGTCAACTGTTGTAATTCTCGTAAAGTCAAGTGTTGGCGGCATTACCTAAAGGATTTCAAGATCGGAGGCTTCGTACCAGGCGGACGTCAAAAATGTGTTCACATAGATAATTTGATCGATGTACTGACTCAAATGCCAATGGTGACTTTTCGGTTTCATCTAGATTGGTGTTTCACTGCAGCTGTTGAGAATTCTTAGGTGGTTTTTTTTTTCCATCCTCATAATTCAAAATCTATGATACATAATAATATTATAAGTTTCTAATGGCTGAGAAGTTGATTGTTGTGTTTACCAGCTTTCAGCTGAATTACATTTGTATTTTTGTGTGAATTACATTGAATAAATAAGAAATTCGTTAATGGAGATGTGGAATTATAGAATAAATAATAACTTTCTAGTGAATAAACAAGAAATTAGTTAATGGGGATGTGGATTGTTGGAATTATAGAATAAATAGTAACTTTCTAATGCAGAATCCCGTGTGAATTTTTCGTAAGGTTTCTGAACCGATATAATAAATATTGTTATTTGACCGATATCTATGATATTTTCCATATACTACGGGATATATATATATATATATATATATCGGTCATTTTCTAATGTGGGATCTCGTACGAATTTTTCGTAAGAGATCCACGGTTGATAGCTATCAATAGAATAAATATTGATATCTACGATATTTTCTATATTTTTTGTTTGAAGGGCATGACATTTTCTATACAATAGGGGATATATATTTTCTATATACTATAGGATGTTAAAAATATCTCTGAAAATCATCTTGGAGATAATTGGTGATATCTCCGCTGAAAATTCCAAAAATTTGGACTCTGTATTTACTTCCATGTGAAATTTTCTAAATGGACTCTTTTTGATGAATTTTGATGGTTAAAACCATATATATATATATATATATATATATATATATATATATATATATATATTATAATATACATAGCTAAGTGGGAGTATAATATAATGAGTGTTGATCCACAAAATAATATTTTAATACAAATAAAAAAAATTCCAAAATATCATTAGGAATTAGGAGGATACATTAAAATAAGAATCCAATGTAATAATACAAAACAAAAACTATATATTTAAACTAAATTTGCACGTGCTCCATTTTAATAAAATATCTTGCCACCGACACCAAGCATTGGATTTCACCATTGACTCAATCAAAATTTATATTGATGAATTAAGATGATTTTGAAATTCTTTATTATTATTATTATTATTATTATTATTTAAAAAAAATCTTTCTTTTAAAATTTTAACAAATTAAACAAACTTTTTTTAGTAAAAAAAATTAAACAAATTAAAATAAATAGCTCTTTTTTTTTAGATAGCTCATTTAAGTAAAAAAAAAAAAGAGTAGTGCTATTGGCACACCCCCTACTGATCTATTCATGCCCACTTTTTAAATTTTAGATTTACTTAAATAAAATTAAATATTTTTATTAAATTTTTTGGTTTATTGCCAAAACTACCCATTTTACTTATTTTTTCAAACTTAATACATACCATATATGATTCCTCTATCTCTGTATCTGTATACATCTCTCCCACCTCAATTGATTGATTTATTTATTTTTTCTTCTTATTTCTTTTTTTTTTAGTTTTTTCTTCATCTTATTTCATGATGGAAACGAAAAAAATAAAAAATAACAGGATATTTCAACAGAACGACAACTTAATATCATTCTAAATAAAAAATAAACTTCAAACTTATTTCTAAAGAATGAATTGTTTCCAGATGCTTACTATCATTGTCAGACAGTTCTTCATGTTTAATATCATTCTTAGACAATTTTTCCATATTTTTGATATCGTTCTCAAACTCTTCCATAATATTTTATATGTATGTAAGAAGCGGATTTTAGGGTTTAAGAGTTTTTTTTTTTTTTTTTTGAAGAAACAGATTACTGGATTTTTTTTTTTTTTTGAAAAAGGAATGTAAGATTTTAATAGATTTACTTTGTAGAAGATTTCTTTCCTAAATTGTATGTCTCTTTAAGTAATTTTGATAAAGGAAAAACAATATTATATAATTAAAAAAATAGGACATGAATAGATCAGTAGGATGTGTGCCAATAGCACCACTCAAAAAAAATCACCTTTAAATAGAGCTGATACCACACATAACACTTCCCTTCCACATAAATGGTAAAAGGTTTAAATCTCATCTTATATATTTTACAAATATGTGTGAAAAGTTTTTTTTTCAGATTGTATTGTTTGATTTAAACAGATCCTTGATAGTCCTATTATAATAGTTTTTGTAATATTTCAAAAAAAAAAGACAAATTAAACAAACTGTTTTTTCATCGCTTCATTATTTTTCATATTTTAAGAGCACCGATATTAAAAAAAATACCTTTAATATCTACACTATTTTGATAATATTGAAGATGTTGACCTTATATTTAATTTCCAACAAAATTTTCAAAACTTAAGACCCCCTGATATTTTGACGAAACTGATATTTAACTTCCATATCCCACTAGACACATAACAAAACCACTTTGGATATCTTGTGCTTTTGATAATTTCATTGTATGTGCTCTTTAGTCTTGCAGTGGGGTTCGATGTAATCCTAAAAATGGACAAAATATTCTTCAGCCTGAAACTTGTAAACACTGTTAAAGATATACATATTAATTAAAAAATACATCATATTCATTATTTCAAAAAAAAAATTTATGCTGAAGTTGAACATATAATTGGAAGACAGAAAATGTGGGTGTTTTTATCATGTGTATATATACTAAACTAACAATTTCAATAAAATAAATAAATCAACACCAAAGTGCTCACAAAGTGATATCATGAAAAGAAAAAACAAATGCTCTAAAAATAATATATACATAGGCCTTCCAGGGTGAGCACCTGATGGAATGTATACTTCCCAAATTCTTCAGAATTGTTTAGTCTCAAAGTCTTTATCATCACTTCCAACTACTCTAATCAGCAAATTCGACCTATAAATAGAAACAATCAGCAAATTCAGATTGACCTATAAATCACAAAAGTTTTCGAAGATATTTTTTACAATTTCAAATTTAAGGTTCGATGATCACAGGGGATAGTCTTGATAAAAGAATTGAATTTGTATCACCAATCATATGTCAAATATTTATTTTTGTGAAATGAAGCTTACCTCTACTCTTGAGGAAGAAGGGAAATCTCAATTTCTTGGAGTGATTTTCCTTTAGTTTCCGTCACATTCCTCTTAACAAAAATTACCGCCAAAAAACTGAAGGTACCAAAGATTGTATAGAGGACTACTGGCCCAAGCTGCTCCATCAAACGCAAAAACAAGAGACCAACAAAGAAATTTATTGCCTGCAAAACAACTCTAATGTATGAACAATATGATATTCTGCATTTACTCAAGAACTAAGTAGGATTTTCTCCACAAGCAAACTGAAACTCATTCAATACATAATCAACCATGAGTGAACCAAAAACAGAGAGTTGATTCTCCTTCTCAAAAGGTCGATTCTAAATTTCAACTTAGATCATGAAACTAGTTAGTCTAACAACAACCAAACCAAATTCAATTGCCAAAGTGCTAACTAAAGGAAAGAAAAACAATAAAATTAGTGTGAACCAAATCTTATGAAGAATTGCAGGAGACAATTACCCAATGCACAGCCATGCAAACTGCCATTGCCTTCGCTCTAATTCGATTGGGAAATATTTCTGATAGGAGGAGACCAGGAACTGGACCAGCACCTAGAGAAAATGTGAAGACACACCTGCAATATCAAGTGATGCCATTACATCACATATCAAAAAGATTCTAAAATTTCATGTTTCCCGTTGACAACCTTCATACAATTATGTCATCTAGAATCAGGTTTACACCATTCAACATAAATGGTAACAGAGTTTGACTCCTGAATTGCACAAAATCAAACCACTTCAGTTGTGATCACTATCAATTATTATATTATATTATATTCATTCCAATTATTATTCACTTCATAACTAGCAGATTTTGTGATCACTTCCAATTATTATTCACTTGAGCATTTCCTGCTACATATGCCTTCATGTCACGGCATTTACTTTTCTGGCTAAGTCCAGCGCATCAATTCTTAGACATGACGCATTTCAAACATCCACAAGTGATTACATGCTGTTTTCGGATTAGAAAATTTACTACTTTTAATTTTATCAATGTATCTACTTTGGTTTTTTTCCTAATTCTCCAGGTTGCTGGAAACTGGCAAAACTTACAGCAACATGCCTCCAAGAGATAGATACAATGCTCCAAAGCTTGACACAAAAGAAGTTGCCGCAGTTGCTTGAAGACCAATTGCTACTACCTGAACCAACAAAATAAATAAAGTAAACATCTTGATGAAAATCTTAGATTCAAATCCACTAAGTTGCGAATGTAATATATTGCTATGCAAACTTGCAAAAACAACATATTGATAGAGCCAAATCAGGAAAAACACTATAGCATTACGCTATACAATCAGCAATATGTAATTCTTGCAGTTACAAGTCACACAGATTGAAGCATTTGGTCTAAAATAAATCACCAAAAAGATGGCTAGTTCTAATTTCTGAAAGAATCAACCCCAAATTTATTTGAATAGTTAGATGGTTATTACCTCTTGATGTGACTGACTTCTATTTCAATTATTATAATGTGGCCATTTATTTCAACATATGTCAATCCTGTAGATATGGTCCAGTATATTTCCAATGGAAAATTTCCATGTTGGACCAATTGGATACTGGATCCTTATGATACATGTATGTTCAGGGAATTACCACGTTTCAGCACAATTGTTGTAGCTCAAAATACACAGTAAAAGAATTTTCAGACAATTTTTTTTTTTTTTTTAATACTTTTCTTACCATGCCTGAAAAACTTCCAAGAAGAAGAACCTTTCTTCCTAGTTTATCCATCAAGAGCGTTGCAATAATTGACCCTAACAAAGCATAAACAACATCATTACAAGAAACATCAAAAACATTCACATGTTAAATCTTCAGAGTAGAGCAATCTGCACCTGATAAGTTTGCAATTCCCACACACACATTTGCAGAGTCTGAAGGTACACCAGCTTTTTTAAAGACAGACGATGAGAAATAGAATACAGCATTTATTCCAGATAGCTGTTGTAAAGCAAAAAGGGTAGATCCAATGAAAACAACTGCAAATAGAGAAGTTAAAAGAGCAATATTTTAGAAGGAAACATACAGGTAAAATGACTTGATATGTAACTTGCAACAAATTAACATGATTACCTCGAGAATGGCGACCATAGAACAACTCTGAGAACTTCACTGTATCTGCCTCATCCCCTCTGTCTGACTTTGACAGTTCAGCCATTGAGTACTTTACATGTAATCCTCCTAGAAGTTTCTCAAATTCAGCTTCAGCTTCAGCCCCTCTTCCCCTCTGAAGCAAGTCCGGAAAAATTGGTGAGTGTTTACTCTATCAAATTACCTTCGATAAGTCAATAATTAAGTGAACCACATTTAGATTTATGAAATATATAAAGCTCTAATAAATTAGAAATCCGAAAGTGTAAATAACCAGCACAGGCTACCAGACTTGGTAAATGTTGAAGAGAATAAAAATTGCATTCTCGGGATGGTAAGAACAATGACATTAAGCAGGTCAAGGTGTCAAACATAAAGAGAAGAGATTCGATAAACCATAGGAAAAGACAAGAAAATGTCAACCACATAATAACAAGGCCGTTTTCTAGAAACACCACAGCTTACTCAAGATAACGATTGCACTCAGAACAAACATTCAACAATAGAAGCTTAAGAGTGACAATTCCTGAATGTTTAGGAGGATTAACTGACAAAAATAAAAAGGAAAAAAAGGGAGAAGAAATATAATGCTACAAAGCATTCTGATCAACAGCTTCACCCATAATTACTGTATCCATATATCCAGCCCCAGATCATTTGGCATAAGGTTTTCCTTGGATTGTGAGGACAGAGAGATGCTGAAAACTTTCTGGCCCTTTAAGGAAGCAATTTTTTTAAATAGGAGGCTCTTTATGGAAGTGCTCATGCATTAAAATGTAAACCAAAAACAGGAAGAAGAAGAAGGAAAAGAAAAGAATTATTTGTTCAAATCATTACCAAGAGTTGGGTTATGAATTTCATTATAATCCTCAACCCCCATTGCACCAATGTAGAAGCTCCTAAGAATTCACATCACATTCCAACTCAGATCAGAGTCCAACCAGAGAAATATGATTTCTAATTAAGTGTACATTATCCCACTATAAAGAAGGTCAACTTTATATCCAATTTAGCTTCTAAATTAAACAATGAGGTCTGTTTATTATTCAGATCTAACATGAGTCTACCTTCGTTTGTGTCGAATGTGTTTATAATAGATCCACACATTAAATATACTTCAGATTCAATTATCTGCTAGCAACTTCAAAGATACATATTCAAAAATTAAATTTAATCTCTTTCTTCCTTTTAAAAAAAAAACAAAATTGATCTCTTTCTTTAAAAGATATAACTGTATTTTTAGACTTCATTTCAGAATAAACTATAACACCATTAAGCTCAATCAATGCCTCACATATTACCAAAAAGAAATGCAAACTCCAAACAGAAAAAAATAAAATAAAATAAAATAAAAAATAAAGATTTATTGTTAAGAAAATGAATAATATGCAAGGGAACTGATGACCTTGAAAAGCCAATGAGGACTTTCTGCACAGAACTCCATAAGAAATGCCAGTAGTACAGCAGGAACAGCAGATGCCCAAAAACAAATGCGCCACCTGAGCACATCATCAAGTTAATACATTACACAATTCACAACTGCACTATCTGTGCACTTGATTGATTAAACGAATACATGTAATGCTTAGACAATAAACAGAAAGAGCTACAAATAAGTCTATAAACAACTTTTTGCTCGGTCATCTATTTCTGAAATGGATTCATTTATAAGTTATAACATTTTTCTTACCAACCCACAACGTCCTTGGCCGGAAGTCCAATAAATAGCGATGCCAAAATTCCAAAACACGTCGCAATTTGAGTGGAGCTCCCATAAGCACCCCTTACATAAGCTGGTGAAACCTATTTGAAGATGAGACAAAATCAAGTGCAATGAAAGAAACAACAGTAGGGTAGGAATGTGAACTGATAATAATGAAAAACTAATGAAATCATTGTATCTTATACCTCTGCTACATATAGAGCTGCAACAGGTGGGCCAATACCCATTCCAATTCCAACAAAAAACCTCCCCAGAAGCATACCCCAGAGATTTTTTGTTATAGCACTGCAAAATGATAGTTGAATACTTCTGTAAGCTTCATTAAGTTTCAGATTAGAGGCTTAGAGCACAAATAATACATATTGATCACTTGTTTAGATATTCATTCCCAGGACATTTTGAGGATAACAATTTAAAAACCAACCCTTGTTCTCTTGATTCTCTCTATGAATATTAAAAAACTAATGGGAGTCAATAAGAGAGATTTAAGATCCTGAATCCAGAAGTAGATGCATATTGAGTGCACTGACTTCATCAAAGACAAACCAAAATGCATTGAGAATAGACAAACTGCCTTTAATTAAAGAGAAAAATTGTACTTAAAGCAATCACAGTAACACCAATTTTTTGCTGACATAAATAAATGAGTGGCATATGAAAAATGATAAGCATCCCTAAGGTTGTTATAAGACCAGTATTCGAACAAATGTTTATCTTCTAAACTAAAAAAAGTTCCAATCAGTATCTTCACAGACATGACGAGTGCTAGATGATAATAAAACTAGTATTAGCTTAGCTCTATGCTGTAGTTACCTCATTGAAGCCCCGATTATCATTGGTAAAGCACATAGCTGAAATGCCCTGCGCCGTCCAATCCCATCTGTGATCGAGCCACTGAACATAGATCCAATGAAGGCGCCCCCTAAACAAGTACTCACTACTAGGCCTTCATTTGACACAAAGCAATGTGTCAAAATAGTTTTCCAAAGATAAAAGCAAAGCAGCATGAAAGCTTAATGAGGCAGAGTACCTTCAGCCATGGTATTTCCGCTAAAACCAAGCTCCAAGGACATGCTTTCTAATGTCTCGTTAACTACTCTGCAATAACAAAGGCAGTACAACAGAAAGAATATATTATTTCCTAGGCTTTTCACACTCAAAAATTTTGAACAGCCAAAAAGAATAATGAGTATCCACAGGTGCAAACCCAAGATGGTAGCCGTATAAGAATGAAGAAATGATTGCCACAAGTACATGTGGCAAAGATCGTTTCCAGGACGGGTTTCCAATATCTTTGGCCAATCCATTTGGCATCCGAACTACAGGCCATATAAATTGTTAGTATCATTCATAAATCATAATAATAGCAACTATTTGCATCTAAGAAATAGACGTGCAAACAAAAAACTTCCAATAATTCGCTTAACATAGAGGTACAAGGGAAAATATTCCAAAGGTCTTGGGTTAACAATGACGAAAAAATGCTGTATCTTCCTCTGAATTGTGTGCATTCCCCATCCTCAGTGATGGAGCAAAAGAATTGTTAAAATTTATGCCTTAAATATTATAAAAATGGAAGTGAATTGTGTACAGCACTTTATCAATATAGAGACAATAGACACACAATAAAAAAGCATATAAAAGCAGAACAAAATCCCTGATCATGCAACTTGCATTTTTATTATCAACAACTTGTTCATGTACCCAATATTAACACATTATCTTATTGAAGTCAAATGAAAAACATGCACTGACACATAAAAAAAACTAAATATTGGTTTTCATGCGTCATGTAAAACACACTCTCACAGTCAAATGAACCTCCAACCAATTGAAAATTTGAAATGCATAACATAAGCTCAATCAAGCTTTAAAAAAAAAACCACACAAAGCCAAATTTAATAAATATTTAAAATCTGAAACATAATTGAACAATAAAATCGATTACTTGAAGTTTCATCTTTATCGTCTTTGTCATTATCAGCGCCGAGGTAGTAGTCTCTGGAGGAGACACGCTTGTAGGTTGAATATGCATCCACATGCCGTCCACGCATGCCTATTTGATTCAACTTCACTCCCGAATTCAACAAGTAATAGAATTCAGCAGCCAACTGCGATAACACAACCAGATCGATAACACTTCAATCTATCTCATCAACAATGTTGAATTCACACAACGCACTTCAATATTCAGATCTCACAAAAACATAATTTTTTTGAAAATTTTCGCTGAAATGATCCACCTATTTGTAATCACATCAAAATTTATGTTCTTTAAAAATAAAATAAAATAAATTCGACTCATACACTGAAAAATTAGTTCGAAATTAACATATTTTTTTTCAAACTAAAAATAGCAAGATTGAACAGAACTGAACTTCAAAAGCGGCACCGTTTTAGTGGATCAGCGAGAAACAGAGACGCTCACCATTCCGTATCAGAGCAAGAAAATGCAACCTTCTTCTTATATTTATTCGAAATAAAACGCAATTTAATACATGAAAAATCACAGAAAATAAAAAACACACACAACATTTTATATAATAATAAATGACGAAAAGATATATTGAACATGTGTTTTTCAGGTCAGTGAAAACATACAAGCAGATAGTGATCTGATACAGAGAGACAGAGCAGAGAATGAGATGCGAAAATGAGGTGGCTAAAATGCGCCGGTGGTGTGAGTGTTAGTGTCACTCGTCGGTTGGGGAACAGGTGTCGACGTGTCGTCGGTGTCAAGCTTATTAAACTGAAGACAAGGAAATCTAAGCGTGTTTTTCGATAACCGTTTATAATTATTATTTTTTTTTTTTACTTTTAGAAAACGAGAAATGTGAATGTGTGAGGAGGCGGATGCTAACGTGCGCGAGGGGTGTGGTGGTGCGCACTTACTTGTACAGAGAGTGGGATTTTACTGGTTTTTGTTTTTTAGAAGAGAAGCAAGCAATGAAGAGAGAGAGAGAGAGAGAGAGAGAGAGAGAGAGAGAGAGAGGCGGTTGGAGCTAGGAGACGAACACGTGGAGTCAGATCTTGTGGTTTGTCGGTACGCTATGTTTGTTTGTATGTCCAATTGTGTTTCGACACGTGGTCAGCTTTTCATGGCGTAATTTAAGGCCATTACTTCGGATCTGGGTCGGGTTTTAACCCGCTGGAGAATTGAGGGTGGAGAGTGTTAATGACAAAAAAGAAATTAATTATTTTTCTTCTTGAAATATTAAATTAATTTATTTTTTTTAATTTCAATTGAAAAAGCTTAAAGAGATCGAATTCGAATAGATGAGATGATAACAGATAATTTGTTTTAATGATCATGCTATGATCCATAACTATCCAAGATTGTTGAGATTTATTAGATTTAATCAAAATAGATGATAAGTTTTTAATGTAAATCAATATTAGTAATTTCTATTTCGGTTTGGATTGAATTACTTTTCCAACAATTAATATCCAATAATCATCATATATAAGTCCGTAAATCTACTTTAACTTGTTTTTTTAACTATTACATGAATTTAACTAATTCATTAGAGATTTGTGAATCACTAAATAAATAAAAAAAAAATATTGGCTAAAAAAAAAGCATACAACCAACTCTTGATAGCTGGAAAACTAATTTACAAGGTCGGTTGGTGCGCATTAATTGAGATCAAACTCTTATATACGGAAATTATCACATCAGTACGCACATCAGTGCGTACTGATAAAAATATATGAGGACATTGAATATGAATCATTTATTTTACATGTTTTGACTTATTGTGTATGCACTTATCAAAACTCATTCATAAATGAGTGGTTTACATTCAATATCTTCATATATTTTCATCAGTACGCACTGAGCAGATCGGGACTGCTCTTATATATACACATACAAATTAAAATTGGCTGATGTTGGATATTACTATAGTAGTGCTTCCATCCATTTAAAAGAACAAAATTAGAAAAAGGAAATATTTTTGATTGATTATAATTATGCATAACTAATGCATGTAAGAAAAGTAAGTTCTACCAACTTTCTTCATAGTTTTGAGTAAATATTATTTCATCCATTTTGTGTACATTTATTGAGTGACTTATTATGTTACTTACTTCAGCATTTGGCAAATATCATTTCCATATGTTTGCATATATTCCTGCCTCACTTCAAACCGTAAAAAGGACCTAAACAGAATAAAAGGGAAGCACTGACAAAATCTTAACACCTAATTTCCACTTTTTGGTTTGGACGTTTGGTACACAATAATTGACCATACATACACGATGCACATAAAATCGAAGATATTTATGTTTCTTTAATTATGAGAAAATATAATTAATCACCCTGAGTAGAAACTATCTGCCATGTATATTTTATAAATATATACAGGAAATTTTCTTTTCAATATTATGAGAATAAAAATTCAAATCTCGTATAAAACTTGATCTCGACAATAGATCATCACAAACTCATGACACGTTCTTTATTGTCCGGTTTTATAAAATACAAACATATTGAAGACCAAAAAAAAATCTCATTTTCTCATCCCATTTATCCATAGTTGAAATTCATGATCTAAATTCGGACACCCTCTCCGGTTAAGTTTCTTAAAATATACAAATTCATAAATAAAGCTAGATATCTCATTTTTATATCTTAACATCTTGTATAAGAGATTGAGATGTAAGTTGAGATACAAATATGGAATGTTTAACATAATTCAAATTCTATTGATTCAAATTCCACATGCAACGCACTAAATATTTAATATTTATCGGTGCACATTGTAGTCAAAATTTATATATATATATATATATATATATATATATAATTGCTAACAATTGTAGGGTTAGAATATACCAATTTAAAATGTTAATTTAATTTTGTGATTTCAATATTCATTCGTCAATTTGATCTCATTTAATTAGTTGTAATCTATTGTTCATTTTTTCTTCTTCTTCTTTTTTCACCATTGGATTGAAGGAAAAATGGTACCGGATGACTGTTAAAATCACAAAATTTAAATCATAATTTTATGTTTGTTTTTTTTTTTTTGATAAACTCTAATAAATTTTAAGAAATGTTTTCTTTTCTCGCTTAATTACGCGATGGATTTTTAACAAATTTTATAAATGAAACACATAAACCCCCATCTCATTTGTACTTAAATTAATCATGCCCTAAAATAAGTCAACATGGTTGATACAATTATATATAATCGCCTTCTATTGATTGGAACTCTCATTAAATTTGAAAATTTATTATTTTAAAGCTTGAAATGTACGTCTAAGCTAATAAAATTTACCTAGAAACTATATCATTTCAATCCTCACTCAATTTTGAACATCCGCTATTATGTTATCTTCTAATTTTTATGGAATGATTATGCATCTAGATTGTACATATAGTACTTGATGCCAACATACACCTAACCTGTTATATGTCACCTTTCAACAACAACAAAAAACCTTGCTTACTCGGTTTAAACTTCTAATGGTACTATTGAGGAACCAAATTAAAAATTGGTACCATACACAATTAAAGTGAAGTGAAACATAATTTATTGTGGACTTCCACAATTATTTTTATGTTTACGATAATATCACGATTCACGTCAGTTAACACACAACCACACATTTCACTATTAACTTTGCTAATGTTGGTCCACTGGCAAGGGTTGGAAACCTAGAAATTTGTTCAAATTGAGCTGTTTATGGCCAAGAAACACTTACAAAAAAAAGCACTTGGCTAAATGTTCCTTTACCCCAAATGGACACTTTAGAAAAACATGCAAGTGCTTCTCTTGCCCAAAAGTCATTTCCTGATTTCCATGAAAAACAAAACACATTTCTGATCCCAAAAACGTCTATTTTCTTTTCTTTCCCTTGTGTATGGAAAAAACAAAGATTTCTAAAAAAATTCTCCCCGGCCCAACGCATTCCTATTAGATTATTAGTTCAAGTGGTGTATACATATATTTCTCTGTTAATATTGTCTTCAAACTTGATTACCCATTTAACAATTGGATTACTTGCTCTCCTATTCTCAACAGTAACATATATATATATATAGAGAGAGAGAGAGAATTTATATACATGAATATTGTAGGGTTATTGGATAGTCATAAGAGAAAATTATATTCCTTTAGTTTTATTAAAATTTGATTTTTGTAAGCCTTTAGACCGAAATCCAATGATTAAAAACTATCCCAATATGTAGTAGCTATCATTATCTGCATGATAGTTGAACCCACCCTACATGTATAATAGTTGAACCCCGGCCCATTTTCATTCAATGGTTAATAGATTTGATTCTTAAAAAAAAATTGAGACTATAAAGCAATCTCTCTAAATATTACAACCATTTAGTTTCATCTAGTCTCTTAGATGAATGGCAATTAGACCTGTGCACCACCCGCTTGAACTCAACCTTTAATGGCCTGCAAATCCAAACCCGAAACGAGTTCGGGTGTTGAAATAAAACCTTAAAGGAAAATTTAAAATATAGAAGAGAATGAAATATAAATATTCCTCTCATTCCAAATTTGAGATTGACAATTCTCAAACCTCGTCTATATAAATATATATTAAAATCTCTATAAATTAATAATGTTGGACCGTTTAAAATTTATTAATTAATATAATTATTAATTAATCGATAAATTAATAAGTTATTAATTTATAAAGTACATCCTTAGATGACCTCAGTAAACTGAGATGAATCCTTAGGTGGAGAAGTGGGCATTGGTGAACTTGGGACAAAGGATTGGGTTATAGTGATATCCAATTATTTCACAAATGTTACAATAAAAAATTCAGATTTAAAAATAATAATAATAATAAATCTAAACCCTAATGCCATCTTCATCATCTCATAATCCCATCATCATCTTCTTAAACGTCCAAACCCTAATATAAACTCAAACAACCACCACCACTCCAGACCCACTTAATCAAACCAATCGCTCTCCTCTCTCCGATGCTCCCGATCTCATCTCGCCGTCGATACCCCTCTCTTTCTCTACCATCTCTCCTCTCCATTTTCTATCATTTGACATAAGGGTGGCTGCCGTCGTGGGGTGAGGGAGGGGATGGGCCTTTCGCGGAAGCCACTATGGGTTGCGTTTTGGTTTTTCAGGAGAGGGCAGAGAGGTTTGGTTTAGTTTTGGGATGGAGATGGTTGGATGTGAGGCAACGTTGGGTGTGGTTGCGGTAGATGGGTTTGGTATGGCTATTGTGGGGGTGTTTAGATTTGAGGTTGAGGGTCTGGTGATTGAGATGAATGGTGGTGGGTTTTGGTTTAGAAGATGATGGTTTCTGGTGTTGATCCGGAAAAATGTTATTTTTTTTAATTGATTTTCAATATTTGGTTTGGATTATGTTTTTTTTTTTCTTTTTTGGATTCCGGTGTTAAGAAAATTGAAAGCACAAATAGGGGTAAAATTGGTAAAGTATAGTGAGTCACTCCACTTGACTCATCTTGACTCACTATGGTTGGATTCAACGACCCATATTTCTCTCTTTGTGTTTTCTCTTACATTTTAGTAGAAAGTGCGGGATCCCGTATATTGTTATAAGTTGATTAAGAACTACATGAGAAATTGTTGTAATAGTACTCTTGGTTCTTACCTACAGTGTGTGTGTGTGTATTTCTGTGTTTTACACTTTCTTGGAAGACCCATTTTTTTTAATATCTTTGTTACTCTGTTTTTGATGCTCTTACAAGCATCCGGTGGTGCGAATGTATGACCATTTTATTCATTTTAGTGAATGCACAATTCACAAAAAGAAACTATGATCGAACTATATTAATTTACAAGGAAATTACATCCAACCTACAATGGGTGTTTTTTCTACTGTATTGGACTTTGGTAATTGATGGATTACACCCACACTAGACAGAATTTGTTCGTTTGAATCTCAATTTTGAAACCAAGACAAAAAAAAAAAGACAAAAACGTATGAAACTAATTGTTCTAAAATTTTATAACACGCTTATTTCGATCCACCACAACTCTGCAAGAAATTTTGCCAAATTGAATGATATTGTAGATTGAAGTAGAAACATAAAAAAATTTGCTGAGGAACAAAAACGAAGAATCTGAAAATTTATTTTTTACATGTTATTTAGTTAAGGAGTGTACTACCAATGTTTGGTATATGAATAGCGGTTGCATCAATCACATGACATCAAAATTGGAGACTTTAGTCAATTTGGACAAGCCGATGAATACCACGGTGAAGATGGGTGATGGGATATGTTTAGATCAAGATGACATGGTAAATGTAGTGTGAAGGTAAAATCATGTGAAATTGACAAAAAAAAAATGTTCTATATGTTCCTGAATTTGATGTAAATTTACTGAATGTGGGAAACTATTTATTGGAGGGATTTTCTGTTGTTTTTGAAAATTTGGCATGTTTCGTGTACCATAATAAGTGAAAGAAGGATTTATTGATAAAATTCATATGGCCAAAAATAAGATTTTTCATCTAACTCTTAATGGTGGAATGTGTGCATTGTGATGAAAATTGGTTGTGGCATTTTAGATTTGGGCATTTGAATTTTAGAAGCCTACAGATTTTATTTAATCAAAATTTGATGCATGGAATTTCTTCAATTGAACATGATGATATCATGGTAAAATATGTGAGAGTTGTGTATTTGGAATGAGCTACTGGACCAACCGAATTGGTGCAGGACTGCAGGCAATGCAAACTTGTTCACGCAAATATTTTATTATATTGTTTTAGTTCATGATTTTAGCATGATGACATGGGTCTATTTTTTCAAGGTAAAATTAGAAGCTTTTCAACGTTGAAGATTTTGCCTACAGATCGTGGTGGTGGGGAGTTTGTTTCCAATGAATTTGAACAATTTTGTGAAGAATTTGTCATATGGAGACAATTAACAGCTAGCTACACACCTCAACAGATTGATGCAGCAGATATGAAAAATAGAAGTCTTGTGGGGATCTCAAAGCTAAAGGTCTCTCAAATAATTTTTGAGTAGAGGCAATTCATACTGTAACTTATATTTTTAACTGATATCCCACAGTGTTGGACCGTAATTCTTTTGGAAGCTTGGAATGGTTGGAAGTCGAAGGTAAAATTTTTCAAGATTTTTGATTACATTGCTTACATCCATGTTCTTTCTCAAAAGAAGCAAAAATTGGATGATAACAGTGTAAAATGCATATTTGTGTATGGGTTATGGTAATGAAACAAAAGGGTATTATTTTTATAATCAACTAACCAAGTAACTAATTGTTAGTCGTGATGTTGTCTTTTTGACGAGAAAAATGTTAGGAATTGGGAAGAGCTGCAATGTTCTCCAAGTGTAGTTTTTGAAGATATCAGCACAATGTAGCACGAAATTCAAAATAGTGATGATTCAAGTCCTATTTTTGTTAAGGTCTATATATTTTTGTTACAGCCCATGTTTCTGTTTGGTCAAATCCAGCCTCAAAAATTAAAATATTAAAAAAAAAAGTGATTAAAAGTGTAATAATTAAAACCCAATAATCTGGCCAAATAAACCCGAAAACCAAATGACCTGAATCAAACCGGTCCAAGTCGATTGGTTTTGGTTCGGTTCACATACCACAATTTTATTGGATTAGTTCACTTTTTTCAAAAACCGAACTTATTCAGTTTTTTATCAATTCAACCCAAAAATGAACCGATCCATTAGACCCTTATCGGCAAGCTTAGGAAGCTGGGTGCCTAATCAGCGCCAATTCCCTAGACACGGAACCAAGGCGGCCTAGGCGGTGCTGACCGTCTAGGTTAATTGTTTTTTTGTTTTTTTTTTATGAAAACAAAACCCCAAAACGACGTTATTTTGGGGTTTTGTTTAATTAATTCCAAAATGATGTCGTTTTGGGATTCATTAAACAAAAAACCTAAAATTCCTTCTCTTCCTAATTTTCTTCTGTCTGATCGAAAGCCAACAGCAGCCCCTTGTCTCCAAACCAGCCTCCTCCGTTCCAATAGCCCCTCATCTCACCGCCTAGGCATTGGGCTACCGCCACCGCTAGCGTTTTTTATAACACTGAATTAATACAGAAATTGTGTTAGTGGTGCTAGAGTTTAACATCACATGAGTCTTTATATGGAGTCTTAACTTGCTAGTTTGTTGGTGTAGTGGGATGTTGGGTTATCTAGCTAGTGATGTGACAAGTAATTGCTAATGTGCCATGTGTTTATGTTGAAGTTAGTGGTGGTCATGATTCTTATTTGTTGATCATTATTTTCATTTAAGAGTAATGCTACACAATCCAAATAATTAACCCAAATTACAACCCAAATGATGTGGCAAGTAAGTTGTCATCACCACACAACATAGGATGATGTGGTTAATGAAAAAACCATTGCCACATCATTTGGGCAGGAATTTGAATAAAATTTTAGATTGTCTAGCATTAGTGTTTGATCTACAAAAGAAGTCGCAAGCTTCAAAAAAATACAAAAGAAGTCGCAATAGATGCTCTCAAAGATGTCAAGAAGAAAGATTCCAAAGCATCATCTTTCGTTCAACAAGGAGTTGTTGAATCTAGTTTTCCTCGAATTTCAGCTGCAACTAAATCCAAAGAAGCATGGGATACATTGAAGAATAGGTACCAAGGCAATGCTAAGGTGAAAACGGTAAAACTTCATACTCATTGTACTTCTCTCATGAAAGATAATGATTCTATGCAAGATTATTTTTGCAATTTAATGGAAATTGTAAATAATGTTTGAAAATTTGATGAAGATTTAAATGATGTAAAAGTTGTTGAAAAGATTCTAAGAAATTTGCCCTGAAAATTTGATCATGCGGTGGCAGCAATTGAAGAATCAAAAGATTTGAGCTAGAGGTGTCCACGGTTTGGTTAAACCGGCGGTTAAAAACCGAAACCGAAACCGGCGGTTACAAAACCGGTTGAAAACCGATTGGAATCGGTTCGGTTTCGGTTTAGCCTTTGGAAAAACTGCCCAAAACCACCAAAAAAAACCCGTTAAAACCGACGGTTTAACCGCCGGTTTGATTAAAAAAAAATAACAAACCAACCAATTAGATGCTGCCACGTGGCATTTAAAAAAAAAAAACCGGACAAAACCAAAACTGACGGTTAAAAACCGAACCAAAACCGAAATTTTCCGGTTCGGTTTCGGTTCGAGCTGTCCACGGAACCGAAATCGCCGGTTTCAAACCAAAACCGACCGGAACCAAAACCATGGACAGGTCTAATTTGAGCACATTAACGATTGATGAATTGAATTGTTTGGATCACTTCAATCTCATGAAGATGGGATGAAAAGGTATGAAGAGAATGCTTTTCATACTAAATTGCAGTCCTCCAAAGAAAAATTCAACAGTCCGTTTGCTGAAGCCAACAAGAAAGGGCATGGAGGCCCAATTGTTTCGAGGTAGGCGAGGCAGAAAAATTGGTAGTTGCCCTAGTAACCATTTTCATCACAAAAATGAGTCACACAAGGTAAAAAATTTCATCTACTGAATGAACGAACTTTCTATCGAACCACATTGTGCAGTGTTGACACTAATGTCTTTGAAATATGAAAGCATTAAACTAAAATAGGAAGAATTTTGATGTATGTGCTGCTGTTCAACATTTTTTAAAATTCGACACCGAGTTAAGTTCTGTCATTCTGTCCAAACCAACCAAGATCAAACACTATATACGCTACTCGAATATCTACTCCTACAACATCATTAAGATATATCCCCACATATGAGTAATAAATGCATGGTGTAATTAAAATCCTCCACCACATGCGTGAAAGGGGAGGCATACACGGTACGCCACTCATCCAAGAGTAAATGTCCAAGATTATGAGATCAATCATGTTAATGATTTTCGTATTCAATCGAAATCACAACTATAGAACAACTAAACAAGTACATCAGTTTCTAAAGTTATACGGCCAAAAATTGGAGTACAGATTTTATTCAAAAGAAAAAAAAATGATATATCAACTTTATTTATAAAGATTAAATCAATCAGAAAACTTGGAATCATTTCTGAGATGTAAAAATAAATGTCACTTTAACATTTCTGCTATACAACAAATTCCTCTAAAATACAATTCTGATAAAAGTTTTGCCAAAAACATGGAGGAAAAATTTTCGCAACCACCACCAGTTGCATTTACTGTTCGAACAATAACTATACTTTGAATATCAATCACATATCTAGTTGAACAATTATCATAAAGTTGGGTCGATTTATCAAGTAACCATTGATGAACTCATTATCTGGATCTGTCAACAAATACAGGCAGGTGTAATGTGTAAATGCATAACGTTGGCAAAAAGCAACGAGATATCAGGTTATGTGATGAACAGTTCAGGAAATTTTACCTTATTCACTAGCATGTTTACTTGCTCTCTATACATTTCCTTCAAGTCTACAATATCAGCGCGGAGTTCTTCCAGCTAGACATAAGCAACCGTATTGGATTTCAGGACAAGATAAATTATAGGGATTCTATTCTATGTTCTTCATTAAAGAAAATGAAAACCAGAAATCCCTCAAAACTGTGAAATTCATATTTACCTCCTCATCACGTTCACCCATTAGCTCCAACGCAGCTGAGTGCCGCCGCCTTAGTGCATCTAATTCTGCCCGTATGCCAGGCAACGTAGCAGCTTCTGCTTGCAACTTTTCACACTGAAGAATGTAAAAAAATCCCAAGCCATTGATTTGAGAATATATAGTAGTGAATGATAACAAATGGAAACTCAAACATGAAACTTAAAATGGAATTGCAGAAAACACACCTGAGCTGTCATTTTCACCAACTCCTCAGCAAGAGAGTCTCGAATAGACTCCAACGATGCCTGACATGAATTACAAACAATGGTCAAACAAACTTCCTAACTCCCATGAATATTAAGGTGACACTGGAACTATAATTTAAAACTTTCCAGTATAATGTAGCTTGGAAACATGTACAGCCAAATAATTATTAGTTAGAAGTTCAAAACATAATCCATACCAAACGAGACATATATGATGCAAGTTCTCCCTCTTTCTGACGAAGAGTAGCCTCAAAAGCACTTGGTGTCATGCTTTTCATATAATACGGATTCAAGGTTGCCTCTGCAAGGTTTCTCCTTTCAGATAAAGTGTCAGATGAGTCCAAAGATGCTTGCAGAAAATGGCTTTCCTCCATGCTGCCTAAACTGCTAGCACTTGAAAGTTTTCGTGACAGGCTTCCTGAAATTTTATATTTTAAAATATATATATGTATGAAGATACAAAAAATTAACTGATGATTTCTCAACACAAGGCATCATACCATTCTCAAAACCAGAATTGTGCTTTGTTATGGAAGTTTGATCAGATACAGCACTAGATTGAACATAAGCAGTCTTTTCCAAATCTAACCGAGCAGCCTTCTCCCTTTCAAGATCCTGTAGAATTTCATGAGACTACTTAGTACCTTGAATATAGAATTCAGTGTTAAGACTAGCCAATAATTTAAACAATGAAGAGGGTTTACGGTTTACTAATTGAAATATTTAGATGAAACACTGAGATGTATATAACATTTTTTTAACCCACCCAGTTTTCTAAGGGTTTCAAATATGAATTTAATGAATCAACATTACACTATTACAGTAGCTTTTCTCATAATCAATGAATTGTTTTCTTTTTTACAATTAAATTCGAACAATCATATCCAAGATAGAAAATTCAATTAGAAAAAAGAAAAAGACATGAATAAATCTCTCAAATCTAAAAAGACAATTCAACATCTCCTCTTTGTATTAATTTATTGCTTCTTTCAGTTATATTTAGTTGAGCATATAGCATCAGAACAGTAACAACACTAAGGCCTAGATGTAAAGCCAGAAGACATAATTCTAACTTAAAAAAGAGAAGGAAACAAAAGTAAAAAAGAGGCTTCTTTGAAAAGCATGCATGTGCAACATAAATCAATTCCAAATTATGACTATCAGAAATAATAACCAGAAGCAAGACCTGCTGTAGAAGTTCTCTATGCATAAGTGCCTCATGTAACTCTTGCTTATTTTTCCGCCTGAGTTCCTTAATTTCTTCTTCAAGCTGGTTTGCACGACCTTCCTGTGTGTCTGCTACCTCCTTAGCTGCAAGGTATTCCTGCCTACTTTCAGCTGCTCTTTGTCTTTCCTTTTCAAGGGACCTACTTAGCTGTGTCTGTTCCGCTCTGAGGCATGAGATCTGGAATATTTGGTAGTGTAAGCTAATAATCATAAAATAGCTTCATCACCAACATAGACAAATCTATGCAAAGCATTTAAAAACCTGAGCTTCAAGAACATTGATTCTAGACAAGGTTTGTGATAAGCGTTCATTCACAGAACGCTCTCTTTCTTCTGCAGCTGCAGCTTTTGCCTCTGCTTCCTGTGGATTAATTTTGAATAAATACATATTGGAGATTTAGAGCAAATGTACAAATCTAATATACTACATTATGTATAACCAGATAAACACCTGTAGTCGCAAGTTAAGAGATCTCTCAACAGCAGCCCAAGCTTCTGCCCTTCTAGAAGTTGTTTCCTATATCCAATTAACAAAGAGTCAACTAGAAACTCTAAAGTAAATCAAAGAATATCATCAAAAGTGCACAGAAATACTCATGCATGGGGAATGCATTTTTATCACCTGTATGGCTTCAATCTGCCTTAAAAGAGGTCTTGTTGATTCAGGAACTTGTGTAATCAACTCCTCACACCGGCGCTCACTTGCCTAGGCAAAGAATAGCAAGATATAAAATTTAAAAAATATTGAAGACAACTGAAAACATTTTTGCTTAGGCAAAGAACAGCTAGATATATAATTAAAAAAATACTGAAGAGTGAAGACAACTGAAAACATATAAATAAATTATAAAAACACCAGATGAAATTCAACACACTTGATAACGTTTTTGAAGATCTTCAATGTCCCTGAGAAGCATGTCTTCCTTGAAAACTGCCTGCAGAATCATATATCAATAATACATCAAATTAAAGCATAATTTTGAAGGTAATCTGAATCAAACCCTTAACATCAATGTATAAATCAAAACCTGTTGCTCCCTCCTACTTAAAGTTTGCCTCAATTCTTCTAGTGCTTGAACTAGCATAGCTTCACGTTCCTCAGCCTCTCTTAGACGACTCTCTAATTCAGTTCTCGCTTCATTGTTGACACGTGCCTCTGCTAACGCTTCAGCCTCCCTGGCTGCAGTCAAAGCATTTGTGTAGTAATCTTTTTGTGCTGCAAGTTCTTCTTGGTGATTCTCTATTGTTTCTTGTAGCAACTTCTCTGTTGCTGCCTTGTCCCTCTTAATGCTCTCTACTTTATTCTCTTCAACCTACAGCAGGAGAAAGAAAGGAAAAACCTTCAGTCAAATAGTGGTTCAAAACCAAAACAAAGGCCAGAGAAAAAGATATTCAACAGAATTACATCTACAAGTCATATATGAAGTATTCTTTTCTGTTGCCTGCACTTGTGAATTCTCAGCTCTAGTAGTCAAGGGATTCATATAGTAACAGGTGCTACAAAATTGTTCTTTAAATATTTGACATCGGGATAACGCAAAAGGAAAAACTTATAAAAAGGAAAAATTCAAAAGCAAGATAAACAATTGGGCCAAGCGAAACTCAACAGGTGCAAACTTAATTATAAAGTCAGTACTAGATCCTCCTGCATATTCTGCAACTCCGTGTACACAGAATAAACTCTCATACAGCAGCTAGTCAGCTGATAGAGAAAGAAAAGTAAGTTGACCATTTACATGCCAAAAAGTATATATTATCCTTGATTATATGATGGTACATTTAAAATAAAATAACCAGCTGACTCACTACTGAAAAGAGAATTTGAAGCTAATTCAATTACCTGAAGCTTGGTTGCCAAACCTTTCTTCTCTTCTTCAAGCTCTCTAATCTAGCTCCGATGAAAAGAGGAACAAACAACAAAAATTCATCTGTTAGAATGTGCAGGTGCAGCTGAAATAGTAGACATTGTAGTAAAACCACAATAAGTAAAACCACTTGCATACCTGAGCCCTTAATTTCCTCATAGTAGCTTCTTGAGCAGCCTGCTTTTTCGAAAGCTCTTCACCTGAAATGATGGATAAACATTAGACAAAGTCCTAATCATGAGCTATGTATTGGCTTAGAAATTTCTTGCATGTAAATTGTACTATAAAAGTTACACTAGAAATGAATATCAACACTTTTGACCAAAAACAACTGAACAATATGGTTATTGAAATTCCACACGTTAACATGTTAACTTGAATAAGAGTTTCTTTTCAACTATTCACAGGCCTAATATGCACCAGCACGGCTAATGGCCGATCAAATATGCCATAGCCAGACACAACACCTATTGCAGGCAAAAAGAGCTAAAGGCAGGGAAAAGAATAGTTAAATCATTTTCCATAGCTCTGATAATACCAATATTTTCCTTGAAAATGTTCAAATTTCCAACAAAACTTAAATCTATCCAAATTTTTACACTTTAAGGGCAAAAATTTCCTTTCGATTCAAGTTTTAAGCATATTTGAGGGTGACAAGATTTTCCCTTCCCAGGCTTACCCATTTCCTCTGGTTGGGCTCAAGACAAGTAGTCAACGATTCTCAAGTAAATAATAAAAAATTTACATCCTCAATACACACCATAGAAAAGCAGATTCATCATAATTCATAAAACTATAAAATTAGAAGAAACGGATTGTTAAGAACATTGCATCATATCTGTATGTAAGAATTTTCAATACTCTACCTTCAGCCATAACTTGATTAATTATTTCATCTTTTTCCTTCAAAAGAGCAGCTGCATCACTTTTTCTGTTCTGCTCTCTCCGAAGTGTATCCCTTTCCCTAGTAAGAGAGTAAACCTGCAATCGTAAAAGATACAATTAAATTAGTAATTGGAATGAATTAAACAAAAAAACAATTTTCTGTGAAACAAGCATAAATCAACAGTGCTGCAATTATGGTCTACTAAAAAAGAAATCACAGTCTTTTAAGAACCGTTTTAATTGCATTAACACCAACTTAATTCAACGGACAAAAATCCAACAATATGGTCAACTACATTAATCAATTCACCATTTTCTACTCATACTAAATGTATGCACACCCAGCCACTTTACAACTCCAGATATAACTGTGAAACTCATAACTTAAATCATAAAAGAATTCTATGACTAGAACCAATAATGAAATACAATGTAACATAACCTTGGTAATGAAGAATAGTCACAAAGTACATGGTTTTTGTTTTATGGTAGTTACTCGTTTTGTTTCAAATAGAAGAATATTCACAAAGTAATGGTTTTTTTTTTTTGCCTCCTGTACACTGTTCAATTTCTTTTAACCATTCTCTATGATACATAATACATTATATAAAATAATAACACAGAAACTAAAATTATAAACAATCTTTAAAACTATGGTTTGATATATTTCATAGACTATTAGACTGTATAACGTAAAAAATGTACTCTTATAAGGGAAAATCAGAAGAAATATGAGACCAAGACTGCATTGCAGTTAACAGCACTTAGTAAAAGACAAAAATAGCTTCAATGCTAGTCTTAGTATATAAATATTTTCTTTCATTCTCTAAATAAATAAAAACTTTGCTTTCGGCTGTGAAATGAGAGGTATCCATATTGTGTGAAAGGAGAAGCATTAGTATTATATAATAGGACAGAACTTTTAATTTTCAGAAAGCATATACAGTGCAAATATCAAGGACATGACATGATTTTACTGTCAGTTACTGCCTATATCCATAATAGTAAATAATTCAACTCAATAGATTAATGAATGTAAAAACGATTTTCAGACTTCTAGTCAACAATCCTAAGCTATCTAAAGATTGAAATTTATAGAGTAATGAGCTGAAACACATAAAAAAAAGTTATTAGGAACAAAGAGCATACTTTTCTTTCAAGATTTGCAACCCTTTGGTGGTATTCCTCTCGCAAAGTCTCAATTTCCGCATCATTGGATTTTCTCTGTTCCATAACATCAAGCTGTTAAAATGTCTTCTTCTTTTTTTTGGTTGGGAAAGAGAGGAGAGATAAGTATCTTTCATATACATGACTCATTTTCTCTAACATATTCAATCTCGTTGCATTTCTAAGCAATTTGCACATATAAGATACCAAACGTTATAATATCTTTAGAAAGCATCCAGTGTCCACAAGGTGAAGGATATTTTCTTCATCATCTATCATATTCAGCACTATAATTTAAAAAATCATAGGCTTCAGTGCTAAATTTTAGATAGATCTACGAAATGCATGCATCAAACTTTTGTGACAGAATTATATATTGGGTAACATTAAATTATCTCATTCAATCAAAATGCATAGACTCATCATTTGATATCACTTCTCTTCTACCCTAAAAGCCTTCTCCTTAAGAGGGATTTTAAATCTTATACCATACTTTCTTGTATGATGAGAAAACAAATTTAGATACAAATGTATAGATTCAATAAGCAGCAAACAGAAGAAATGAAAGCTACTTGGTTGACAAACAGTTCCTTTTTGCAGACAATGTATATAAAGTGAGATGAAGCAGAAGTTACATGCACATATATACAATAGTAAAAAAAATGAATCCATTGACAGAATTAAAATTAATTATGAATGAATTTGAAGGAAAAACACAAGTACATCAGTAGCTCAAGTGCACAAAATAGCTACTTGGACCAAAATGAATTTTAAGGAAAAACAATTAAAATGCTTCCATACCTTCAAATCCTCAATCACGGCTTTTAGTTGCTCATTTTCATTCATCATCTTAGCAATCTCATCCGCTTTCGCCTAGAAAAGGGTATCAATATGATTGGAATTATGTGAGCTGTTGAAACTAAATGAAAATATATGCATGATATAATGTTAATCATTTCTACAGGATGCAGACATCGAAACTTTGAAAGGAAAATACAAACTCAGAACACACAAGTGTTCTCAGATAAATTTAGATATAACACATATACTATGACATTTAGATAAGTTTTCAATTGGAAAAAATTTAAAAATCGTGGTGTATAAGCCTTCCACAAATGGGTGAAATTGGCAGTGGCATCGTCTTTGATAGACAATATAACAAAGGAGGTCCTAGGATTTCAATATATAATAAAATGGTCCTGCTATTTGAATATTTGCCTATCTAAATATCCTTTCTAGATTTTGCCCCCCTCTATTTACAAACTCTTTACCCCTCCATGTACAAATTCTGGCTTTAACTCTTCAGGAGCTACAATGAAAGTTTGTCCTTAAACAAAAATAGTTGCAACATTATGTACCTGAGCTTGCCTGGCAGCACCTTGTAATGCAGTTTCCATCATTTTCATTTCAATTTTCAGCTTCTCCAGTTCATGCACAGAAGCAGGTGAGTCAGACACAATTGCTTCTGAGCTCAACCTTTGCTCTCTGTTGTCAGTCGCACTATCATTGGCTTGCTGATCCACTTCAACTGCTTTCACTTTTGCATCATTTTCAGTAGAAACTGATGTAGAAACTGTCTCAGAAGCTTCATTTGGAGGCAGTGCACTACGAAGAAACAATTCACGAGCACCCTCATTCACCTCAGAACTAACAGAATGGGAATCAGCAGGCTCGGTCCCAACCTCGGCTTGGATGATACTTAATATCTCAGCCTGAATTTTCTGTGCAATCTCTTCTGCTTGTGCCTTCTCTTCATCCTTGCTTTCTTCTTTCTTCTCTTGACCGCTGCTTTCATGCGTATCAACAACATTATGTGATTCATCCGGTAGAACGATCTCAACTTGGTCTACTTCAACAGGTTCTGACTCTGCTTCCACCAATTCTCTATCTTCAGAATGTCTCACATCTGAGATCTCTTTCTGTTTGTCAATGGAAGCAGATGCCTCAACATTTTGTAAAGTGGATTCAGGAGGCTCAAAAGGCATCATTTGTGACTCAGATTCAGCCGTCTCTGGATGCTTGTCATCTTCATCTTCTTCTGTCTTGAGTGATTTCTTTTCTTCTTTAGCAGCATTCTGCTCACTAGCAGACTGCAAGGACCTTTCAGTTTCAATCTCTCCTTTTTCTTCATCTTTCGGTGCATCTGGTAGAGATTCAGGTTTTTCTGATGATTCAGTGTCACTTTCCTCACTTTTCTGCCCCATAAAAGCCATAACAGGATTGAATAATGCTTTCCTGTCTGTAGATGAAGGCCATAATCCTGAAGCTGGCAGACAGATACTAAAAACATTATACATATAACCAGTCCAAAACCTTCCTTTTGAACTTCCACAAAAAAAATTAATAATAATAAAGGACATGCTTTCGAATCTTGAAAACTATAAACCAACTCAATCAAGGACAAAATTGAGCATAAATTATCTATAAAAAGCAAAACTCATTGCCCAAAACCAACATTTCAATAAATTATTCATTCAATGCACTCGACCAAATAACTATCCTCCTAACTCTAAAGCTTTTCCGTATGATAATTTTCAAAGGAACGAAATTCTTATCGAAACATAAAGTGGCAGCAGAACAACAACTAACAATATGCACAATGTAAGTTAAAAGTACCTTCGCTACTAGACTCGGGCTTCTCCTCGAATCCAAGAGCACTATCGAAATTCTTTTCGATGTTCTTAACACTCTCACTGAGCTTATTCACTGCTCCGGCTAGATCCGGAAAGTTCCCCAACGACACCTTCCCGCTAAACCACGCCATCTCTCTTAACTGTACCCGCAGCTCAAATCCACTGATCCAAACGCATCATACAAGTCAAAGAAAAACTCTGCATTTACAAGCAAAAAACGACAACTTTACAAGCAAATCAACAAACAAATAAAGCACAATCCAGGATCCAGAATGAGACACATATAATATGTTAAATTCAAATAACGCTAATCAAGATCAAGCAAATAAAAATAATAATTAATTGAAAGATCTAAATAAAATTATATCATTAAATGTAAAATTTAGAAACACATGCCAGGTTCTATACGATTTGAAATTGAAGAAATAAATTATCAATTTGAGCTGTTTCGTTTGGAAAGTAAAGTTTTTTTTTTTTTTTTTTGAAATTGAAGTCGAAAGCTCTTACACAGTTGCAGATTAGAGAGAAGAAGGCATTCTGTAAAGCGGCGTCGTTTTGGAGAAGATGGTGATGGCTGATTAGCTATGAAACATACGAGAATTGTGAAGAGAGAGAGAGAGAGAGAGAGAGAGAGAGAATCGGTGAAGAAGTGAAAAGGAGGTCGATCTGATTTGGTTGTGTAAAATTTTGATAGGAATTGGAGACAAGTTAAACGTCGTCGTCTTGATGGGAGGTCCATCTGATAATTAATTAATTATTTATTTATTTATTATGACAAATAATTATTTATTACATCTCACACTCAAACTCAATTACTCAATTTGTTTTTAATAGAACTACATTAGTTTTCCAAAAATAGTTTTCAATCTATCTATTCATTCCATCCCACACTCTCGAACATTCTATTATAATAATGGTTTTCCAAAACAATAATGTTACTTTGTTCAAATTTAGTGTCTAAATCTGAAGCTAAATGATGTGATAACAATAAAATTCATTCATTTAAATTGTATGATTTAAATGAATGGATTACTATGATGCCACATCATTTGGATACCAAATTTGGTATCAAATTTAAGTAAAATAGTATTATTCTTTCTAAAAATATTTTTCAATCTAGGTGAGTTTTTCACTTTTTCTATAAAGTCATTATAAATCAATTTTTATTATTAAGAAATGCATTTGTTTATATTCGATTAAATTTATAAACAAATTATTGTATATATATTATAGCTTTCTAAAGAATGTTCCGTCAAACCCCTATAAGGTTAGGTGTCAAAAAAAAAATTAAAAAAGAAAGAATTTCAACCCTTTCAAAACAAAAAAAAAAATTGTTAGATTATCCAAATTTATAGGTTAAATGATATGGCATGATAGTTATAATTATAGCCGGGCTATCATTTATAATATTATCTCATAATTAAACTTACACATGAATCCTACACATGAATTTTGAAAATTAAGAAGTTCAAAAAACACTTTTGATTATTTTAATGAATCAGAAAAGTTACAATACATTCTCAATCGTATATATAAAAGCATTTTTCAAATTTCTGACACCGTGTGTTTTGTGTAACTAATACCAATGTAATAATTTGTCAAAATTAATCAAATCCATAATTGGTTAATAACATTGGACTCTAGAGATTCCAATTCAATAAAAGGGTGATAAAAAATAATCCGATCTCCCCCAATCCATTGGAACAAAAACACCCATAAAGTTTATCTCCCACCATTTTCATCTCTTTTTTCCCTTGATATTGACATGTCTCAAATTCTTATTGGATGGATGCAACGGTTAAGAGTGTTGAATTATGCATCTGATGTATTGAAGATTATCCAGTAAGTCGCAAAATATGTCATAACATGCACACTGTATTTGTCTCTTTCATTTTTTTTACTGGAATTTTTAAAAGTTTGACCCTAGTCATATAAGAGTTTTGGTCAAACTTGTCGTGATCAATAACAGTAAATATAACCACGCATGTTATTAGTATGCATTGTAAAATTTGAACCCCACCACCCCACCACAAACATGAAAGGAAAGATGTACATCATTCAATCATTCAATCATTCAATCATTCAATCAATCAAAGAATGGATGTATCTTTTTTCAATTAGTTCAATAAATTTTTCTTAAAAGACTATAGTTGTATTTAATGTTTCCTTTTCTCACTATTAGTAAGATTTATGGATTTTTAGATAATTATTTATTTTTTATCAATTAAATACATATATGTATATACATATATATATTACTTTTTCTCCTCATACGTACCAATCCAAAGAAATCTTAAAGCATTCAAATCTAGTATTTGGTTTCATCTGATGGTTATATTTTATTCTTAAAAAAACTGATTTTATGTAAGAAAATAAAAAATAACTTTTATCTCTTTTAAATAAATAAATAAATAAATAACTTTTATCACCACAAATAAAACGATTCTCTCTTCAATTCTCTTATGTTATCTTCAACAATATTTTTTTTGTTAAATTCATTTTTACAGTAAAAAGTCAACCCATCTAACTTCTCTTTTTGTATTTCATATGCAAACAGCACCTTTATTCTCTCAAAATATCCCCTCTCTAACTCTAGTATTTTCATTTATTATTTCAGCCACAACACGATTCTTCTGCCACATTCAAAATCTTTTTATTCCAATTTATTATTTTCTATTTGCTAGTTTTAATTTATAAAAAGATGAATTTTCAGTTCGAATCCCTCTATTTCTACCGTAGGTTAATAATTTATTAGTTCTTTTCAAAAAAATAAAAATATAATCTATTAGTTTAAATAATAATTGAATTCATAGTTATGTATTCCAAATAATGAAATAATATGCCATAGAGCAATACTTTTTATGTAAGGGGTTCTTAGTTTTTTTTTTGGTTGAGACAACATATTTATTAATTCACGTATTTAATTGAAAGCTTTCATCATTAACAGTATTCGAATCGCTAATCTGGAAGTCATTTACCTAAACCGTAAATTTGTTCATCTACCAGCTGAGTTACACGGCTACACCTCTTATGGCAGGGGTTCTTAGGTTAGAACCAATGTTTTTTTTTAAAAAACAAATACAATATATTTACATAGCTTGCGATAAATACGCATCCCTCCCAGTCTAGACTTGTCACTTCGCATTTCAAATTTTTTCTTCTCAAAAGTAAAATCTTTCGCTCTAGAAACTCTTATCTGTTTGCAGACATTTTGAATTCGAATTGGAATTCGAACACTTACCTCCTGTTTGGATGCTGAGAAAAACCGAGAAAATGAAGGGAAACATAGACAAAATCCAGAACTTCACCATCTCTGAATCCAGAAGTCTCTCACACTCTGTTTGCTTCCCGAGAAAAAACAGAGAAAACGAAACCAAATCATAAGCCTCACGATTTCTAAATCAGAAACTCTTAGTCACTTTTAACTCTCTGTTTGCCAGCTGAGAAACTCAGAAAGTGAAAGAAAACGACAGAAAATCCTCGACCTGACGATTTCCGGTTGAGATTTTTGTCTATTTCATCAAACCAAAAATCACTGTAAATCCTCATTTTCTCGCGTGTCAAACAGCCTAAACTCAAAAAGATCTAAATTTTCGTTCTCTATTGCTTGCTTGAACTCTTTCTCTAGTGATGGCGCCAAATGTGAGTCTCGGTAATCTCTCGTCAAATCGACAAAAGCCGTACGTGAAAATAACGGATTCGGTTAGAGAGCAATCAGATTTCCCGCCAAAACCACTGAATTCTGTTACGGAGCGGTCAGGTATTTTCCCGCCAGAAAAGCTCCTTAAGCAGCTAGTCTTCACAGAGTTCGGCTTATATCCCGTCTCCGCAATGCCGTCCACGGAGCTCTTGCTCTCGCTAGCCGAGCCATTTAGGTCTCCGCGTTTGCCTTCAGGCAGTCCGGTTTCAGTAGTGTGAGTTTTAAGTTTTTACTTTCGTTATTTCTTTCAACAAAAAAAATTTCGTATTTACAATGTGTTTGGTTGCTGAGAAATGGAAGGAAAAGAAAAAGAGAGAGATTTTTACTTTTGTGTTTTAGGTTGTTTGTGTTTGTGTCTCTTCAGTCTTCATTGATCTTAGCTCTGAATTTTTGTGATATCGTGTACGTTTTTTCTTTTTCTTTTTTCATTTCAAGCAGGAAATTGGAGTCCTCAAGATCGCATCGAAAGCCAAACATGAATGCAAACAATGTTGCTATGAAGGATCGAAAACGATGCCATTGCAAGAAATCAAGATGCTTAAAGTTGTGAGTAAAATTACTTATTTTGTAGTCATTTCAAGAACGAACAAATATCGATTAACTAGTGGATTTGCTTGATTGAATGTCGGACAATGAACCTGAATTGTGTTCAGAATACAGTCTTTTGCATTTTTTTTTTGCTTTAGCTTTGATTTAATTAGTTGATTACTTAGAAAAATGCTTATCCACAAATGGTCAGATATTGTGAGTGCTTTGCTGCTGGAGAATATTGTGATGGGTGCAACTGCAATTGTTGTCGTAATACTATTGAGCACGAGGCTTTAAGGGAAGAAGCTACAGAGATTATCCTAGAGCGAAACCCGAATGCATTTAGGCCAAAGATTGATAGAAGTTCGCGTAGTTATCAAGATAATGGGGTATGTGAGTAGGACCTTTCGATTTTGATAGACCTTTTTGTTTTGAATACTTGATTTGTATGCCTTCATTCTCAGCTTTTGTTTGTTTCTATGTGCTGCTGAAGTTCTTGATTTGTATGCCACATGAAAGTTTATGACAAAGTTATATATACCAGAGAATGTGATTCGTGATTAACTGGAGAAAACTCTAATAATCGTTTGCTTGCAGTTTCAAAGATAGGCAAGAAAGAAAATTAAAGATATACTGTATTTTTGGAATATTTATATCTGCCATATTTGTGTGAATATGTTTCTAAATAAATATTCTAATCAGTGAGCTTATCATATATCAGTGAAGTAGTCCCTTTGCTTTCTAAATGAATGTTGCCAATGCTTTAAATTTTCTGCACGAGCCTTTGCTGATGATATAGTGCTTGTTGGCATGGCTTTTGGAAGCGTTAAAAGAGATTTTTGGACCCAAAAGTGGCTTTTAGCCACTCGATTCACACAGTCAAACCCTGATCATATTGCCTTGATGCTTAATGGTACCTTGTGACACACAAAAGTAAAACTGTGCTACTCTTGTGGGTTGGATTCATAAAAGAGCAATAACTAGTTCCAATTTACTTGTTCTAGTGCTCAAGCTGTTTGTATGACATAGCTTTTATGGACATACATATTATATATATGATTATATTTGTATTGTTCTGCCATCCTATGGAATAAGATTGTCACCGACCACTGCTATTGGTTGATCAGAAACCTTGTAAGTAGAGGGTTGTAGTTATGCTAAATGTTGCAGTTTCTCAGCAATGTGCAAACATGTTACCTCCATATATTGCATTATTTTCCTTTTAAAATGAATATCAAGAGAAACCGAATTTTTATGTTTGGATTTGTCTGCATACAAGTTATAGACTAGCTCAGCAAAACATGCACACACACAGTATTTTTCCTTTTAAAATGAATATCAAGAGAAACCGAATTTTTATGTTTGAATTTGTCTGCGTACAAGGTATAGAATAGCTCAGCAAAACACACACACACATATAGATATATATATATATATATAAATATATATATATATATATATAAAGATATTTGTGTTCCATTGTTTGGGGTTTTGATTTAGCCATGATATATATAAAGGAAGATTATTCACATTAACAATTTGCATCTTTTCTGATAATTCCTTTTAATTTTCTCTCCTGATTTTATCTGCATATTCAATGGCTTTTGACAAGTGTAGGATGATTCAAAAGATGCTCCAAAGATGGGAAAACACAACAGGGGATGTCATTGCAAGAAAACTGAGTGCCTCAAGAAGTATTGTGAATGCTTCCAAGCTAAAGTACTTTGCTCTGAAAACTGCAAATGTTTGGACTGCAAAAATTATGAAGGATGTGTGGAAAGGATGGCTTTTTGTGGAAAGAAGTATGATCATACCAAAAGCAGTGAGAGTTTTGAAGAATGTGACGAGACAAAGGCTGTTTCTTGTGGAAACAATAAGAATACCAATGTATGCTTGTATCTTGAAGGATGTGAGGAGGAGATGGCTGTTTCTGGAGGAGATAAAAAACATAAAGAAATATGCATCCATCAGACCATTACTCCTATATCAACTGTTCTTGGGTTGTCAAGCCATGGCTTCTCACAAACATACAAGAAGAGAAAATTTCAGGAGTTTCTTGATTTAAATGACAAGGATACACCATTACAGGAGCTCAAAAATGATCAACAGGTTTTTATTTTTGCATCCTGACTCAAAGTACTGTCTTTACTATTTGGTTAATGAGGAGTCGAGGAAAGGATAGAATGGTCATTTATAATTTCTTCATGTCAAGCTACATGGGCTTAGTTTTTAATTTTGGTTAAGTTTTATAAAAGAACAACACTTAACTTTCCATACTTGTGAACAGCTCTGTGCTTACATTGCTAGTAGAGCTTGAATAGCATAACCTGTTCCTCTATATTTGGCTATATATGTGATTCATGGATTCAATCATTCATATTCTCTTTGCTCTAAATGATTGTTTTCTATACTGTTAGCAGGAGAATCCTCCTACAGTTTCAGATCCGTTACCTATCTCACCTGCTTCATCTGTCAATCCTATTGGGGATGTTAGTTCTGCTAAACTGGGGTCTTCAAAATCTACTTGCGGGTATATAGTTATATTTCCTAATGATTCTTTATAGTTCTTCATTAATTGAATTTGATGGTTCTTCCTATTGTTCTCAATAACTAACTAGTGTTGTTGATGATGTGAAAGGTCGTTGTTAACAGACATCATTCTTTCTCAAGACCCAAAAGAGCTTTGCTCAGTCTTGGTGTCAGTATCAGAAGCCACTAAAATACTTATAGGTATATACTGAATATCTGGCTTTCTAAATTCTGGCTATTGAGTTCGTACATGGAACATGGATGGATGTTTCAAGAAGAGTAACAGAAAGTAAATGAATAGAGGTATCGTGAAAATAATATGATTCACAAACTAAAATTAGTTATCACTTAAGGATATTGGCACATTAGCTGAAAGAACTGTGCTTAAACCCCAGAAAAGGAAAAATACATCTCAGGATAATGATGATGGAAATAATGTAGATTAAGATGTCAAGGTTGATAATGATAAAAATGACAACATTACCAATTCGATTATCTTTCATGTTCAAATTGCATAACTTCAATCCTTGCTTATACTTGTGTCAGTTGTGTGGGTTATGAGCAAAGTGAAAGTTTTCATTTTAACTCTGCCTTCACCATCTTCAGAAAAAAATGGCATGCCAGACATTCAAGCAGTGAAAGATAACCTGATTGCAAGTATTTTTGAAGTCCATGACAAGGAAAACTGGAAGGAAGAATCTCATGATCAGAAAAAGGCACCTGATCATCATTTGAGGGGTAGTCGACCGTATACAATGAATACAGATAATTTCTTATCTGGGGACATTGATATAAAAGAAGGCCAGGCTTCATATCTCAGAACAATTGCACTTTATGTATAATGAGAAAGACAAGTTATTCATGAGATCTAGTAACTCAACCCAGATTCTGAACCATGTATGCAATGCAGATGACTATGCAGGGCAGGAAAGGCACATCTTGGCAAGTTTCAGAGATTATCTCAGAAAGCTCATTGCACTTGGAAACTTGGAAGGTAAGATCTTATGGCACATCACACTTACAGAATCATTACTACACTACTGCAAACTAGTTTGGAACATAAAAACACACAAGGTCTGCTTTGTTATAACGTCTTGTCTTCTGCTGCACTAGATTTATAGTGATACTCAAAGCCCAGGAGGTGAATGGGGAGAGAGGCCGTTGTTGGAAAAACAGATGGTGTAAAGTTAATGCTCAATTGCTACCAGAAAAAAATTAAAGATACATGGAATTTAATTGAATCAGTTCATTAAAATGCAATAATTTTCGGTATTCATAACATAAGGTAGTGAGTTGTGACATTAAAAACAACATAATTGAGTGAAGATTTTTATTAAACTAACAGAGAAGGAATGTTATATACTTATATGGCACTCCATCGAAATAGGTTTCCTAGATGGAAAGAGGGTGGATTCTTTCACTGACATGAAAATCAGATAGCTGGGTATGTCAGCTTCTGCTTTAATCACACTAATTAAACTCAAGTATATTCATCTCATAATTTTTCTCATCTTTCTCATTGTGTATGCAAATTGATATTCATCAACTAGAATTGTGATGGCAGATCAACATGTCGACGATCCCATAGAAAAAGCTGGTTTTACAACATGAATTAGCAGGAAGCAGCTGCAGTTTGAGTGACAGCAATATCCTAAAAGCTCAAAATGCAGATTAACAGAGAGATCATCTCCATTGAAAAATGTGACTGCCGCAGATAGTAACCATCAACTAACAGTTACGTGCAACCCAAAAACGTTGAGGGCATACAATCAAAGTTTCAAGAAGGGGCTATTTGTCTAAGGAGAAAGGACACATTAAAAAAGACTTTTACTGGTAAGATTTTAATAAAGGACAATTTCTATTCCTTCATGACATCAAATGCAGTCAAATGATCTGATTTGAGAGAGTGAAAATTACTTCACCAAATCTAAATCAGTAAGAGTCTTTCTTAATATGTATTCTTAAGACACAATAATCCTTAAAAAAAATGAAAGTTAACATCTTGTTAACCGTAACAAAATCATTTTCTTAGTTATGATCAAATGTAACAAAATCTGCATTCAATGTGCGATGATAGACTAGCATGACAACGGCAATATAGTTCATCCTTTTCTGACAGGGATGTAGTTTCTTTTTCTTCTATGCCCATTTCTTATAATTTTCAGTATGTTATTTCTCTATACTTTTCTTGTGTCTATCTTCTGTTCTAAAATCAGAATGCCTGAGACCTAGTAAAGAACCTTGTCCATTAACATTCTGGAAAGACGAAGAACTGCCGTCTTAGATGTTTATTTGCATGTTCATCCTTCAATTGCTAATTAGATAGAGATAAAATGTCAAAAAAAAACAAATGGAAATTGGTAGGCTTAGCTAAAAATATGAAGATATTACTATTTATTAATGCCAAAAAGAAAAAAGATTAAATGGAGTATCATTCTAAACTTCAAGTTCCAAATTTTATTCAATAGTAACCGCAAGCCATCTGATAATTTCTACCAATGACCAACCATAAACCAATTAATGTTTCTTACAGATAATTACCAAGTTGACAGAAGATATTCTGACTAACAAAGAATGCTTGTGTCTTCTAGTTAGATGCGACTGAGCCAGATTGTCATAAACCACGCTTTTCCAAAAACTCTGCAGAAATCAATAAATAACAATCACTCATTATGCACAATTTAAAACCCGAAGGAATTTTCTATAGTTTAAACTTTTTCCTAAGACATTTCCATCATAAATCATGCTTACAAGTTATCAGAGTAGCAAAAGATACCTTGTCTCACTTCAAACTTTCCACTAGCTTCACCTTGGCGAAGACCACTAGGCACTTGAAACATTCAGCAAAACATGCATGTGTTCAACATCTCTGCATCTTTTAACTTTTTGTGGCAGTCCCATTTTGAAGAAGCGAAATAACGTACATCGCTCAGCATCCCTCTTGAACTGTCTATTTTCCTTAAAATCTTCTTAAAATTGTCTGAACCACAGGGCAAGGTCATTTACCAAGTCCACAAATAGCTGGTTCCATAATAAGACGGAGCCAGAAACTGGAATTGCCTCACATAAAGCCAACAGAAAGTTAAGATTGAAGTTTGTGGCAATTATTTAGCGTCCAATGCACGTTTTTCATTCACTATCATCACATATATACTCATTAACTGAATTCTTTCTTTGTCTTTGATACCACTAGCAATCACATTAACCCCTCGCAGCCAGAGATCACCTACCTTTATATACGCCTCTACTAATAATGCAAGAAAAATTAATCTATCATCACTAACAAAGTTCCACAGACCCAAATACTTTAGGAGCCGCATGGTAATTCAACAAAACTATGCTTCCTTCAAATCATCATTTGTTGCTGCATAGGTTCATTCTTCAGTTCTTCTTCACAATTAGTTCTTAACTGGTCAAATTGTAAACTGCTTAAACAGGCAAATAAATCCTTGACTTTGAATCGTCAAAAAGGCTTCTCCTGTTTCTACTCACCAATAATCACCACAAGAACATATTCCATCTTTAAAGTTATGGTAGCGATTGACATCTCTTAAGGTTATTTCCCTCTCTGTGATTTTTGAGATGAACTTGATTGCAACATGACAGTCCTCACAAATCTTGAGATTCTTGGTTATTAGAAGCCTGGTTCTGTCTGGTGTGCTAATGAGTCCAAATGCAATTGCCAACCTTTCACTGTGGGAGCAAATCATGTTTGTTTTCTCGTCATTCTCCACATCATGAAAAACCGATCCAGTATCTGGGACATAGCCAACTTCTTTCATTCGTCCTTCTAACCACTTTAATTTATCATATATCTCATCACGATTAGGATGCGAAATATCTCCGGAAAGAAATGTATGAACTTTGGTTTTCACTTCAATCCAGCTACAAGCAATGCTTTTCTTAATCCCCCTATCCATCATTAACTGTCTCAGCCTGGAAACTCCTTCCCACTTTCCTGCTTGAGCATACATGTTCGATAAAATAACATAGTTTCCTGCATCATTTGGTTCAAGTTCAATTAGCTTCTCCAACGCTAGTTCTCCCAACTCCACATTTCTGTGGATTTTGCATGAATTCATCAATGCTCCCCACACACCAGAATCCGGCATCACTCTCATTTTTGTTATGAGATTGAAAGCTTCATATAATCGGCCAGAATGGCCAAGGAGATCAACTATACATGTATAATGTTGAACTGTTGGATCAATGCGATAATCCTTCACCATAGATTCAAAAAACATTCTCCCTTCATCTAACAAACCCCCATGGCTACAAGCTGACAGAACACCCACAAATGTTATATGATCTGGCTGAGTCTCATTTCTCATCTTTTCAAACAAGTCGAGGGCTTCAGTAGCATGACCATGCATTGCATACCCAGTAATCATCGCATTCCAAGAAACAACCCTCTTCTCTTTTAGCTGCTCAAACAAATTCCTCGCCACCTTCACTGAACCACACTTTGCATACATATCAACCAATGAAGTTTTCACCTTATCATTCGATGCAAACCTATGTCTCCAACTAAACCCATGAAGCTCCCTTCCCTGAGGAAGTGCTGCAATATCAGCAGAAGCTGATATCGCAGTAACAAGGGTTGCTTCACTCGGCCTTAAACCCATCATAACCATTCCTCGACACAACTCTAGCGACCTGCCTGCTTGCCCATTTTGTGCATACGCAGCAATCATAGAGTTCCACATCACAACGTCCCTCACTAATATCGTATCAAACACTTGTCTAGCACTTTCCACACAGCTACACTTTGCATACATGTCAATAAGCGCAGCACCGACAAACACATCCTTCTCCCACTTATTTCTTATCACATCTTCATGAATCCTCCTCCCCACTTCAATAGCAGAAAGCGCAGAACATGCTTTCAACACGAACGGGAACGTAAAATTATTGGGCACAAGTCCATACTCATTCATTCTATGATAAAGCCCAATCGCCACATCATAAGGCCCGCTCCAAGCGTACCCACGAATCAGCACATTCCAAAGAAACAAATTTCCTTTAGGAATTCTATCAAACAATCGGTGTGCATTACGTAGAGAGCCGCAAACACTATAAATATTAATAATTTTAGTAGCTAAGTAAGGGTTAAAACCAAAACCCAATTGAAAAATATGGGCATGGAGTTGTTTCCCAGGATTTAGGGCTTTCTGGGTGATGCAAGATTGTAACAAAGCTCCATAAAATGAAGGTTTTTGATGAGTGGGATTGGTGGGTAATTCTGATGAAGAGAAAATGGCATTTTGGGGATTTGAATTAGGGTTGGGTAGAGTGATCTGAGACTGTGACTGCGAGTGATAATAGCAGTGATTAATGCTGAGAAGAGAGGAGAGTGAAGATTGGAAAACAGAGGATTTTGAATTTTTCAGGTTTGTTTTGAAATGAAGAATCATTTTGGTTCAGATAGTGAGAAAATTTAGAAATAAATGAAAATTATGAGTTAGAGAATGAGAGATGTGGTATGTGGACATCGATTGTGAAGCAAAAGAAATGTTGACTGTTTTTCACCGACTGGATATTTGAGCAACGGCTAGTGGCGGGAAAATCTGGCTGTTGACTTAACTCACCAGAGAGGCAGAGATAGAGAGATGGGTTCTAAATTCATTCAATTTGTACCAATTGTTGAATAATTACCCAATAACCAAGTTTCTAAACCGTCTAAACTTGCTCGTTGGTAAGAGCTTCTATAGTTCTATTTATCTTAACAATGTTCCATATTTGGTATATATAAAATGATAATAAAAAAACCTAATTCTGGATCTAATAATTATTGATTGACCAATCTGACCTTACAGGTGAGAGGATGTATCTACATGGTGTATGAATCTACTGAACATGTCATGTGTTTTAGAGTATAAATACTAATGTTTGGGCCTGTAATTAGGGTTGTTGACGAAGTGTGATAGGGTATAAATATTATTGCTGGGCACATTCATAATAATTTAAAAGTTTGGGTACGTGCAAACTAAAGGCTATTAACATTCACAAGGTTTTTTTGGTTGCATTGCATTTTAAATTCGGGGTTTTTTTTATAGAAGGAAGGACTCGAACCCATAATATTATGGTACATGTACGGAGAGTTTATCACCAGACCAACTTCACAAGTTGTACCACCACTAACTATGGATCGTAAAATATCTTACAAATGAAAATTCTGATTCTATAAATTCTCAGATAAAAGACAAATGGAAATGACGTAGAAGTGGGCAAAGTTTTATAACTATATGTATGTGAAATAAGATACAGAAAATTAAGGAATTTGGAACAATTGTTTTTGCTGCGGCAATATAATTATGCTGACTGAGAACAATGAACATACAAAATCTAATAAATAAAAAGACAATTATATATGTATAGAAACATTGACAAGTGACAACACTATCATAATGCAATTAAGAGAATCATTATTAGAACCAATTAATCTATAAACAATCACACTCTTTTAAAACCTCTGTCTAGTTAGTTCATAAAATAAAAAAATAAAAAAATTCCAACAATCCAAAAATCATAAAAAATCAACAACAAAAGTAGATCATGATCTTCACTGGTTACTTTTATCTGATGATGAAAACTGAGGACGAGTGCACGTTGGGGATCGGTGATCAGAATTGAAATTCTGTTGACCATATAGAAATTGCATAAGATCATCTTCAAATATATCTGAAATTTGATTATGGATGTGAGATGGGTTATCTGTAGGGACATGAGTGAACTGAGGAACTCCAGTGATTTCATGAGAACCACCATTATTTGTTGTAGATTCACTAGGAACTTGATTATCCGTAGATGATGCAGACTCTTGTACAACATTGTTGTTGTTGGTAAAATTGGACATCATCAGCTCATTTTCAATGTCGCTCTGATGAGACGACGATCCTTTGACGGACTTATCATTATGGTAAATTGAACATAAAACCCAATCATCCAACTGCAAAAAAGAAAATTAATTATAAATTATATATGTCAAAAATCAACCATATCGAATTGGAGAAATTAGTGTAAATGGTTACATACCCACATGTCATTGTTCATGCCCTTTACGTTTGGACGAAGATCTTTATTATAAAGATCATATTCATGCATAATCCATTTAGTTTTGCGATCACCATTAGGAGGTTTCCCTATATAGAAAACCAATGCTTTCTTCGTCCCTATTATATCACCATAAGCTATGTTACCATAAACTTCGTCATTATACCGTTTATGGTGATTGTATTTGATGTTCTGTACAGCTCCAGACGCCTTCCAGAATCCATCTCCGGCTTTTCGACTTGGTCGGTTTCCCTTGGGGTACTTCCTATCTCTAGGAGTAAAGATATACCATTTTTCCTTTTGTCCTCTTTGCTGCTTCAATATCTCTATATAACAAAAAGGAAAAAGAAAATTGTTTTGTATATATTCTTGATCTTCATGAACAGATATATATTTTATTAATGAATTAAAACTTAATAAGTAAATGTGTAACCCTAAACTACTATATGAAACAGATAATTCTAGTCAACTGTGTATGCCAACTTAAAAGAAAGCATGCATTAAAAAAAAAGATAAAACTCAAAAGAAAACAGTGATTAGTTAACAACCCTAAATTTGCATGGTAAACTCACTACGTATATTAAAAAAAAAAAAAACTGACATTCAAAATAAAAAAGGTTAGGGTTTGCAATTCATGGATTACGTACCGGCAAGATCCCAAGGATTAAACATGTAAAGATTAACATCAATGATGACATTACAAGGCAATGACCGGTTGGAGACCTTCTTCATCAAGTAAGCAAGAATTAATTCTTCATCAAGAGGGAAAAACTTATAACCAGGAGGCATACAAGAAACCGATGACGACCCTTGTGTCACATCATCCTGGTTGTTCGCCGTAGAAGGTACATTAAGCGGTGGAGGCTCAGCATATGCTAGAGGTACGGGGGGGAAGTGAAGATTGTGGCCGATACTGTTGGCCGGATAATCTACGGTGGTGGTGAGGGGAGGTATGATGGGTGGTAATAAGTAACGATGCTGGCAGCTACTGCTAGAACTTTGGTCATAGCCGTTTAATAAAAGAAAATTTTCCATGTCGGCCGGTGGAGACATGGTGGGGAGAGGTGGAGGTATGGTGGAGGAGGAAGCTACGTTAGAGTTGTGGCAGCAAAGATTCTGGTTAAAATAAGTTTGACTTTCATTGGTGTATGAATATTGGTGGTGGTGGTACTCTGCCATATTCATTGGTCTTGCAATGCAACGATATGGCATTGACAATTCTTGATCTTTTGTGTCATTGGCACTAGGAAGGGGGACGGCACTAGGCAGGGGAACGGCTGTCGTGGACTGGCAGAGCCGCTGCCGCTTAGGCGGTTTTGTTTTAGGAATAAAAGGGGAGTCCATCGGAGGTGTATTGTTTTTCATATTTCACCTGATGGAACTCTACTTTAAATTTGTTGGTTCCCAAATATATTTATATGGATTTTCTTTTTGTAGAGTTCAAGTTAGTTTATAATTACTAATCCTACCAGGCTATCACAATGATGTCTATAGAAGGCGTTTAAAATAATAATAATGATCTAGAAGTCGATAGAAACTTCAGTGCGGCGGAGTATGTACTCCATACCAGATCCTACCATGTAATGTAATTGCAGGGGATATATGGTGCATCCCGCTGCACCCAAGATTTAGATATTATCCTAGTTGATATATAATTTTGAATAATTACGAAGTTAATCTTTTTCTTTACAGTTAAGATTATTATTATTATTTGGGAAAATATCAAAAGCAACCTTTATATTTAAAAAAAATCAATTATTGAGTCTAAAAGTTCAGAGAATTGGACAATCTAGCCATATAATTTGTTTATAATCCCTTTAAATATAAATATATATAAGGTTATATTTATACCATTGTTTTATTAGAAAAAATAATTAAATTTAGTATAAATGAAATAAATTTGGAGTTGATATAGTTGCCTATTCAATCTTTACGGATTAATTAGATTTTACTCAAAAAAAAATTTACGGATTAATGAAAGACTGAAGCGAGTTTTGGGCATGAGAGAATAAAGAAAAGAGAAAATAGAGATAGTAGATAATGATTATATTTTCTCATGATTCACAATTTACTTGAAGTATGTTATTTATTTATTTGCAACTAACTAATTTACATAGAATAATTTTATTTATTCTTTGAGGTTTATTTACAGAATTTTCAGAAGCAAAATTTTTTTTGAAGTATTACAATATTTCGGATTTGGGGAGAAGCTATAACTAAGATGCATGTGTAAGAAACATATGTGGGAGATTTACCACTAAGTGGCTAAACCAATCCCATATTGTCTAAATTTTTAGAAGTTCAGAAATTCAATTATTATTCTATGACAACAAATGTGTATCCATCAAATGTGATTTTATGAGAATTTATAAATATGCATTAATGGTTGTAGACTTCTAAGACATCAAAATATCGAATGCGTATCCGTAATGAATTGGAAATTTCTTTTTCTAGTTTTATGCAATATCGTATAATTTGTAGAAAGAGAATATTTAACGTTTTTGTTTTCTTTAAAAAAAAGAACTTTTTACTATAAAATGAAAATGTCATAATGTTTGCAGAATCATATTTCTATTACATTACATCTGTATAACAAATTTGATGACTCTTGCAAATGCCCCAAAAGTTTGGTATTATAATTTGGAATTTATGATATTTTTGTGTGGGAAAACTTGTTCTTTCATGTCCCCAAAAGATTTATGTTCAGAAGTGATTATGTTGACTTGTTTCAAAATCTGTTAAAAAATGTGAACCTGAATTCCCTCAGTGATTATAGACCTATTAGTCTGGTGAATTCCCTTTACAAAGTGATTGCAAAAGTTCTCTCTAATAGGATGAGAAAAGTGTTGAATGAGGTTATAGGTGAAGCACATATGGCTTTTGTAGCAAGGCGTCAAATTATAGATAGTTTTGTTATAGCCAATGAGGCCATAAGCAGTTGGAAAGTTGAGAAAGAGAGGGGGGGTTATGGTGAAGTTGGACTTTGAAAAAGCTTATGATAGCGTAGATAATAAGTTTTTGGACTTGTGTCTTATAGGAATGGGTTTTGGTCAAAGGTGGAGAGGGCGGATAAGCAGTTGCATCTCAACTCCTATGATTTCGGTGCTTGTAAATGAGAGCCTTTCGATGGAATTTGATATTGGTTGAGGTCTTCGATAGGGAGATCCTCTGTCCTCGTTCTTGTTTAACATTGTGGTAGGAGCCCTGAATAGAATGCTCCTCAAAGCTAGGGATCTAAGCTTGTATAAAGGTAAAGTTTTTGGAAGGAACGAGACTCATCTCACACATTTGCAATTTGCGGATGACACAATGTTATTCGTTGACACTAATGAGCAATCAGTTCTAAATGTGAGAAGAATCCTGAGGTGCTTTGAAATTGGGTCAGGGCTTAAAATCAATTTCCACAAGTCTTGTGTGGTTAGAGTGGGAAAAAGGTTTAGGTCGGTAGACTGGTGGGCTGAGCTATTGAGATGCAAAACGGCGTCCTTACCTATCATGTTTTTGGGATTGCCGTTGGGAGGGAACCCAAGATCAATTAGGTTCTAGGAGCCGATGCTTGAAAAATTTCGTGCGAGACTTGCCCCGTGGAAGCTGCGATTCATGTCTAAAGCGGGCAGGCTTGTTCTCATAAAATCTGTGCTGGCTAACTTGCCGACTTACTTCTTGTCGGTTTTCAAGATCCCAAAGGCAGTGGCCATGGCTATTGAGAAGATGCAACGAGACTTCTTTTGGGGAATCAAAGGTGACAAGAGAGGGATTCATTTGGTGGATTGGTCTACACTTTGTAGGAATCGTTGGAATGGTGGTCTCAAAATTGGGAGAGTTCAAGACAAAGGTAAAGCTATGCTTGCCAAATGGATATGGAGGTTTGGTAATGAGGAAGAGGAGTGATGGAGGAAAGTGTTGTGTGATAAGTACTTGGTTAAGCCGCGTTCCCTTATGTGGGATTGGAAGAGAGGGCTCTATGCTTCCTTGTTTATCAAGTCAGTGAGTGGATTATGGAAGGAGGGAACTATATCTGCATGTATTCTTTCTGAGTGCATGAAGTTGTTGATGGGTGAGGGGAGTCAAATTCATTTTTGGAAGAACCTAAAGGTGGATGGTGTTCCTCTTGCAGTAGTCTTCCCTAGGATTTATACGTTGGCGGTAAATAAAACAGGCATGGCCAACAAGTTTGGTAATTGGAAGGGTAGTGTGTGGGAGTGGCATGTTGCTACCAAAAGGCCGGTGCTTGGCTGGGAGGAAAGCATTTGGACCAGCTTTCTCACCGAGCTGGATCAGTTCAGAATGAGGAAATCAAGTCCAGATTCCCTCATATGGACTCTAACTCCTTCAAGTATGTTTTCAGTTGGCTCCTTCAGAAGGGAACTCGAGTACTGCTCGGGTAACAATAGCACGGTTGATGATAATCCTTTTTTGTGGAGTGGAGTGGTGCCTCATAAGGTGGACCTTTTCATTTGGATGATAGCCAAAGGAAGGGTGCTAGTAGGGGACCTTTTGCCAAAATTTACTGGTGGTTTGATAGGAAGTCAGTTGTGTCAGTTATGTATGAAGATGGTTGAGTCCATCAATCACCTCTTCCTTAGTTGTTACTGGTCTTGGGTGCTTTGGTCGAATTGTTTGGACTGGTGGGGGATTTCAACTTGCCTCCCGGAGGATATGAGGATATGGATGGATGGGTGGATGCTTCTTTGCCCAGCTGCTAGCAGTGGCAGAGTGTGGAAAGTGGCCTTTCATGCGATATGCTGGACTATTTTGGAAATCAGAAATGATGTGGTGTTTAATCTTGGAAAGACTGATTCTGTCAAGGCTGTGGAAATGGTGAGATGAATGGTGGCGTGTTGGTTTAAGAATTGTGGTCCAGGGTCCTCCGTGTCTCTAACGATTATGATTACGGACCTTAAGATAGGGTATGCAGATGCCATTAAGAAGAAAAGGAAAGAGAATATTAGATGGAGGCTGCTGTTGGATGGGGGGTTAGAGTTTAATGTCGATGGGTCTTCTAGAGGCAATCTTGGGTGTGCTGGTATAGGCGGTATTCTTCGCAACAAGATGGTGATATATTATGCATATTTACTTCCTTTTTAGGCTGCTGTCTCGCCTCTGCAGCTGAAGTTGCAGCTTTTCTCAAAGCCTGTCAGTTGTACGAGTCGGTTCATTGCCCTACATGCGTCAATGTTGTTATTTAAAGTGATTCCAAGTCCACTGTCTCTTGGGTGAATGGGGTAGGATCTGGTAATATCCAGCTCTTGGACTTCTTATTGGAGATAAAGGAAATTCTGCTCAGGTTGAAGCCGAAGGTTTCAGTCCGTTTTGTCGCAAGAAGTGGTAATGTTGCAGTTGATTTTCTCGCGAAACAGGGTGCTGCGAGTGGCCTGACTCAGGTTGCCTAGAGGAGATGTTAGCTGGGGTCTTTGTAAGCTGGTGTTTGTAGGGTCTCTTCTTCGTCTGGCTGTTTGGGATGGCTGATGGAGGTTGGCTCGGTGCTCTTCTTTCCTGTAATATTTGGGTCCCCTATTTTTTGCTTTTTCCTGTTTTCTGTTTCCTCTGTTGCGTGGGGTTATTTCTCCTTGTTGGCTTTGCATTTGTTGGCTTGGCTGTGGGGTTTCCCCTTGGTAGCTCTCTTAATAATATTGCAGTTCAAAAAAAAATCTGTTAAAAAATTTACAAAATAAAATTATGCCTTTTTTATGTTTAGAAGTGGTCCAAAAACACCATGTTTCTGCATGATGACTTCCCCAAGCCATAATGAACCTGCACAAGGCTAATAAAACACATTATATACAAAATACGTTCGAAAATGAAACAAATGATAGGAAAAAGAGGACCTTAAATAAGTGTATAAATCGTTCCGATTAATACCCCCAAACCCATCTTTTGCTCGTCCTCGAGCAAAACAAAAACGAAAAAAAAATCACACAAAACAAAAATAATTAAAAACTAAGCTAGGCTAGTCCACTTCCGTAGGAAGCACGATGACACTTAGCATGTGCCACAAGTCTTTCAACCACTAGGTGATCCCTAGATGGATGAGTATAGTCTCCTAAGGGTTTACAGCTGCTACGACACCCATAAACATATACTCTGCAAGATAAGTTGAGATGCAATCCAAACATGCCATATAAAGACTACATGCATGCTAGTATCTCAAATATACCAATTAATAACAATGCATCACGCAATGCAAGTTGATCATACCGATTTATATACCTATTTGATGTCCCTATTTCCTAGCTTTTGTTCTCATTTTTGAGCATATTTTGGTTTATAATGTGTTTGTGAGCCTTGTGTAGGTACATGTTCCCTACGGAAGGTATTTGAGCTTAATTGAAGTGTTTGGAGGTTATTTGGGCTGAAATGGAAAGTGCCGTGCAGAACACTCAACTTTCAAGGGTCATATCTCCCCTCTTAGAATGAACTACATTAGCTACTACCTATTTTCAGAAAGCCCCGGATGTCTACTTTTCAATGCTTTTTACAGATTGCAATTCCAAGTTTTCTAGAGGAAGTTATGGCCGTTTTTATAACGGTGCGTAAAGCTGGAAAATCTTCACCCGAAGGAATAGCGACATGAGCACCAGGTCGCCTCCAGGTCACCTTTTTGTGCAGAACAACCATTTTCATCCCGTTTTTTTAGGGGCAATCTTGTCTTTTCACACCCAATTCTTGCCCTAACCTCCCAACTCTACAAATACCCCATTTTATCTTTTTTTTTCAGACATCTTTTCTCTCCCTCTCACACCCAAAACACATTTCTTCCATTTTCTCATCTCTTTCACCTTCTCCACCAATTAAGGAGTGATTCAAGCTCCCATGAAGGTTTTTCCTCTATGGGAGCTCACCATACACCTCCACCACCATTTTATACACTTCATCCACCCAATTGAGAGTAGATTGCAATGAGATAGGAGGAGTCTTTGACCAAAATTGAGCCAAGCATGGAAAAGAGTTCTTAAAGGAGTTTTCTTCAAGGGTTGTATTTCATTTACTCATTCTCTTTGTATTTCTTGTTTTCTTAATTGTGTATCATGAATTTGGGATATTGTAAACCTACACTTGTGTAATAAATGTATTGATTGTTCTTAAATTCTTTAGGTTTTGTTCTATTCTTTGATTTAAGCATAATTTCTCTCTTATTATGATATAAATGTGTGTGGATGGTCAAAAATAAATATGTGTCCATGAATGGGTTTATGAGTAGAGTAATTTAGATTAGGAATTTAGTTGCCGATGATTGTTGATTGGTTGGTAGATGACTAGAAATGCCATGAGTAAAATGATGTGAGTGTTTAAGTTTTACCTCCAAAGAATGGGTGAAGCTTGGTTGATTATGCATGCAAACGTTAGATTAAGCTTTGGTTCTTTATTCTTATGCTTAATGGGCCTTGTTTCAAGGCACAATTGCTCATCCCATGGCTTGGGTTTGGGTGGTGAATTGATTTTGGTGAATGCCCTAATCAAGAGAATGAATCATTAATTCAATTGAATGTTATTTATGTTTAACAATCAACTTTAGTGCATATAGTTATTGGTAAGCTTATTTCCATTTTAAGCCATCCATCTTAGGGAATTTAGGGAGATAAGGAGAGAGTTTTCTCTTTTGTTGAAAGGGTTGTGCATTCATGAGAGAGGAGAACGCCGTAGTCGTCCATTGGTCAGGACATCTCGGATTGACACCTGAGAAGACCCGGTGTTCGATTCCCAGTTACGGGTAAGGGGTCTCATTTCTATCCATTTTGTATTTCTTTCTTTGTATCTTTGTCTCTTTTTCGATGTGTACTTTCATTCATTAGGGAATTAATATATACCTAGCATTGTTGCATATGCTTGTTAATGGTTGAGTGGCACTTCGAAGTGCTTAAAGCTTTTGAGTGGCTAGCCACCACTTGAATGAACTTAGGTTGTTGTGTGAAGGACCGAGAGGTGAAACACTCAACGTGCACTAGTAGGTTGGCCACTACATATAGAGTCTGCGCGCTGTTTTGCATGTATTGTCGCTATGTGTGTCTCATTGTTCTTAATGAACTCGAGTGCAGTTCATGCAACCATCGAGAGATAGGTTGTTGGTGCATATCGTTATAGTCGGTTGTTGCAGGAGTGAGGACAATTGGCGAGGATTAAATGAGCACAGCATTCAACATTGACTATGCATATTTGTATGAAATTGTGTGATTGCTATGGTGGAGTCATTTACTTAGTGTAACCATATACATTCCATATCGCTCCATTCCATCCTCCTTGTACATATTTGTTTATGTAGTTTGATAGGTTAGTTTAGAATTTACTTTTTCACATTCTTTTGCATGCATAACACACGAGTCCGCTCGGTGTGTTGTAAAAATAGCTAAAACTAGAAATGATCGATGAATCTCACTTCCCTGCGGAATGATCCTTACTTGCTGATGTGCTAGTCTCTGTGACTCACACGCTTGTGAGGCCGAACTTAAATATTCATATTTTGATCGACACTGCAACAATGTGTCATCACAAATATGCCAACACTTATGATGTTTTCGGTTTACAAAACCACTAAGCTCGAATGCCCAAGATAAAATTCGACTAGTGATCCTTCGCAACAAGACTTATCACTCACCCTCTAATTCCCCATGTTCGTCGAATTTTTAGCGAATGGTGATCCCATAAGGATCTTTTGGTATACACCTTGTAATCTGAGCATTATGTTGGTTGAACCTAAATGGAAGGCAAGTCACCTGGTGTCTCCTAGGAAGGACATCTTCATCAGGAGGCCGACCGAGATCTCCTTCGGTTATCTCCTTAACGGTCTTCCTGGGTGTATTCTACTCGACCCCCGTAATATATTCCCACGTTTTCACGATGACTGGATTCTCTATGAACCTTTTTCATCACGGTCATCACTTCTCATATAGCTCTCATTGCCTCGGTGATTATCCTCATTAGGGCTCCGATCATCTTGGCAATCGTCTCTTCTTTCGGAACATTCCCTTCTTCATGATGATCTACCATATCTCTACTGGTTTTGTGATGAGTGCCTAGGGTTACGCCCATTATCTCCGAGGGCACTTTGGAGTCTTGGGCAACCACATGTGTGGACAGTTGATACGGGGAAGTCAAGTTAACAGTCACCATTATGTTAAACCCCTGTCTGAATGCATTCTCAATAACTCTCCGTAAGGATTCTTGAACACGTTGGAACACCTCCAGTGAGATTCCAATAAGGGTGTCCGTGGAAGTTATCACGGGCTGACCGCTTGTGATTATGGTCGCAGAAGGTAATCCCCCTCCGATGACACTGGCATTTATCGAGCCTGAGGTGTTAACGTCGCGTGAGGATTGGCTCATATCTCTGTTGTTTGCCATGTTAGATTTTCACAAGTTCTCTGGGTGATCATGTAACACAGTTTTTTCTAGAATCATCCCCCTCCTTTTAGCACCAATTGTTGACAGTGATTTTTGGATTATATAAAATTAACAGTATGTCTATCAAGTTAATAAGAATTAACAACTGAACTGTAAAGTAAGAAAGAAAATCAGTCATGCAAAGCATAAGGTTTTATGTGGAAAACCCAAGAAGGGAAAAAATACCACCGATGCCGGAGACGGTAAGGGAAATATTTTCACTATGAAAGGATGAATTACACACGCAATCTCTCTTACACTCTTGCAGTTATACATTCTTCACATCATCCGTATAATGGTATTTGAGGGTATATTTATATATGCATGTAACCATAAATCGTAATGTACAAGTAAGAAAAGTTGAAGAGGTTTAGTATGACTCTAACTTGTTAGAGTTGTCTTTAACTTCTTTCTTGTTTTGCTTATTCTCTGCATTTAATGCGTTAGATTCTCCGCTAAACTTGGACTCCAATATCTTAGGGTAGTTTGTTTCCTTATCGTATCGCTGGCTGACCGGTTATCTAACCTCTCCAGATCTCATTAACCCGATCGATTACTCAACCCCAACAAAACTCTTTGATCGATCAGCTAGTTGAACCTGATCGGGCCATCTCTACCCGATTGATCTAGTGAACCTGGTCAGGTAATCTTTAGCCAATCGCTCGGATAAACCCGACTGAGTCTTGTCGAGTCTTGAGATCATCTATTGGTCAACTTGAGTTGGTCTTTTATGGCTGACTTTGATGACATGGTATATCTAATCATCACCTTCTCTGGTAATAATGCTAATATGTTAGTCCTTCAGATTTTACCAATAAAAAAATAGATTGTATTAACGTTTGGAGAATCAGTTTTTGTATGAATAAAATTATTTTGAGTTTAACTCAACTTTTCTCCCTTTTTTTCCTGGCATTCTGCGGAATCAATAGGGAATAAGAAAACTTGTTGCTTGATTTCATGAACTTGTCTTTCTTAATAGCTTCTGCCTACATCATATTTGAATGACCAACGGGTTTCGAATGACCAATGAGTTTAGATGGATGGTGATATTTCTAGATCGGTTAGTTCATTGATGCAAGTTATCTTTGATTTTCCTACAGCTACTGCAGTCACTTCTCCTCTACAAGATCCGATAGTTCAGCAGAGTTTGATAGATCATAGGGTTTTGATTGATGGTCTAGGTTCCATATTGCTTCTTCTGTAACGGTTGAGGGGATGAGTTCTATTTCTAATATTTTTGTCACCATTGCGGTTCTTTCTGCCCAGTAGGGTTAGACTGACATTGCCCCTTATTCGGCTTCTGTCGTGGTTGTGCCAAAGCCCATGGTCAGATTGCAGGTCCTACATTCCGAGTCTCGAGCTGAACTTTACAGTGCTTCCACCCCTTCGGTGAGATTGGATACTCCTCTCAATGTAGCTCATACTCAGATTCGCTCTGATTCCGTGGTTTCCATAGCCCAAACAAAATTAAGCATTGTTGCTAATTGGATCGCTCAAGTTGAGACATGGGGGAATGATATAGAAAATATTATTGATCGTCGGATGGCTAAGCTTAAGTCCTCTCTTTCTAATGATTATATCTGACAATGATATCAGTGTTCGTTGGTCGGTTTTTTTTTATTTGGAAGTGCGTTGGTCTAGTTAGATTGTTTCATTAGTTTAGTTCTTATTTCTTTACCTTCGATTAAGGCATGTGTGCCTATTTAGTTTATGTTTTAGGGTCTGCACTCCCCTCCTACTTTTGCTTTTCTTTTCCCTCTCTTGTTTTTTCTTTTGTTTCTTTTTTATTTATCTAGATATGGTTTTGTCTGTTAGATTTTTCAACTTATAATCGTACGTAATGTTTTTTCCTCCAAATCAGTTCGATTTTTTCTATTAAAAAAAAGTTTCATTTACTATTAAAATAGTCCATCTTATTTTAATTTGAATCAAATTAGTCCCTCTTAACCATTTCAGGTAAAAGTTCTGTCACGATTTGATGAAAGTAACCATTATACACTTGTATATATGTTAATTGAGTCTAGCCAAATTTGTGCTTCATTCCATAGGCAATTTGGCATAAGCTCAATATATTTATGTTTAAAAAACAAACAAGTTGACAGTCTATTTAAGATCGATTTTTCAAGCTAGTTATTAAGGAGGTTTTGATGCGAGACTCTGGTTTTGATCAAACGCCTATACAAGCATTCGTGTCCCTCTTCGAAATCTTGAATGCACAACTCCAAATCTTTTAGCAGGTTTTGCACTACTTAGAAAGTGTTATCAGATTTGCTTGTCGATCTTCTCACCAATTAGGGAGAGCAATGCAGCATCCACCTTTGCAAATTCATTTGCTTCTGCTTCTCCTGTTAGGTTTTGACTCTTGTTCTCAAGTGAACCCAATGTGAACAAAACGAGACTCAACTGATGTTGGAACTTCCTGGAGACGTGGGATACGTTTGGAAGTTAGAGTTGGTGTTTGAGGGAGCTTGAAGACCGAAGAAGAACTGAAGAAACGGATTCTGGAAGAAACCGCGGCGTGGACAGCGATGCTGACAAGCGCATGGATCGCAACACATGGAGCGGTAAATTCTAGTATGTATAGCGCAGTGTAGAACGCAGCGGAGACAAAGACACCAACCACGGTATTCTGAGCGGTGGACTTCAGTGGTTTTTTCACGGTGTAGGGAGCGGGGTGCACACCGCGACCTAGACCGAGGTAATGGCGTATTTTTGCTGAGATCATGAATGTTGTACGAAAAAGGAAAGGTTTTCTTCTGGGAAGTTCTTGTGCTTATCGAAAAAGGTAAAAGAGTTTGTCTTCATGAAGAATAGGAAAGTCTTATATTTGAAGGAAAAGATTTCTACTTACAAAAAGACTTGTCATAAATAGGAAATAGTATTTATATGAACAAGTAATTCTTGTATGTTTAGGAGTATGATTTTCTTTTATCTTAAACTCCCTATAGCTAGTATAAATAGACCTTGTAATTAGGTTATTTGGTATGGAGTCAAGAAACACCATGTAACATCAGAGAGTGGTGAGATCCGGGTGAGAGACCCAAGGGAATATCAATGGATCAAGTTAGAGATCCGTGGGTGATATTCAAGGGAGACCTAGGGGATATTGTGGGGTTCTTTGTGAGGATCTTGTGAAAGTGGTTTGGGGTTGAGGTGTGAGAGAGAATCCTGGAATATATATGGTTGTAACAATTTATCATATAGTGGAACTTTCTCTGGAGTCCTGACGGCCCGTGGTTTTTTACCAGATTTGGGTTTTCCATATATATATTGTGTTATGATTAGTTTATTTTCTCTCATCTATTTTTCTGCTATATACTTTATTAATTGTTATGAGTTATGGGCGTACATTAAGTATGACGCTTCCGTGATCATCGGTTCAAATCCCTAACATCTCCTTCCTGGTCACATGCAACTAATTTGTGGTGAATTAGCTTGGAAACTAGTGACCAACTGCTTGGCATTGATTGCCCCATTGGATCAGAGATAAACGACAACAATGATCCGAACACAGTGAGAGAGACATCTTCCACCTCTTTCTAAATGCTTTCATAATCATTGTTGAGTTTCTTAGCCTTCAAATCTGCCAAAGCCTTTTTGGTTGCTTTCTTCACCGTCTTCCTTGAGGTCAAGTATTTCCTAATCTCAAGCTTCACATCACCTTCACATCTTCGCTGAAGAATTGACTGCAGTTCTTGTGAAAATTCCTTGGTCTACAAGAGTGCATCTTTAGCTGTGCTACAGAGATCCAAGATCTTGACTGATGCGTCCACCAGCTCATTAACACTTTTATCATTCCTTCTCTTGGGATAAGGTAGGTAAGAGAAGCAACTTATCGACACAATCATGTAAATCTTGCAGATCGACTGTGTAAGTTTAGGCAGATCGATGATGAAGTTGCTTCTGAATTAGCCTTTAATATGCAAAAATGCTGATCGATTTCTAAAACAAACAGATGTGATCTAGAAGGCAAACTATTAGAGCGAGCATGGTAAATAGAGGCAGCCATTTTTCTTATTAGAAAAGGGAATATTGCTTGGCAGCTAAATGATTAACTGAGTAAAGCTAATTTGCCTTCCTTCCATTGGAATCTTAAGCTCTTAAAATATTAAGCAAAGTGTAAGATAATTTTGAGATGGTGGAGATATCAGCTCCCTCCCACCAGTTATGTTTCCTGATCTTAAAATATATTAAAAAGTTGGAAGATAATTTTGAGGTGGAAATCTTACCTAGCTCTCCAGATCATTGGAAAAATAATATGCTTATGCGCGCAGGAGTGGTACATTGAAGATAAGGAAAGGGCAATAGCTAGCCAATTAACCATGATCTGTCTATTTGCTCATCACTAGAAGACATTTGGAATCTCAATCCAAGTGTTATATGTCACCACTGCAACCAACTTATCATTAAACAATGAACAATAAGACACATGGGGATTCATTGAATTGATCAGTAATTTACCATTATAAAACACATGGGTACATTGCAGATGAGGAAAAGGCAATAGCTAACCAGCCATGATCTGTCTCTTTGCTCATCACTAGAAGACATTTAGATCAGGAAAAGACAATAGCAAACAATTGTTATATATGTCAGCTATGTTTATGCAATGTCTCCCTCCCTTAACCTCTCTCGCAATAATAAATTATGAATTGATGAATAAATTTGTCCCTGACCATCCCCTCATTGCTATTTGTGGAGAACTCGTTTACACGTACATAAACTTATTTATTGATGAATCAACTAAATTTTCAAGCAGTTAATGAATTGATATGCAACTAATAGACAAGATCTGCTGTTGTGAATATTGTCAATGATATTTTATTGATCAAGGCCTTAACCATGTGACATTCTAGTTTTTTTCTAACAATCATTTCAGTTAAAAGTTATGTCACTATTTGATAAAAGTAACCATTTCAGTATATATGTTAGAACAAGTATAGTAAATAGAGGAAGCCTTTTTTCTTGTGAGAAAAGAGAATGCTTGGCATCTAAATGATTAATTGAGTCTAGCCAAATTTGTGTTTCATTCCATTGGCAATAGCTAGCCAGCCATATTGATCTCTCTTTGCTCACTAGAAGACATTTGGAATGTCAATCCAAGTGTTATGTCAGCTATGTTTATGCAATGTCTCCTCTCCAACTCAGCGCAATAATATTGTATTGCTCACGGTCAAAAGCATTTTGTGGGTGTTTGATTCAGAAGATGAGAAGAATGTTTTTATGTTGAATCGGTTCTTTTGGGATGATTGCTTCTCTTCAATGACTAGGTGGTCGGAAGCGATAATACCTCAATCTAGACTCTCCTGGATAAACGTAGCAGGTGTTCCACTGAGTTGTTGGGACCAGACTTTTTTCAAGAATCTGGGATGGAAGATTAGAGAGCCTTTGCTGGTTGAAAAGGAGACGGCTCAAAGAAGCAGGTTCAACTTTGGAAAACTGTTGGTCTTGATTCCTCAAGATCGATAGATGCCCGTTAAGATTAAAGTCGATATGGAGGAGTTCTCTTTTAATGTGAAGTTGAAGGAAGATCCGATGCCGATCGTCAGCTCCTGGTTGAAGGTGTTTCTGGGCTTAGAGGATAACATTTCCTCGTATGGTTTGAACTCTTTACCTGAAATGGAAATGAAGGACTTTTTACCTGGGAAGACATGGTGGTCAGAAGGTGCAGAGGTCGGTTGTCAATAAGTCAGGATCTTGGGTGGTGTCAATGATGCTAAACAGCTCATGTAAGTTGTCAAAAGGGTGAGAAATGGGACTGATGTGCAGCAGTATAAAAGGATTGGGAAAAGAAAAGAAGACAATTGTGGGTTGATGGGTGAAGGTAGCCTTTTGCAGGAAAATATAGAGCATGTAGAGAATGGTTGCCGTGTTCAAAATCTTTCAGACATAGGTAGGGAAGACAGCTGGGTCCGAAAATCAAGAGTGAATCATGGCAAGTTAGAGACTGAAAAAGGTAGGTGTTTTGTTAGAGGAAATTATGGTGATGGTGACACTCTTTCTCCTTTCTTAAATTCAAAAGAAGAAAGGGGATTTTCACAAAATCTTCAATTTCAGAAGGTTGGGAATTTAACAAAATGTGGATCTGGTGGGCTTCAGAAGGAAGATGGGTTTGATGAGCCTTCTCATGGTTCTGTTGTGGAAGCTGATTTGGGCCTCGATTTAGATTATGAAGATGGTGAAATTAAAAGCCCAAAAGATATGTCTAGAGGTGGGAATGTGGAACTTTGTGGAAATGGCAGTGATGGCATGAAGCTATCTATTTTAGCTCCTGTTACAGTTGAAGTTCTGAAAAGTAAATCCCCTATCACGCTTGGAAAATGGAGTGGCAAAAATCGATCTTACTCTTCAGAGAGACTTCCGATGAGAATTAGAGGCTCCAAAGATCTGATCAAGAAGGCTGTGGATGGAAAGAGTCTAGTTTGAAAAGATGGGTTCATGGTCAGAGGTTTAACCGTTGTTTCTTCTGGTATTTTGAAGAAAAATAGGGGGATGCGTGGCACGTTTTTGACGAGGAGTCACAGCATGACTCTAAGGAGTTTCTGTAATTCCAAGATTCAGAATGCATAGATAAATTCCAAGGAAGTTTGGAACTTGGAGGAAGAATTTGAGAAGGTTCTGGAAAAAGGTTTGGCCATCGGCCTCAACTTCAATGGGAGAAGGAAAGAGCTGCTTGAGATTATTGCTAGGAGGAAAGAGGTGAATGATAATAGATTTCATGACTTGGTGAGATGTTTGGTGCAAAATCACAAGGATACTGTCTTGCTTGTTAATTAGTTTCCAGAGGTGGCAGACTTGCTCTGTTTTGCATGTTTTTGTTTAATTGTTCTGTGTGGGTGGTTTGATTTCTTTTGTGTTTAGTGTGTTTGGTGCGTTCTTTTATTTTGGTTTTTTCTAGCTTTGTGTGGACTGTGCTCTGTCTCTGGTGGTTTGTTTTTAGTCCTTGCTGGTGCTTGTCCTTGTCGACCTTTTGTGTTTTATCTTTGGCCGTTTTGTGCCTCTGCTGAATAAATCTGCTGTTCAAAAAAAATAATATTTTATTGCTCACGGCCTAAACCATGTGACATTCAGTAATGGGGACGCATAAATTTACTTTACTTCTTGTCTATTATCATCATTTGTATTTTGTAGAACTAATTAACATGCCAAGGACCTTAATTTGTGTCTTTGTCCACCAACACCTACTCTTCCAACTTGCTTGTGATTCGTCTAAACGTCTATAATACTAAATTACTAATTAATCTTTAGATCAATGAATCAATGAAAATGTGATGTCTAAATAATTATGTTAACTTTGATCATTATGTACTAAATTGTTTTAATTTTTGCATGATTGTTCTGCAATAAAAGGCAAGATCCGAACACTTGGGTTGAATATGTTATGTCATATAAGAAAGCCATATGGCCCGGAGACAATTGGAATCTTGACAGATTAATATTGAATTAAACAACACAAAAATCCTCATGTGCCTCCTCGTCAAAGATTTGAAACTTTGTGAATTATTGACCCATCAAATTGAATTTGATCAAATAAAAAAGTCTCTTCTAAATTTGTTAAAATCATTGAGTAACTGTGTTCATATATTCATGTAATTAATTTACATTTTCTGTTTTAATTTTTAATTTATTTTCCCTTCATAACAGATTTCATTCATGGCATGAAAAACCATAAGATCATATCTAAACAAGTACTTAATAAAGTATACACAGTTGTAAGTTGTAACTATAAATAAAATGTTCCTATAATCAGCAGAGGAAATGTGTTCAGTGAAAGAAGCAACAAATGTTATCAAAAATGTATGTATAATTTGTATTGACTGTATGTAAATATGTTTCAACATGTACAAGTATGACAATATCAGGATTTTCTAAGCTAGTTGTTAAGGGCATTGAGAAGTAAGACTCTGGTTTTAATCAAACGCCTAGACAAGCACTCGAGTCCTTCATCGAAATCTTGAATGCACAACTCCAAGTTCTTGAGTTGGTTTTGTGCATCTGCAGCGCTAATCTTGTGATCAATGAGGGAGAGCAATGCAGCATCCACCATTGCAAACTCATTGGATTCTGTTTCTCCTTCCTCGGATGCTACTCGTTTGTGGTGAGTTAGCTTGGAAACCAATGACCACCCGCTTAGCTTTGATTGTGCCTTTGCACCGGAGATAAAAGACAGTAAGGACTCAAACACGGTGAGAGAGATTGCTTCAACTTCTTTCAAAATGCCAGCCAATATTGCAACACTTTCATGGTCATTGTTGAGTTTCTTAGCTTTCGAATTTGCCAAGGCCTTTTTGATTGCTTTCCTCACCACATTTCTTGAGGTCAAGTACTTCTTAATCTCACTTGTGAGCTTCATGTCACCTCTTCGTCGAAGAGCTGACTGCAGTTCTTGTGTAAATTCCTTGATCTGGACTAACGCATCTTTGGCTGTGCTACACAGATCCAAGATCCTGAGTGATCCATCCAATAGCTCATTAACACATTTCTCGTTCTTCTCTTGGGCTAAGGTAGGTAAGAGAAGCAACTTATCGACACAATCATGCAAATCTTGCAGACCATGTAATTTTTGGGAAATGGAAGATGAAGTTACTTCTGAATTAGCCTTTAATCTGCAGAAGTACTGATCGATTTCAGAAACAAACGGATGTGATCTAGAAGGCAAACTGTTAGAGCGAGCATGGTAAATAGAGGCAGCCATTTTTCTTATTAGAAAGGGGAATATTGCTCGGCAGCTAAATGAGTAATTGAGTGTATTCAATTTGCCTTTCTTTCCATTGGCATCAGCTCAATATATAGCATAGAACTTAGAAGTGAAGGAGACATTAGGAATCTTAACCTCTTAAAATATTAAGAAAATTGTAAGATAATTTTGAGATGGTGGAGACATCATCACCTCCCTCCCACCAGCTATATGTTTCCTAATCTTCAAAAATATATTGTAAGATAATTTTGATGTGGAAATCTCAGCAATGTTTATGCAATGTCTCCCTCCCACCAGGCACCAGCTCTCCAGATCATCACCACCGTATCATTGAAAATGAGGAAAACAAATATGGATATACACGCACGAGTGGTACATTGAAGATCATGAAAAGGCAATAGCTAGTAAGCCATGATCTGTCTCTTTGATCATCACTCGACATTTCGAATCTCAATTCCAAGTGTTATATGTCAGCTATGTTTATGCAACCAACTCATCCTGTGAATTATGATCATTAAACAATGAAGGAAGCAATTTTATAAAACATATGGGGATTCATCGAATTGCTCTGTAATTTACCATTATAAAACTTCTAATTGTTAATAAGGACTTGAATATATTTTCTTTTGTCCTTGACCTCATCCGTTGGCACGTAACTCGTGTACACGTATATAAAATTACTATAGTACTAACTAATCCAGATCTTTAATTAGATCTAGAAATCAATTTAAATTTCAAAGCACTAGATGAACAATTGCTGCGAAAATGATAGACACTAACTCCAATTGTGAATTCCTACAGTCTTTAACAAGGTAAGAAAAGGGGACGAGATGAAATTGATCGAGCAGTTAATAATAAACAGATTTACACACAGTCGGCGTAGGAATTAAACTCTTGCTAGTTCATAAAACTAAAAAGAAAGATTAAACCAATCGACATGAAAATTCAATCACGATCATCACTACAACTGGTTGCTTTTATTTGATGAATTTTGATTATGGATGTGAGAGTACAGAGTCATATCTGGAGGGACATGAGTGAACTGATCAGAAAGTCCAGCGATTTCAGAGCCACCATTAATCGTAGCGAATTCTCGATCAAACTTGTTGATCTGGAAGCCGATCATCATGCATGTACTCAGTACTTGTAGACTCATTGTTGCTGCCCTTCAAATCCGACCTCAGTAACTCATTCTCATCGTCACTATGAGAGGATCTTTTGAGGGACTTACCAGCTTTGTAGTAAATGCTACATAAAACCCAAGGATCCAACTGCAAAAAGAAAATTAATTAAAAACAAAATAATAGTTAATATCAATTCATATATTTTTTTTCGTGTGGGATTTCAAATAGATACCGGTATCAATTGAACATATTCCAATAAATATTGGTGTCTATTTGAAAACATGGATCCCTGATTAGTACCCATATTTATACATGTTTAAAAAAATCAACAATGAATTGGATAAAGAATTACGTACCCTCATATCGTGCGCAGTGCCCTTTTTGTTTGGACGATGATCTTTATTAAAAAGGTTATATTCATGCATAATCCAATTTGTTTTGTCACCTTTAGGAGGTTTTCCAATATGGAAAACCAATACCTTCTTCGTCCCAATTATATCACCATAAGCTATGTCACCATAAATTTTGTCGTTGTAAGGCTTACGATCTTTGTATCTGATATTCTTGTCAGCTCCTGATGCTTTCCAGTATCCATCTCCGGCTGATCGACTTGGCCGTTCTCCATTAGGATATTTCCGAGTAGTGGGAGTAAACAAGTACCACTTCTTTTCTCTACTTTTTTTGAAATATTTCTCTATTTAACAAAAAAACATATTAATTAATATATTAAAACGAACCGTAAATTAATATAGAACAGATAATAAATCAACTATATGTCAATGTTTAAAAAAATAACTACCTACATAACAACCCTGGATTAAAAGACAATGTTTATAAATATATATAATAAATAAATAAATAAAAAACTAGGGTTTGTTTTTCATAAATTACATACCTGCAAGATCCCAAGGATTATACTTATAAAGATCAACATCAATAATGACATTGCAAGGCAAGGATTGGTTCGTGACCTTCTTCATCAAGTAATCAAGAATTAATTCTTCATCATTAGGGCAAAACTTGTAGCCAGGAGGCAGAAGAGAAAGGTCTCTATACAGAACTGATGACGACTCCCCATTATTCGCAGTAGAAGGCTCAGCATATGGCAGATTAGATACGATGGGGAAGTGAAGAGATTGGCTGATATTGTTGGGAGGAGGATCAACATATGGCGGAGGAACGGTGGTGAAGGGAAGATAGTGATCAATATTGTTGGCCGGATATTGTACATTGAGCGGATGAGATTCAGCATAATTACCACTAGAGCTCTGGTCATTGTTCATTGATGAAAAAGAATTGTTAATAAAAAAATCAGATGAAAAATGTGATTGTACGTCGTCAACAACATCCGACAGTGGCATGATATCGGGAGGTGGAAGTATGGCGAAGGAGGAGGAAGGTATAGTGGAGTTAGGTATGCAAAGATTATGACCATAATTAATATGGTTTTCATATTTTGGAGGCATGGTGGATAGTAGATAATGGCTACTATCAAAATCACTAATACTAGGGTTTTGGCCATTACCGTATGATGAAAAGTATTCATATGTACTCATTAAGTTGGTATAAGCGGAAGCCCAACCAGTGTGGTCCACCGCTTCATTCGAAAAAGGCACGGTGAGAGACGGCGTAGGCATGGTGGCAGAGGTAGAAGGTATGCCGGCAGTGGGGAAGCTATGATTTTGGCCATTATAATTAGTATGGCAGCTTTCATCGGTGTTCCTTTTCATCTTCACTTCAGCTTAATTTACTTGAAAAGAATTTGACCGAAATATATTTATATGGATTTGGTTTGCAGAATTCAAGTTAGTTTATAATTATTATTCCTTTCACAACTATGTCTAGTTGATATATATAGTTTTGGATTAGATTAAGGAATACTAAGTTTTGTTGGAATTGTCAATTTTATTTTTGATAAAATAATTGTCAATAAATATATATATATATATCTTCTTTTTTTGACAAACAAAAGAAGAAGAATTGTCGATATTAATCTAACAAGATTCAATAATTCAAGACTACCCCTGCTTCAAGTTCGGTAAGACAATTAACAATCACCAAAATTTGATTTAAACAAACAAACAAAAAATCCTCATGTGCCTCCTCAGAGATTTGAAACTTTGTGAAATTATTGATCTATCAAAGTACCTTTAATCAAAAGAGCCTCTTCTCTGTTATCATTGAATAACTGTTTTCATTCCAATAATTAATTTATTAATACTTAGACAGTCTTAAAAGATTTCATTCATGGCATGAAAAAGTATAATAGATCATATCTAAAAATACTTGATAAATAAAGTAACAACAGTGCTTGCAACTATAAACAAAATGTTCCTATAATCAGTAGAGGAAATGTTCAATGAAAGAAGCAATATAAGGGTGCGTTTGGTACGTGGGACGGGACGGGACAGGACGGGACAATTTTCTCTTGTCCCACGTTTGGCGAGTCATTAACATGGGACTGGACGGGACACGATGGGACAAAAAACCAAAAAAATTGTCCCACCCAAATAGCTCGGCCAGACTTGTCCCATGCATGGGACAAGTCATGAAAAGACTTATTTGCCCTCCAATCTTTCAAAAATTACAAATATACCATGTATAAAATAAAAACACACCCATTCTCACGCTTCTTTCTCTCTCGCTCATCTTTGCTCACCAGCGAGCTTCTCTCCCTCCCTCTCTCTCTCTCTTCTTTGATCGCCGGCGAGGAGCAGAGATCTCAGTCTCTACCGCTTGTCTTTCTTCGTTCGACCATTTCGATTTTAGAGGTGGTGGCTTTTGTTGATTTCGATTTTCAAAAATCGATTTAGGGTTCTCGACGACGTCGGCGACGAGGTTTGTGGGGGGTTTGTGAGGTCGTGGCTGGGTTTGACTGAATCCGGTGGTTGATGTTTATGGGTTTGATTTAAGAGAGAATTAGAGGAGAGGGAGAGCGAGAATCTGGGTTCTAGGTTTTTAATTTTTTTCTTTGGATTTGGTTGGCTATCCACCGAATCCATTGGTTGATTTTTTTAGTATTTTTTTGTTCTTTGGATTTGAAGGATTGGATCTTGATTGAATCTGGGTTTGATTGAATATGGGTTGGGGGTGATGTTGAATCGAGTGATGTTGAATCTGGTGGTGGTGGTGGTGGTGGTGGTTTGTTGAATCTGGGTTTGATTGAATATGGGTTGGGGGTGATGTTGAATTTGGTGGTGGTGGTGGTGGTGGTGGTGGTTAATGGTTTTGCTGGAGATGTTCTTGAGCTGTTTTGCTGGACAATGGATTTTGAAACATTTTGGTGGAGAATGGAGACCAATCCCAGATTGGATCTCCACCATCCATCATGATTGATGGATGGTGGAGATCCAATCTGGAGATTGGATCTTCACCTCAATTTTTTCATATATATATATTTTTTTCATTTTTCAGTTTATGTGCTTTTTTTTGGGTAATATTTTCTTAATTATTCTGTTTTAATGGTTGAGATTGTCTGATCCATTATAATTAAGTATAATTAAGTATTAAAATTGAGCAAAATTGGGTATTAAAATAATCAAGTACTAAAATTGATTTTAAAATAATAATAATAATGATAAAATGAAAGTCTTTCAAAAAAAAAGATGATAGGGGTATTCTGGTCATTTGAATCTCTTGTCCCGTTCTGTCCCAGCTATACCAAACGTATAATAGTACATTCCAGTCCTGTCCTGTCCAGTTCTGTCCCGTCCTGTCCTGTCCAGTTCTGTCTCGTCTTGTCCAGTCCCATCTAGGTGCCAAACGCACCCTAAAGGTTACCAAAAATGTATATATAATTTGTATTATATTGAGTGTATGTATATATGTTTCAACATGTACAAGTATTACAATATCGGGATTTTCTAAGCTAACTAGTTGTTAAGGGCGTTGAGAAGTGAGACTCTAGTTTTAATCAAACGCCTAGACAAGCGATCAAGTCCTTCATCGAAATCTTGGATGCACAACTCCAGATTCTTTAGTTGCTTTTGTACATCTCGAATGCAGATCTTGTGATCAATGAGGGAGAGTAATGCAGCATCCACCTTTGCAAATTCATTGGCTTGATCTGTTTCTCCATCCTCAGATGCTACTTGTTTGTTGTGAGTTAGCTTGGAAACCAATGACCAACCGCTTAGCCTTGATTGTGCCTTTGGACCAGAGATAAAGGACAATAAAGATAAAAACACAGTGAGAGAGATTGCTTCAACTTCTTTCAAAATGCGAGCCATAGCCTGGCTTTCGTTGTCGTTGTCGAGTTTCTTAGCTTTCGAATTTGCAAAGGCCTTTTTGATTGCTTTCCTGACCACCTTTCTTGAGGTCAAGTACTTATTGATCTCACTTATGAGCTTCACGTCACCTCTTCGTCGAAGAATTGACTGCAGTTCTTGTGTAAATTCCTTGATCTGCAATAATACATCTTTGGCTGTGCTACACAGATCGAAGATCCTGAGCGATCCATCCAACAGCTCGTTAACACATTCATGATCGTTCTTCTCTTGGACTAAGGTAGGTAAGAGAAGCAACTTATCGACACAATCATATAAATCCTGCAAGCCATTTAATTTGTGACATACGGAAGATGATGAAGTTGCTTCTGAATTAGCCTTCAATCTGCAAAAATGCTCATCGATTTCTGAAACAAACGGGTGTGACCTTGAAGGCAAACTGTTCGAACGAGTATGGCAAATAGAGGATGCCATTTTTTTCTTTTGAGAGAAAGGAGAATGCAATTAGTAGCTAGTTGTTGAATTCAATGAAGCTAATCTGCTAATATATACTAGAGCAAAGAGGGAGACATTTGGAATCTCAATCCAAGTGTTATGTCAGCTATGTTTATGCAATGTCTCCCTCCCTCCACCTCTCCAACGTTAACTCATCGCACATTATTGAACAATGAGCAATAAATTATGAATTCATGATTCAAATTTGTCCCTGATCGATCGACCAGCCCCTCCTATTCGCAGATAACTAGTGTACACGTACATGAAATTATTTATATTGATGAATCAATTATTATATTTGCAAGGATTTAATGAATTGCTATATATATGAAACTAATAGACAGGGTCTGCTGCTGTGATGAATTGCTCTTGTGGATGATCAACATTTTTTGTTTTCCTGACAATCCAGACATGGGGGCTCATTTCACTAACGTTATTAATTTCACTAATCTTTATAACAATATATACGAATCACTTAAAATTTGATGTCTAAACAATTATATATGTTAACTTGATCATCAGTACTTAATTGTTATAATTGTTAACTTACAGGATTGTTCTGCAAAACAAGGCAAGATCCGAATAATAGGCTTGAATTAATGTCATGTCAATTCCTGATTAATACAATTGCATGTGTATTGATTATACCAAACTTTGATTTATATATAAGAGCTGAATCGTCTCCCTGGAGACATTTGGAATCTTGACAGACTGATATTGGATTAAACAAAACAAAAATACTCATGTGCCTCTTCAAAGATTTGAAACTTTGTAAATTATTGACCCATCAAAGTGCCTTAATTTGATCAAATTAAAGAGCCTCTTCTCTGTTAAAAATTAAAATCATTGAGAAATAATTTTAGACATAATACACACATTACCTTTAAATTTTAGTTTCTTTTTCCTTCTTAACAGAGTTTCATTCATGGCATGAAAAAGTATAAGATCATATCTAAACAAATACTTAATAAAGTATCAACTGTTCTAACTATAAATAAAATGTTCTATGATCAGCAGACGAACTGTTCAATGAAAGAAGAAATAAATGGTATCAAAAATGTATATATATAATTTGTATTGAGTGTGTATATATATATATATATGTACGTTGTTTTCAGCATGTACAAGTATGTCAATATCGGGATTTTCTAAGCTAGTTGTTAAGGGTGTTGAGAAGTGAGACTCTAGTTTTAATCAAACGCCTATACAAGGATTCAAGTCCTTGATCGAAATCTTGAATGCACAACTCCAAGTTCTTTAGTTGGTTTTGCACATCTGCATTGCAGATCTTGTGATCAATGAGGGAGAGCAATGCAGCATCCACCTTTGCAAACTCATTGGATTCTGTTTCTCCTTCCTCAGATGCTACTCGTTTGTGGTGAGTTAGCTTGGAAACCAATGACCAACCGCTTAGCTTTGATTGTACCTTTGGACCGGAGATAAAAGACAATAAAGATTCAAACACGCCGAGAGAGAATGTTTCCACCTCTTTCAAAATGCCAGCCATTGCGACACTTTCATTTTCATTTTCATTTTCATTGCTGAGTTTTATATGTCACCTATGTTTATGCAATTTCTCCCTCTCACCACCACTTCTGCTCAACATATGATCATTAAGAAAAAGCAGAGCAATATGTTAAATAGTTCCGATAACACATCGATCCACATTCGGGGATTCATTTAATTGCTCTGTAATTTACCATTATATAAAACTTGATATATACATATTTACTATAGTACTACGTAATCCAGATCTTTAGATCGAATTAATTTAATTTCCAAGCACTAAATGATCAACTGATGACAGTCAAGAACTACAATTGTGAATTCCTCCAGGTCTTCAATAATAATAGACAAGAACTTTTTCCATAATCTAACGATATTTTCAATATTTCCCCATTCAGAAATTTGAAGCCAAACCTTTGCAAATGAACCGCCTAATATCTTGACGCACCAGAAAGCTGAAAAAAGTTTTGCGATTGTCCCTTTAAACAAAGCATCGATAAACCAAAAAGAAACCATATCATTGAAGAAATAGTGAAGCTACTTTCAAACACAAACTAGTTAAAGTCCATCAAAGCCCAAAATGCTTGAATTATTCATAACCATTTATTTGGTAGGTATGGAAATTGTGGTTGAGAGTTGATGGTGGAAAAGAAGAAATGTGAGCCACACGTTTCTCTTAATTAAATTATAAAATTGTCATCCACTCCAATTATAAATAGGTGGGAGTTTTTCACTCCATATGCATCCTAAGCAATAACTTTCTTCTTCTATCTTTTGTTCTTTCCTTGTAAAGGTTGTAGTTCTCTCCTAAAATATTAGAGAGAGAGGTTGTAATCTTTTTAATCTAATAAAGTCCTTCAGTTTTTGCCCGTGAATGTTTCCGTTAGATTAAATTGAGGGTTTTACCACGTAAAATTGCGTTTTCTCAAGTCTCTACTTTAGATGCAATATATTGTTTCCTCGTAAAAGTTACTAACAATCATTAAATTAATTTTCACACTCATTTCCTCATTGTATTTGTAAATATTCGTACGTTTACTTTATGTGCACTAGAATTTCAAAAAAAAAAAAATTACTCTCATGCATTCTGCTTATCATAATCACAAAAGTAAATTACTCAAAAATAAACAATCTAGCTATTCAATGCTCTTATGAAATTACTCTTTCATCCATTCAATAAACACCCCTATACAACATCATTTCTTTTCTTTTTTGCTTTGAAGTATTACAATATATTTGACTTCGAACGGTTCTATACAATATTAAACAAGTTCGGCAAATTCAAACTTCATATTTATAAAAATGCATAGATCTTTGATTCTATGGAACTTTAATTAGAGGTGTGCAAAAAACTGTCAAACCAAACCAACTTGTCTATAATCCAACCCAAAATTTATGGGTTGGTTCAGTTACACATAAAAAATATATTAATCGATTTGCTATTAGACAAACCGATCAAAGATTAGTTCGACTTGAGTTGCTTAAAATAAAATTCATGCAACCCAAACCAACCAATATATTCAATAAAAGTTAAATGATTTTTGTAACTTCTATTTATTTTTGTCATGTTCATGTTTGTTTCTGTATTGTATAAGAGAGTTAAAGCACATTCTTTGTTTTTTTTTTGTTTGATTTGAATTGGTTTGGCAAAGCACATTGTTTGGTTTGTATTGAAATATAACGAAACCGATACATACTGATTTTGTTTGACGAGCTTCAACTCAAACCAAACTGAAAATGCATACCCCTATCATAGAATCTATGTTTAATATTTTTATCCAGAAATGGAGAATAAATACTACAAAATCAAAATTAAACAAAAAATAATGAAACTACCTCATCCATTGAGTATAACGGAGCCTAATATCAATAGTTCCATCAATTCCAGCTCATACAAGATTTATATATATTATTAAAATAAAATGGATTCTAAGTAGCTTTAAAAATCTAAAAAAACTAAATCCAATCCTTTACCTAAAATACTATGATTATCCCACTCATAGTGTTTCTTTTCTTCTTTTTCTAAAAAAAAGTGTTGATGGTGTCACAATATCTTCCAGAGTTCCCATTGATTGATGATTACAGTCCTCGATGCATAAATCCGATATGTTCCACTTATCATCATCTTCAAACCCTAAAGCCAGATCCACATCTTCAAACTCTAAAGGCAGATCTAACATCTCTGATCCCGAGCAGGTGATTCCATTGGTAGCAGTAGTATAAACCGGATGAATTGCCACGGTATCATCAACCCTATTATCAGGGAAGTCAGGATCGTGGAAGGGAGGTGTACTAATATCATCTCTACTATGCGATGATGTGCATTCTACATTTCTATCAGAATGATTCTTGTAATGATTCTTGTTGGATTTTGTAGGTTTCTTGTAAATCCTACACAAAACCCAATCATTTAACTGCAAAGAAAAAAAAAATTGTATGTTAATTAAATACTGTTAAGCTAGTTACATATTTTAATGCACATTTAATTAAAATAACACTTACTCTCATGTTATTTGATGATAATGAAGTAATGCATTTGCTTTGTGCTGCACTATGAACTAAATACTCATGCATCAGCCAAGGTGTCTTGTCACCCTTCGGAGGTTTTCCTTTGCAGAAAACCAAAGAGTTCTTGACTCCAACAACCATGTGGTTATCATTAAAGATTTTCTTTTCGGCTCCGGTTGCTTTCCAATACCCATCACCAGCGGCTCGATTTGGCCGGATTCCTTTCGGATATTTTCGATCCCTTGATGTAAAGAAATACCATTGATTTGATCCTTGTGACTCGTGCATCCCTGTCGAGTAATAGGAACAATTATTAATTGTAAAATGATAATATAATCAACTCGAATGAAAACCTAGTATGTAAAACAAACCTTAGCTAATTGATTAGTGTAGCATTAAAACCCTAACATATTTTCGATTAGAGTCAAGTAATAGAGACAATTATTAATACTAAAATGAGAATATAATCAACACGGATGAAACCCTAATATGTAAAAAATTAAACCGTAGCTAGCTAATTAACTAGTGCAACCATAATTAGTGTAACCATAAAACCCAACAGTTTTCTACCACAGATAATAAATAAAGATGAAAAACCACAGATGAAACCCTAATAGGTAAAACTAACCCTAACTTAACCCCCACGTATAAACATATAAAACTGAAAAAAGGACCAAATAATCATCAACGAAAAATTTTATTTTAAAATAAGAAATGTATATGATTATGATATAACCATAGATTCTAAAAAACAAAATCAACTTATGATCAAATGAAAAAAAAAATTAACAATAATTACATACAAATACAGTAAAAAAATCAATTAAAGTATGATAAAAAAAATTATAGAATATATATATACCTGCAAGATCCCAAGGATTGTGCTTGTATATGTTAGTGTCAATGATGATGTCATGAGGCAAACGCTGGTTCTTAAGCTTCTTCATCAAATATTCAACAATCAAAATCCTATCGGATGGAACAAACCTGTAACCAGGTGGAAATTGTAGCTCTGCAGAAGCCGATAACCTCGGCCTCTTCCGTGGTGCTGTGCCCTCCACC
>CM065639.1:59158086-59263239 GCA_033220585.1 Dipteronia sinensis
GGAGAAGCTGTCATTGCTAACCATGAAGGTACAGCTGTTCGGCAAAGACTCTCTGAATATTCTAGCACGTCGACAAAATCCGACTGAAGTAGTAGTGGTGGGTGGAGGGATAGTGGGAGGGAAAGCAGGTGAAAATTTCATAGCTGCACTCTAATTTTTTTTTTTCCAGAAAAATCGATGCTAAAAGAAGTTGTATCAAAGAAAACAAAAAAGAATAGAATTTATAAGAAATGAGTAGTTGATGCCAAATAGGTTATCTTAATTCACTCCAAATCAAATTCTAATTTCTCACAAATTTAGATATACTTTTAAATTAATAATAATAAATGATAATGGTTGTGATGATGACGACAACAAACAACCTTATCCCATTTTATCACATAAATATATTTTCAAATACAAAATTTTGAGTTTGACTGTTTGAGTCGATCTGATTATCTCACAACAACAGAAAAAATAAATAAATTATATATATATATATATATAAGAAACTTATTGAAAATCAACTTTTACAAAAGAAACGAAATTACATTTCTTAGGTAAAAGGTAAAACCATGTAGATCATCACAATTATAGTTGATTTTAATTGCCGATGAAAAAGAACATGAGGGTTAAAAATCAAAAGTTTAAGATTAAAATTATAATTAAAATAAAATAAATCTCATATTCTCATAACTACCTCAGTAACTATGCGGGTAGAATAATCCAATGAAATAACATGCAAAACTAGACAAGACGGGGTTGTCACAGGTGGTTAAGTCATTACACTCACACCACGAAGGTTGTTAGTTCGAGTCTCTCCACACCCCAAAAACCCGAATTATTGAAATATTTCAACAAACCAAAAAAAAAAAAACAATGCAAAACTAAACGGCTTTTAATTGTTGATGAAACATTAAAAATTGCATTTGCATTCATAACACCGATGATAATTCTACATGAATATTTCATGTAGGCAAAACATAAAAGTGCTTAATTAGAAATCTATGCAACCTTAGATAAAAAGTAGTTGAAATTAAAGTGGCAGGATTTGCTAACTAGAATTGTATACAATAAACATATTAGGTCATCCAAAATGTCCATGGACAGATTTTTTCCAAGCTATTATCCGTCTCTACAGGAAAATAGTTCATCTACAATGGGGATCGGGCGATCCCATTGTAGACACATTCGTCTTGTTTCAAAACATGAAATCAATTTTACTAAAAAAAAATCCAATCAGACTAGAAAAAGATGCGATCATCCATACTAGAGAATGACCGGTAATTTTAAAAATCATCCGTACTAAAGAACGGATAAATTATCAGAATGGCAATCATCCGTACTAAAAAATGGCCATCATCCGTACTAGAGAATGACCCATCCATACTAGAGAATGGTGATCATCCCTACTAGAGAATGACTAATAATTTCAAAACTCATCCGTTCTAAAGAACAACGAAATCAACCTTTACTAAAGAAGATGAATTGTATAGGGTCGATGTTGATGATACTCTTAATTAAGTCTTAACGATTTCTTGATAATTAGAAAGAGAAAACTAAAAACAAGGTGGAAAACAAGAAAATCCATCATGGGGTGAAACTAATGAGATGGTTTTTATAGGAGCCGTAGAAGTATTTGAAAGAACTTGTTAACTTGAACCTCAGACATCAAAGCCAAGACGTTAGAATAATTGAGATTTTGATTTCAAATATGTTTTTAAATCCTATTTTGGTTTTTGGAATTGACTTTGTCTTTTGGCTTAATTTGGTAATAATTTTTTTTAGTAGAGTTAGATTTCCTGATGGTAACAGCTAGCATATCATGATGGTAATCACGTCTCTCAATTTCCAGGTTGGAATCTCCCTCTCCCAAATTTAAAAATAAAATAAAAACACATTTTAAAGTGAAAACAAAAAATTATTGCATTTCGAAAAATCTTTCTTTTTTTTTTAATAAAATGATCAGAAGATTATTTGATTACTTTTTATATGTATTTTCTATATAAATAAATAAAACAATAATAATTTTTTTCCCAAAAAAAATTACTTGAGATACTTTTATAGAAAATGTCTTTACTCAAATATGTTCATTATAGATTCAATCATTCAATTGATCCCTAACATCCCTAACATATTTAATTTGTATTCTGTCCTATGCATTCATGCATTTATTTACAAATTTTTATTTGAAATCACAAGATGCATAGATATAATCTAGTCCCAGTTATGAATATGTGATCGTATTTTTCCTTTGGAAGCATTAGCTAGCTAGGCTATATAAGTTGTCGAATCTCATAAGAGCACGAAAAAGTCATAAGAACACCGAAAGGTTTTTGACGAATTTCAAAACGAACCCATCAGTTTCAAATATAGATAGCAAAATACCTGAAAAGAGAAAAATAAATGCACTAATTCTGCAGTGACTTTTACTTTAGATTGGAGCTAAGCAGAGCAAATACATATAGAATATCGTTTTGCGCTTTATATACAATCTGTAACTCGAAGAAACGCAAACAATGATTTGTCTGTATCATCTACTTGTCCACAAAAAAAGAGAAACGCATATGATAGAAAAATGGGGATTGTCAAATGAGCTAAAATGAAGTTTCCAACACACAACATATGAGATTGAGTGCCATAGAATTGCTTCATAGGATGCTTACAGAGCTTACACTAAAAAATGAAAATGGCGGCCACACTTTATATGCCCTCTACACCAGAAAAATAAGCTTCAATGTTCATAAATTATACACTCGATTACATTAGGCCATTATATGGCTGTAAACTTCACTGGCCAAAGACATTGAATAGTGATTTGTCGATGATTTGGAATAGCTCTTCCCTGTAAGCAGTGAAGATTGAAATCCAAATAAGGTACTGAAAACTAAGGACATATTATACAGATTATACTTGTTGATGTATTGGTATGTGAACATCATGCAATGAATAGCCTTCGCTGGTTCAAAAACAAATCAGATAGATTAAGTAGGTGCTGCAGATTGACTTACCTGTCGGGTTTGAATAAGAGATAGCGATAGATAAACCACTGCAAAGGAGGAAGAAAGTTAATTTCATAATGGTTATATGACAATATGACATTAACATCACTCCCCACAGTTGCCAAGCTCTGAGACAAAAACAAAAATTGTATTTTAACAAAGTATTTGAGGCAAAAACAATGGCTTAGGCTTAGAGAATCTTAATTGTTTTCCTTCCGTTTTTCTCCCATTCTCAGCAACCATGGCATATATGTATCGAAATACTTACAGTTGAAAATAATATCCCAACAAATTCCAGTGCAATTGGGATAAGTGGCAACTTGTCAATTGCCTATCCATATCATAAGTAAAACAACTGTCACTATCAGAGCTCTTATAAAACTGAAAGCAAGTATCATAAAGACATAAACATGTGTGTGTAGCAAAACTAAGTCAAGATTTGTCTGTCTCAAGTACCAATATCACTGCAAATAGTTTACACTTCAACGTCTAAATTTTCTTCTTAAGTGACCTATGAAGACAATTCATTGGAGATCCCTTGACATTTCGGATTTCTCAAGCCAGTACCATTAAAAATATGAAACAGAAGGGAATAAAACTTATCATCCCCTCGAACAAGAGAGATGACATGTTTTTACTCCGAGTTCATGTATCACTTCTTGCCTAACATTCGACTGAACAGTTGTAATTTCAACAATCTCAGTTGCTAATATATTCATTGGCCATAACATTCAAAAGTACGAGCTCTGAAGATTACCGTAATCAGGTTTATTGATGCCCATAGAGCCACTACAGCTGCAAAACCCAAACCGATGAGACCTAACCGATCTTCATAGTTATCCCACTGTTTCAAACAAATTAAAACCATTTGAGAAAGCAGTAATCCATATACGAACAAAAGCAATATCATCTTATGCTTCCCGAAAGCAATACGAACTTAATCATGAAAGCAAAGGCAATATGATGGCAGAGGCACTCACAACATTTTGAACAGACTTAATAACAGTAAGAGAGGTTGAAGACTCGGTACTTTCCCCAGTAGCCTTCACAATGAGAGCAGCACGATTTTGTCTCTCTGCAATAAGAGAAAACATGAACCAACAACAAAAAGGGGACAGCCAAAGCAGGGAATAGAACACTGAACTGAACCTAATAAACTCTAGTACCTTACTACAGCAGTTTGCTTACTAGCAAGGAGCCCTTGAACCACCTACCTTCAATTCCTCTTATAAATTAAAATTGACATCAGGGATCCAAGCCCTGTCAATCTTCCATGAACTTTTAAAACAGAGTGTCTAAATTTTGTAAATCTAAGTCCGAGAAATATTATGTAAAGATTGTCCTTTGCAAAATGCTTGGTTGCAGTTCCAGCTCAACCCTTTAATATAAACAATTGAACACAAAACTTGCATGTTAAACCCATTCATTTACTGACCGTCACATGAATTACTTAAAAATACACTTATTTAGCCAATTTTCCATAACTATCTTCAAAACGTTCCATTGATAGTATGAACAAAAATTCTCAACCATAAGGCAACTTGTCCAAATCTGAACCTGACCAGTTTTCTCCTTAACTACCTGAAATTAAAATACATACCCTCCTAAAAAAACACTGATTTGCAGTGGTGAATGATTAATTTCTCAAAGTATAACATCTCAGTGACACTAATTACACACACACACACATTACAATAGAAACAAAATGAATTGACACATGAATCGAAGAATTAGAATTCTAGCAATAAAAACTTAATTTTGAATTGATCAGAGACTACAATAGAAGCAAAAACAAGAACTGTTTAATATAAACAACATATTTCAAAAAAAAAAAACAAAAACAAAAACAAAACCAAAATAGCTGCTTTGGAATATAAAAAGCTTACCTTTAATGGGAGAAACTGGGAGCTTTTGAAGAGTTTTGAAAAGGGTTTTTCTACCTTGGACCAACAATGGTGGAACCAAGTTTGCAGTAATGGAAGCCATCAGTACCTGAAAGAAACCAAAAATGGCAGCAGTTGCACAGAGAGATAGAGGAAGACTCTACACACCACAGAATGACAGAAGTGATTTTGGGCTTTTGCTTCGTGTTTTTTTTTTTCCTCGATTTCGATCAAGTGTGGCTGGGTCTAGAATAATTAAAGAAGTCTCTGGCTTCAATTAATCCTTATTAATTTAATTTGTGTTTTTCTTACATAAATTTATATTTCGAAATCCAATCATCCATTATCCATATACTTAAATTGTGTGGAAAATGTATATCCATTCTTAACAAAGAAAATCAGGGCGGAGCTACATGAAAATTAGTATGGGCTCAAGCCCAGACTAATATTTTTCCAAAAAAAAAATTTATTAACAATTAAAAATCTATTTTATCAAAACAATTAAAAACTATTATAATAAATCGTATTTGGTCCTTATTTTAATTTTTTTAGATTAAACTTGTTATGTTTTTTATATTTAAGTATATACTTTTAAATTAATAAAAAAAATTATATTATGGAGTACCGTTTAAAAAAATTATATTTAATTTATTTCACCCTAAGATTAAGTTCTGGATTCGTCCATGTTCAAAATATTTTTCTTCGGTATTTCTCAAAGTATGAGGAGTGCGTCTCCTATATGTTGCGTTCTAGACTCCTTGACTGTGTTTATAACTGTTGGTCTCGACGGATCCTGAAAGATTCCTAGCTTTTCTAGTGTTAAATTTCAAAAAATAAAATAAAATGGTTGGAATCTCACATTTAAAGCTTAATTGAAAATATGATTCAAGTATGAGATGATGTAGCACTATCATGAGTCATAACCTTTACATTATAGTAAATAAATGGTTAAATTTTTAAGTCTAAATTAATTTAAAATTTCAAGTCAACATTCCACTGTTCAAAATTTATATCGATTTTCTTCCATCGACAGTTTTTAGTTTGTAATATTTTATCATATATTTTTATTTGATATCAAAATTTAGTAGACCATTTTTTCACCCCAAAAAAATTATATATAATACTATAGTTATCTCAAAATTAATCTTTCAAAAAAAAAATATCTCAAAAAAACTGAAATCCTACTCGATACAAAAATTATCTGTTCTAATTAATCAAAAGAAATATATAAATTTTAAAATTTTAAAAGAAGAATGTAATATCTTGTTATAAAAAGATATCAAATCCTTATGTTCACTTCGGGTCAGTTGGATTGGACTCGATCCAATTAGTTATATTTCGGCCCATTTCATCGATGAATAAAATTGGCCCAATCTTCATGACCAGTCCATTAGATTTGCACAAAAATTGTATCAAGAGTCCGTTGAGATCTGACGAAATCAATCATTACGATTACAATTTACAATATTTAGATATCCTCCTCAAGTCCTCTTTAACTAGTAAACTCTATTAGGATATTATAAAATGTTTAATTTGTATATATTTATATATTTCCCTTTAAATATCAAATTTTTCTTTATTTTTTAAAAAAATAAATAAATTGTATTACATATTTGTACATATATCGCATTCACTTGGAACTATTTTGCTATCTAACTTTTTATATACCCAACAATTTATTGCTCTAATAATATAAAAACTTTTATTTGTTAAATATGTTTATGATCACAGTTAACTTTAGGTTTCAGAAAAATATAATGTTTAAGACTATAATTTTTTTATTAATTATATTTGTGTATACTTTTTTTTAAGTAGTATTTATGTATATTTACAACTATTTGATTAAGGATAGTATTGGAATTGATTAAAACTAACTTAGGGTATAAATCTGATTTTGTCATAATTTAGTGAGATCAAACACTACAACTCTAGTATTTACAGTTTACAGTTCACTCTCATTGATTGATATCTACTTCAACGTTATCGGGATAAATCTCTCTATACATATTTGCAGGTGTACAAGTTGAAACTTGAATCATACGTCACACCACTTGAGTTGAGAGAATGTAATGTACCTTATTGTGAGCATTTTTTTATATTATTATTATATAAATATTTTGGAGACAATAAATTTATAGAGAAAGAATTTGTGGCAAAGACGTTGGGCTAGATGCATGCCCAAAATGAGTTTTGTTTAATGGAAGGCAAAGACAGGATAGATGGTACAAATATCCATAACAAACCTGTTACATTTGTCCAAGGGGACAAAAGTGACCAGCCAATTATTGTGCCTTTGATAGCTGTTTTTACAGCTAGGCAGCTTATTGAACCACATATTTCTAGGTTACAATTTTTGGTAGCCCAACTGCCCAAACCATGTAAATTTGATCAATTTTGTGGACCCAATGGATTGAAAGATTAACTGCCCAATTCAACTTATTTTTGGGTTATATAAGAACCTATTTTTCTTTTCCTATACGATGTTGGTTAAGGGATTTGCTCTTCACACATACATCATGAGATTATGGGTTCGAGTTATTCATCCCTATAATTCTGAATTATTATAATATTTTTTTTATAAAAGAAAGAAGGAACTTTGTTTCTTGGCTCATTCTTTTGCAATGATTCCGTAACTAATGGTCTAGTAATATTCATATTTCTTAAGAGTTTTTTTTTCCTAATATTGAAGGTGTATATATCTTTTTTTTTTTTTGAAGTAAGATATCTTATGTTATTATGTAGATATTTGGGCCGCTTCTGACTGGACCGCTAGGTATCACAATTTATTGTAATATTTCTTATTATACTTTAAAAAAATTTGTTATTTTAATGTTTAATATACATTACAAATTGATTGTCATCAACATTGACTCTAACAGATAATGCACACACATATATTAAAAAATATATAGTGATATTAAGGTGGGTTTTTGGGGTTTCGGGTGGGAATTGGTAGGTTGAAAAACGAGTGGGTCATGAGCAGGGTTCATGACTTCTCATGCTGTCATGCAAATATATATATTTTCTTTCTTTTTGATTTATTATTTAATTGGACACAAAATGAGATTACCGAAATACCTTATTATTGAAATGAAATCCATGCAAAAAGAAAAAAAAATTACCTTATTGAAATCAAATTTAGGTGATTTTTTTATTTATAAGGTTTTAGATCCATAATTTGTATGAAACTTTTGGAATAAAATCCATCTTTTTTTGATACACCTGATGGTAACTCAAACGAATCTTAAAATAAATAAAAAATAAATAAAAACCTTAAATCCAGCCCAATTTGATTGTAAAAAACTTTAGTATAATCAAATCCAATTAAGCTAAACTATTATAAAAATTCAATCATGCATAAAATTAACATAATAAGAGATAACAAAATCAAATGTAAAGACAAAAATAACAAAGAATCGATAGATAATTTCATTTATTGTCCGGTAATATAATGGTTCAATAGTCATCTAGTGGAGACTTTTAAAACAATACCCAACATTTTGCAACCAAAAAAAAACAAATTAGTAAGTGAATTGTCTATAGAAAAAGTTCAATATAATTAATAATTATATTTAAATACATGTTTTAGTATAATATTTTACCCAATTAAGTTACATATTGGATTAATCACTTCAATAGTTTTTAGCCCATGAATTAGAAAATATAGATAAAATGGCCTTATACATTTTATCAGTTAATTAGTGAAAGTGACAGATTGATAGGTTCTCATTTTATCTGATCCAATTACTTCCTCAAATTTCAATGGATTGGAACTATACCATTAGATCAAATTTCCATATATGACTTGATAGTTGTTTAGTAAGTTTGTACACTTTAAACTCCTCATTCCCAAAATTTCTTGTTCTTTCCCAAAAACAATTATCCCAATTGAAGCAGGTGACTTCTCATGGTAAAAAAAAATCTCAAAACTGTGAACTTTATGTACACCACTTAATTACTTGTACAAATCCAATGCCCATTATCACAGATAATGCCAAATTTAATGATTATCTCAAACTGTAGATCATACCTATATCAGTTAGTTGAGGACTGGTAGTTGTTTTCATTATCTTCCCTCTTTTTTTTCTCAATCATTTTATTTGAATCATCAAAATGTAAGGTGCAGCAAGCAGCCAATATTGTTCTATAATGGTGTATAATTTAACTGTTTAAAATATTGTAAAAAATAAATAATTTCTACTTGGACCTAACCTATTAACTTTTGAAAAATCTGTCTGGCTGCATTCATTTAATTTGTTTTCACCCAACTTAGAAAAGTAGCTAGTCTCTATGTGAATATTTTTCTTGCAATTTGAAGCTTAATTGCAGCCATCTGCCACCCGGCCCACTCACTTTGATTAATTTTTGCCTAAATATTAAATCATAATTTTACTTCAAATTTTAATTGAATTCAGATTCACTATAAGTAGTTTATAAATTACATATGTGAAGATTTTTCTAGATTTCTAGACCGTACAGAAAACAAAAGGATTTCTTTTCGGTTTGTTTCTCCTATTATAAAAAGATTCAGGATTAATAGTTTGTGTAACCAATTTAGAAAAATAGATAACGAGAAAAATCTAGTGAAAATGTATCTTGTATTTGTATTTTAGTTAAATTGTGTGTTTTCTAAATCATGTTTTTAGACAATATAGAAAACACCTTTTGGTTATTTTTCAATATTATGTTAAACTTTTTAAGAATGAAATTTAAAAAATTATTAATCTCAAAAGTCAAAACACGTTCTAAAAGCAAATTGAATGCCCATGCCATGTGTTATGATATGGTGCATTAAAGCATCTCACCCAATTTTATATTTTTATGTTTGTGTATAAATTAAATGTGTCTATAGAATTAAAAATTATAATAATAATAATCTAACTGTACATATTCATAATCTTTTTCAAGATTCTGTAAATTTGTTATTATCTTTATTAATAACTTATGCTACTTCAAAACCTTAGAAAATTAGTTGATTGATTAGTCAAAAAAATAAACTTAATTAATTGATTAAACAAATGACTTTTCTCTATGAACTATAGGGATCCAATCCGGAAGCAATACTTTTTTAACAAAACAAAATTCAAAAATCTTAAAATAACCATTTTCTTATAAATGAAACGTGCACAAATCATAAAAACTGCTTTAATTCCACTTGACCTAATCTCTTAATTATTTAGTAATTAATTACAAATAATTTTAATTCCAGAGCCATGTAATTAAATAGAGAGAAGGAAATATTATAAATTTCTCTTTTTTATTTGAAATCTGACACCGAACGGATGAAAGGTTTTTCGATACATGTCAAGATCAAACGCGCACTATATACGTGGTTTGAAAATCTACTTTCTTACTCAAAAGATATCTACATATACATACTTATAAAAGGTGTATGGTTATTCTTGAGAAAATCGTAAATTTCTTATTGATTAGATATATATACAATAGTTCAATAACTAAGAAGAGACAAGTGATGAAGGAGATAGAGAGAGAAAAGAGATTGATCTATTCCCCTTGTGAAAGTTACATGACCTGCATGCAAAGCAAATGTGTGCATTCATTAATGAATGACATAAAAGTGTACAGACATACTCACTTACATCAAATCGTTTACAGATATCTATGGTCCATACTCATAATAATAATAATAAATATAAATAAAAATCTATGAATAGTTTTTCTTAGCATTTAGTATTCCCATTTATTATTTCTTCTCTTGTTCACAATATATAATAACTTTATATTAAACTATTCCATGCATATATTTCATGCATGGATGGGTAGCTTTTATAATTATTAAGTTGGTGTGTAGGTTAGTTTTTTCATCTGTCTTCCAAAACTACCATTATTTTTCCAGCTTCTTCATCTGCTCTTCAACATCTACAAGTCTCTCTTATTAGTTGGATATGCAGATCAGTCTTACCATAAAGCTGTGATCTTTTGATATTCATGTTAAATGTTCTAAAAAAGACTGTCATGGGGCCTATATTGGCTATAACGTACGACATGCATATACATATACATATACAACATAAATATATATATATATATATATATATATATATATATATATGGCAGTGCAGTTTCTGTTCTATGTTGGAGTGTCGTGTGTAATTACTAATTAGATAGGGTTAGCTTGGAGAGATTGAAAATTAATTTCCATATAAATATATCATATATCTTTATTATTATTAGTCTTATAATTAAGATGGTTTAAGTTATTACTATATTTGAATGTTTTCATTTATGATGATCTAATGATTCAGTACAGGAGAGAGTTATTAATGCAAACATGCACAACTCCTTTGATTTGTTTATGAAGATATATATTTACTAGCTTAGAATTTTTCTGGTAGCTTTAATATTATATCATCATGAGATTTTGAAGTAAAGTGTTTGAGATTATAAACTATCTGGTTTGATGAGGTTTTTAAATTTTACTGATAAATATCATTGACGTGCTGTCAAATTTGTGGAAACATTAATATGTGTAAGTAATTAATTATGTTTTATAAAACAAAAAATAATTTAATTAGATCAATATTTAAATTTAAGCTCTAAAAATAAAAACTAAAGAAATGTAAAAACACCCCCACCAAGGCACCAACAACTAATGTGTTATTCATCTGCTATCGGATTAGCTTCTCGTGATTTTGTTCTTAAACGACTAGGTGGGATTCTAATAATATGACCTCACTTCAACCATTTGAGTTTCTATGTATTTGAGACGGTCTTGAATTTTATTAGGTCTAGCTAGGTTCCTCCCAAGAGATTTGCTTCTATCATTGATCAAGTCAATCTATGGAGCTGACCGACTTGCAAACCAGGAAACAAGTTTTTAACAAGATGAAACGCAACATTTTAGAATATGATATGAGAATACAGCTCACCAAAGTTGAATGAGAAGCTTATAGTTATAGATAAACAAAAAAATAAATTAAATAAAACTTTGAATTGTAGTTATATGTAACTTCAAATTTGAGATCATATATAGCTATTGCTAGAGCAATTATATGTTATTCCAATTATTTCTCTTTAAATCTCATCATGATGACGGTGTCTTTAATTTGGCCATGTGGATATGGTCAACTTTCAAACTAGATAGCCCATTTCTTAAAAAAAAAACTGTTTGAAACGTTGCAAAAACTATTATAATAGGACTGTCAGAATTTATCGAGATCAAACAATATATGTGTGGTCCGGATATCTACTCTCATAACAGAAGATGACTACTCATACAACCCGAGAAGAAAATTTCTCACACGTGTTTATAAAATACACATTTTGGGATTTGAACCCCTTACCACTTATGTGGAAGGTAATGTACACATTGTGGGATTTGAATCCGTCACTACTTATGTGAAAGGGAGGTACACTACAATATTTTTTTAATTGTTACAATAATTTTAGGGTTTGAAGAGGGTGACACGACTCGAACCATAATCTCATGATATAAGTGTGAGAGTCATACCACTAAGTCAAACCCCATCTTGAAACTTTTCTCCCTCTGTTTTTTTTATTTGCAAGCTAGCCTTTTCCTTCCTTTCTTTTGATTCTTTAAATTTCCCACCTAAAATTTATCAATTTCTTTGTACTTTTTCTGGCTTTTGCCCTTTTGAATTTTAAATTAAAGGACAAATTAATTTTGACTGATATTCATTGAGGTGTAATTAGTAAGATTACAAATAAATCTACTGGCCTATTTTGAACTCTGTTAAACTTAAATGCCTCCTCTTAAGATAAACAAAACAATTAGAATATTAAATCTCCTTTTAAAATTATCAAATTAAGAACATCCTCACAGTTGAAAAACACTTATCAAAACTCATTGTCCGATTCCTATATCTGACACTAAAGATCATGTTTATCCTATAATGAAGATAAATATTGATAAAATTTATCATATCAATTAGTTGTTTTTTTTTTGACGAGATGTTGTCATTTGTTGTGAGGGTTTTCTTCTTACATCGGTTGAAATCAAACTAAAGGCCAGGAGGGTCTCCTAGAAAACACAAACTACGATTTGGGTACAAATAAGCAAAGGCTAGTGATAACCCCACAAAAACATTTTTATGGACAAAATCGAGAAACTCATTGGGCCAATGTGAACAATAACTCGTGGGTAGCGGTCTAGTGCAGACACAAGTCCCCAAAAAAACATACGGACTATTCTTGATTGGGGGTTGTTGTTAGCGGGTTTTCATCCACATTGATTAAAGTCGAAACAAATTTGTGATATAAATAAACAAAGTTCTATCTTTATATCACAATAACCTTTTTAAAGACAAAACCATGAAATCCAATGAGTTAAAACAAAAAATATATCATGGATGGTGGTCTCATAGCCTCATAGGTACATAGTTCAAAAATCTTTGCGGCAATATATGTTTTCAACATTATATGAAACTTGCTTCATAAGAAATCTATCATTAAAGACTTCAAATTAAAGAAGGCAAGATATTTATCTAACTTGGCCCTTGTTTGCTTGCTTGCAAGATTTCTTGGTTTCTCCTTTTGTTATCCTAATAGATGACCAAAAAGGTGCATGTAATTTATTATATATAAAAAAAGTGATGGTAAAGTAGAGATAGAGAGATGTAGGAATTCAAAAGGAACTTCAAATCAATTAATTCATGAGTTATTATTATTATTTATTAGGTTTGTTCTCATCATGTGATTGCTTCATATTATATCTACCATTCCTAACTACCATGAAAATAAATAATAATAATAATAATAATAAAATAACTAATAATCTGAATTGAAATGAGAAAAACAAAAACGAAAAGAATCTTTATCCAAAAATAAAATAAAAAACAAATAAAAATAAAAAACAAAAAACAAAAAGAATCATTGATACAAGATTTGAATTGAAGATGAGATTAATCATAACCTATATGGCACCAAAACTTTAATTATAGATATGGACCATATGGTGACCGGTGATGGCTCATAATTAATAGCATCCATAACTTCTTCTTTTTTGTTTTTTCTCTCATTTTGAGTGAACAGAACTAGGAATGGGTATTTCCCCCACGGGGCCCCATCCCCATTTGCCCCCACCCCCATTTGAGGCGGCAAATTTTACCCTCAAAGTCTAAATGGGGATGGTTTGCCCCCACCCCCATTTGGGGCGGCAAATTTTACCCCTAAAGCCTAAATGGGGATGGGGATGGGGATGGGGGGACCTACCCCCACCTCTATTTCCCCATTTCCCCATTTCTTTAAATAGGAGTGGGGTCTCATTTCTCAATTTCCCCATATGTATATAATATATATATATATATATATATTTAATATTTTTTGTAAGTAACTTTAATTTTATTATTCTTGGTTCTACCACCAATTGATTACCTGACGTTGAATTTACTTAGTTTTTTTTGTGAATTTGTTTAGACTTTTATGTGTAATACTAAATTATTATAGTTATTTATGTTAATTTTGGACAATTATATAGATTGGATATCGAAACATAATGATTCGTAGGATTATAATGATCGAATTTCGAATCCAGAATTATAAATTTCGGATTTTAGTTTGAAAAATATTAGGATTGAAAATGGGGGAAATAGGGGACGGGGTAGGGGCAGGGGAACCTCCCCCAGACCACCCCCATCCCCACTTCCCCCAAATGGGGTTTGGGGGCGGGGATGGGGGTGGGGGGACCCTCCCCATCCCCAATGGGCCCCCACACCCATCCCTAAACATTACTGTAATCGACGCATATTAGAGCATTCCGAATGTAATGTTATTTTAGTGTATCAATGCTATAATTTAGTATAAAGTATAAAAAATATATATTTCAATACAGTGCCAAATTTGACATATACTATACTTTGTGTCAAATTTGGAACAAAGTATAGCATTTTGGTACAAAGTATAGCATATGTCAAATTTGACAAGGCAATTAATGCTGTTTTTTTTAATTACAAAAATACAATTTTATAATTGTATTGAATGTATTAATTTTTTTATTTTTACAGTTTTAAATAAAAAAAGTTATATAAATTAAATGTATTAATTATATTTGTTGACTTTTATAATTTTAAATAATTAAAATTTTAAAATAGCATTTCAAATAGAATTATGCATTAGAGTACAATACTAAACTAATGTGTAAAATATACTATTTTACTATTTTTTATACCGAATTTGGCATTGACATTGGTATTGGTATATACATCGGAGCATTAATGTAGTGTTTTCAATTACTATCAAACTATATTGGTTTTTTAAACCGTACCAATATAACTACAATATTCAGACTTATATATATATAATATATACAATATTTTTCTCCTCGGTGCCTACTGATATAACTTATATCCGTGCGTTGCTTGTGGATCACTGATTATAGAGAAGTTTTGACAAGTGCATACACTTTGAGTCAAAGTATGTAAATCTAATGGTCCACATCCAACGTGCTGATAAAGTTATATCAGTGCGTACTGACTTGAAAATTTCTGTCTATATATATAAGTTATATCATTACATACTTAAAAGAAAAAGACTATATATATATATATATATATATATATATATAAATAATGGTTACAAGTAATTATACATATTTTAAATTTGAGAAGCCTTAGTTACTGTTGAGCGACTATATCACTAACAACTTGGCATTCATATAAGGAACATGCTAAATCAAATATATAATTTGTATGGTTACAGGAGTCGAACCCAATAATTAGATTTTAATCCACCAAAAATCAAATTTTTTTTTGACAATATCTATCTATCCATCTACTTAAACAAGATATTTTTTTTTGAAGTTTTTTACCATTTGTAGGATTCGAGCCGTTGACTTGAGAGTCATTTACCCAAGCTACAAGTTCGTCTATCTACCAAATGAGTTACACCCATGGGAGCAAAAATCAAAGTATGTTGAAAAATAAAAAGATATTAGAAACTTAAAAAAAAAATTGAATCTTTCTCATTTTTTTCTAGAGTATTAAATAACTTATAATACCGAACATACAATCTAGTAAGGGGCTGTCGAGACATAAATAAATCAAACAGTATATATACGGTCCAGACATATATCTACCCACACAACATCGAGTAGAATACTCCAAAAACATACTTATAAAATGAACATGATAGGATTAACCCCCCCCCCCCCCCCCCCCCCCCCCCCCCCCCCAATCAGTCTAGTCATACTTATAATATCGAACGTACAATCTAATCAGGGGCTGTCGAGACCTAACTAGATCAAACAGTATATATGCGGTCTAGGCAGATATCTACCCACACAACACCGAGTAGAATACTTCAAAAACATACTTATAAAATGAACATGATGGGATTACCCCCCATCAGACCTAACTAGATCAAACAGTATACATGCGGTCCAGACAGATATCTTCCCACACAACACCGAGTAGAATACTCAAAAAACATACTTATAAAATGAACATGATGGGATATCTTCCCACACAACACCGAGTAGAATACTCCAAAAACATACTTATAAAATGAATATGATGGGAACACACATACTCCCTCCCCCTAAACACAAAATGGAAGGGGATGTGCAGTACTACTTGTGCTAAAGGGTGATGTGCAATCCTTATATATAGTGGTTCTTTGATATGGACGTCCTGAAATTATAAGTTAAAAACGTCCAACTATAACCACACATTTATATTGGGTGTGAGTATTTGTTAATATGGAACTGTGAGTCCAATGTGAATGTGTGACTGTAGTTGGACGTTGTGAAATTATAAAGTCAGGGTGTAACACCAATTTTTTATATTTATATTTTTCTTTGTAACTTTTCTGTCATGTCCCTTAACTTTCAAATTTGATGAAGTTAGCTGCGGCCTCTGCCTATAACTATACATATAATATCAGTAGCTATATCCTCATATAATAAAATGAAAATGTACTAATGTAGGGATGTATCCTCATTTAATAAAATGAAAATGTAGGGATGTTAAACTATTCCTTTAAATTCCTCTTGATCTTATTGAAAATAGGCAACATTTCTTGATAGAAAATAAATTTCAAACCTTTATCTCATTTACACTAAACTTATGGGCTGTTTTTTTTAATCTAAAGTCTTTTAAATTAAGATACTATGATATGTTTGTTTATTTTCATTTTTGATGACTTATTATAAATGTAAAATTGATTAGATTGTGTTAGGGTTTCTTCAAAATTGAGAATTTTTGAAAAATTGATTTTTAGGGTTTATTATGTGTGGATAAAATTGTAAATGTATGAATTGTTATAAGACATTTATGGAAATTTACTAAAAAAAACTGTACTATAGCACTTTTTTAATAAGATAAAAGTTAAAAAAATTTACTTTTTCTAAAATATATATATATATATATATATTAAAATAAGATATAAATTGGAAAAACAAACAAACTGATTTATCTTAATTTAATTTAAGATATAAGAGACAATAAGTCTTACTATTAAAAAAACAAACAGGCCTAGGGTTTGTATACAGACAGTCAAACTGATTTCTCATTAAAAGCAGGAGGAAAAAAAAGGATAAATTACACTGAACCTCTTGAGGTTTGGAAAAGTTACACTTAGATGGATAAGTTTCTTTATTATATACTAACACCCCCAAAATTTAAATTTGACTTTAAGAATACCTAAAATGACCCTAGTTATATTATTTTACACTTTATTTTTTTTACCTTTTAATCAAACACTTTACAAACTTTATAAAAATAAAAAAATTAAATAAAAGATATGATTCATTAAATAAATAAATAGTTTAAATAAATAAATAGTTTTTTTTAAATAAATAAATAAATATTTTAAATAAATAAATAATTTTAAAAATAAATAAATAAATGAATAGTTTTTAAAAATAAAATAAATAAATAGTTTTAAAAAATAAAATAAATAATTAGTTTACAAATATAAATAAATAGTTTTAAAATATAAATAAATAAGTGAAAACTTAAAAACATTAAATTTTTTAAGGATATCCATTAATAGGGACAAGAAAAGCTCTAAATATCTAAACTTTTACTGTAAAGATGATGGTGAGAGAAGTTTTAAGGTTCCCAATACTCCTTAGATATTTATAGCTTATATTGTCCATATTAATGGATATTCTTTAAAAATTTAATGTTTTTAATTTTTGCACTCATTTTTTCAACTATTTATTTATTTAAAACTATTTATTTATTTGATTTTTTTATAACTTTTTTTATTTAATGTTTTAAATTATTTATTTACTTAATGTTTTTAAAAATATCTATTTAATTAATTTTTTTTAAACTATTTATTTATTTAATTTTTAAAACTATTTGTTTATTTAATGAATCATATTTTTTATTTAGTTTTTTTATTTTTATTATAGTTTATAAAGTTTTTGGTTAAAAGGTAAAAAAAATAAAGTGTAAAATAATATAACTAGGGGCATTTTAGGTATTTTCAAAGTCAAATTTAAGTTTTAGGGGTGTTAGTGTATAATAACGAAGTGTTTCCATCTAAGTGTAACTTGTCCAAACCTCAAGGGTTTCATTGTCATTTGTCCAAAAAAAAATTAAAGATAGTACAGTTCACACTTCACAATTTTCGATATATTTTTTTTCATTGTCCTAAACTTTCAACATGATATATATAATTCAAAGATAGTATACAATTCGTTCATCTTTGAAAGCTTGGTGAAAATTGATGAAATACAAAATAAAAAATAAAAAATAAAGATTGAGTTAATGTTGGTAACTCAATTAAAGGTGCATGACAAACAAGTTGGTCGCCATCTAATTAATTATCTTAGTAGTATTGATGTTGACCCCAATTCTTATAATTATTTATTTCATATATACTAATATACGTATGGACAGTGTTGCACTGTAAGATGGAAAATATAATTGCTCATTAATGTTTTGATTTCTGATAGAAAATTTTTTTTAATATTACAATAATTTAAGGTTTTTGGAGAGGATAAAAGACTCGAATCCACAATCTCATAGTGTAGATATAAATGGTTTACCATTAGATCAACGGTCAACCTCATCTTATCGACTTCCGAACAACTTGGAAGATAATAAATAAGAAATATATCCCCAAAAACAAATATATAACACTATAAGATGAAAAATATAATTGCTCATTAATGTTTTGATTTCCGATAGAAGTCATAGAACTTGGAAGATAATATATATATGGGTAGTGTTAAATACAGTGTTAATATTTCTTTTTATAGTGTCTTAACATGTGCCATTATGGCACAGGTTAACACTGCCCTATATATATTAAGACTAAGAATTGACTTTTAGAATAATAATTTCGAAAATAAATTGGTACTTCTTCAATTAAAGGCGGACATATTTCGATTTTTAAGATTTTAATTATTATTTTTATCACAAGAACAGAACATCACATCTATTATTTTTACACATAGGGTCATACCCTTTATCTAGAGGGGTCATTGAACTAAAATAAAATAAAAAATTCTGAGGGTCAACGTAAATTTTTTAAAAATTTTTATGCGATGTTTTTTATTAAAAAAAAAGAAGAAAATATTAAGGGAAGGAGATCAAAGTCCTAGACTCCTAGCGGCACCTCTCCCTCCACCACTGCTTTGGCGGCTAGGCCCTCTCCAAATATTTTGATTTGTAGGAAGGGATTTAAAAAAACCGGGATGTGAACTTAGTTGATAGCCGTTAGTTATCATCGAATTAATACCTTAGATGCTCGATCATATATATATATATATAAAATTTTTTAAGTTGAATAAAAAAAATGTAAAACTATGCTATACCCTTTGGACATCTCTAACCCATATATCAATCTCCAATTTGTTACAGATTTCCTCTCCAACTCATGCGCCATATGCTTCGCCAGTTTGCAGCACCTCCCTTTCCAGCACCATATCTAGCACAGATGAAGAACCAACACTACTTTGTTGCTTCTTATTTGTTTTAGTCCCTAAATTTATAATTATTCACAGATTGAGCATTAATCAATAAAATCTATTACCATTGTATCTCTTATTTAAAAGTTTTGTTTAATCACAGTTTTATCTTTAATCAATTAAATTTATTTCAATTGTATCCCTTTTTATTATTTAATGCTTTTGTATTATTTATATTTGTTTTAATTTAATTATTATTTATATTAATATTTATAATAGACTAAAATTAAGTAAATAATACAAAAATTACTAAATGTTAATAAAAAACACTAAATTGAAAACAAAAAAATTAAAGCAACACAAAACATTAATAAAAGCATTAAATGACGATATGTACTTTTTTGTGTTTTTTATTTCTTTTATGAAATGTAATGTCGAAGTTCAATTAATAATAAATGCAATATTTTGGTTAATTTAATTTAATTTCTTAATTTACTAATTTGCTAATTTCTTAACTTATTGTAATATTATGTTAATTAAGGGGTGAGATGTTAATTGTTGATAAATAATAAAAAAGAGAATATTTAGGGAATATTCTTTTTAGAGTGACATTTGGTACAATAAGTTGGAGATGAATAAAATAATTGGTGTGGAAGTTGCTGCAATATGTTGTTGCGGCAAATTGATGCAATGAGTTGGAGATGGTTTTGTATACGTTTGGGCCCTCATGAAAAGTTATAATATTTTTGGTAAAATCAATTATGAATTATTTATTTAATGGAGCTAAACATTTTTTATTTTTCTTGTTTACAGTTGAAGAAAAAACTTGGTAGATGGAAGAGTTTGAGGCAATGGTAAATGACTTACCAGTCAGCGGTTCGAATCCTACCAATGACAAAAGGTTTAAAAAAAATACATGAATATAAAGATAAATACAGTAAAAAAATAAAAATAATAACAAACAAACATGTGAAACTTGTTTTCACCCCTCACCCAAATATGAGACACCCAGTCAGCCAGCCTTCTTCATACGGACAACTTAGCAATTGTTTTCGATTAAATCTTCCTGGATTCATTCTTCAACATTTTTAAGGTCATTTCCCTATTTTTATCGCAATTTATTTATTTTTTACTTTAGTTTATTTTACTCTCATTTTTGTACTTGTTAGTATTCGAGATATTACACGGAGGGTTTAAGTTTGTTTAGGTCACAAAAGCATACAAAAGTTAATATTCTATTAGGCTTATTGTGTATGATTCTGCACATTTCACTATATATAATTGAACCGAAACGTTAAGTGATATACCAATCCCTCTTATATTATTAGTAAGTGATTCGAATTTTATAATATTTATGTTACTTTCACGATACTTATTTTATAAATATTTATTAGAAGATTTATATTTACTGTTGGACAAAATATCCAAACCATATATATATATATATATATATATATATATATATATATATATATATATATATAGTGTTTTGGTCTCACCAGATTTTTGGCGGTTACCCGCTACCTACATAAATGTTAAGTATTGTTTACTAAAAGATGTTTAATTCGATTTAAAAAGAAAAAAGTTAAAGTTTGCGTAGCATATGTGATGTAATCATTAGTGGAATATAATAATTATTAATAAGAGTTATTTTCCAAGAAGTCCAAGATTATAGAATTAAAGAATTGACTTTATCCAATTTGGCGAAGGAATTCAATTATTATTTTTGGAATAGTTTGGAGGCAAATTCATTAATTGCATTCATTTATTTCAGCCCTATATACGATACACTTAACAAATATTATAGCAATGAAATTACACAACCAAAAAATTTAGTACAAATTTTAATAAAATGATATAATAAGTGATTTTTTTATTAACCATATTATCTCATATTGTATATAATAATAACAATATTTATTATAATATTTGAGTTTATTATTTAGATCGTATAATATTACTTATATTATAATAGTATTATATTATTTAAATGGATTTAGATATTTTATCATTTTGTCTATATCTTTATAATTTATTGATACATGTTTAATAAATAAATCAATAATTTAGATTAATTTTATTAATTTTTATGTATATATTCGGTTAAAAGATAAAATTTAACCGAATTACTGATCTACTTATTAGACACGTATCATTATACTAAGATGGTATGAACAACGTGAGAATACATATATAATAATAATAATTAATATTATTATTAAAACGCAACGGTCACTGTATACAAACAAAACAAAGCCTGACACGTGTTCCACAATTACCAGGTGTCGGAGTCAGTGACTGTGTACTCTTTGACCTTAGCTTGGCTCCTAGTGAGTTAGCTGCTTCTTCTTAATTACACAGCTTGGCTCAGCCAAGCCACTTCTTTAATGCTTTTTTTTTAATAATACCTATTAATTCGGGATCAGTTATTTTTTTTGAAATCTACTTAATACATTTTTTATTAGTTGTTTAATGGGTAAATAAATTGTTTTAACGATTAATTTTCAAAAATAATCCAACAGATTTCAGTTTTTTTTTTTTTAGAAGATAGCACTAAACACCATTAGTTGGTGGGTGGAGTTCTAAAAAGACCATTCACTATTAAAATTGTTCTAAAATCACCATTTTAACGGAACATTGTTCATTAGTAGAAATTCTATTAAAATCTAACCGAATCTGTTATGTATGACATGGCATCAAAAAAAAATCAAGGACACCCAAAAAAAAACTTCAAGTTTTTAGTGAGAGCTCAATGACTCTGATGAGAAACAGAGCCTATATTGTGAAGCATACAAGCAAGATCACGAGAAACTAACATGCTATAAAGTTCTCGTATTTCAGGTCGGTTGATGTTCTAGTTCCATCTCTTACAAATTACAATGTAGTTGTCTGTTTCAACAATCTCGTACGATGTTCAAAATTTTTATTACAATTTTGTGAAAACCAAGTATATCTTGTAGTATAAATATTAAACAATAGAATATTAAATCCAATTAAACCCAAATATTAAAGGTAGCGGAAGGAAAGAGAACGAGAAAGAGAAATACAAGAATAACATATGAAACAAGGGATCATGTGTCATGGACTCATGGCTTTTTTTTTTTTAAAGTGAAGAATTCATTCAACAAGGCAAAGACAAAAAGCTATCATGGGCTTAAAAAACACAAGCTAACCTGGCATGGTTTTGTTGAAGAAACAGATAGAATAAAAGAAGTAATTTTGAATTAAAAGTCATATAAATTCTTTCCAAAACTAAATAAACTTCATTAAAATCAGTACCTTGTAATCCATATCTCGCAATCGTCCTTCTCCTGTTCCGTTCAAAATAATCCTTCATTGTTGTAAAGCTTCCCTGCATTAATGGAGATCGGTCTTTAACAGAGAAGAAAAATGAAAAAAAGCTTTGAACATCTTTGTCGAATTATGCCCTATGATGGTGACTTGAAGATTTTACAATATTGCCCCTTCTTGTTTGACTATTTTGACATATATTTTAATAGATTATGTCATAAGCAAACAGACTTGAAACAATTAATGGACAAAGTGACAACAATTGATACTTTCTTTCTTTAAAATGGCTATTTCGAACCATTTTAAAAATTTAATGGCCATTTAGGAACCACCTCATCAAAGTAGAAATCACTAACCCTTTTTTTAGCGATATTTATAAACTAAATTGTTTTTAATCAAGTTTAAAGTTTTATTTTTGATGAATGACCATTAAAAGTCCAAATTGCCCTTAATTCTACTTCATCTTCTACCTCCAGTCAATTTCTCTATGTTCTCTTCGTTAATTTCTCTTTCTTAGTTTTGCATTCTTGCGCGCTATAGCAATATTGACCATCATTTGAGAGATTTTCATTTCATTGGCAACCCCATGACATTGTGGAATCATTCTTTCAATTTCAAGTGTGTTAATTTTTCATTAGAAAGTATTTATAGTACGTCTTCGATAATATAATATAACATTCAAGTGTTTTGATTGCATATTACATTGTTTTGCATTTTTTGAACATGCATTGTCAAGTTCTCGTTCTTTATCTAGAATTAATCATGAATCTATCAAAGTACAAGTTACTATGATAGATTTCTTTGTTCCATTGATGTCATTTGTTTTTTGGTACGTGTTTAATATACCTTATACATATTCAAAAGTAATAGCATAAGTAATTTTGTACTTTCAACTTCGTGTTGGTTAAAACAATCAGGTTTGTAAAAGTGTTAAAAACAAATTAATAAAAAAGTTTGGGTATTTACAAATTTTTTTTGTTAAGAGCTAAACTATACATACGGTTTACTTACAAAAGATAAATGTGAAATAATTCGTAAACATATACATATCTTTAATTTAGTCTTAAAAATATTATATTAACTGGTTATATTAATTATATATATATATTTATATCCTCAATATTTATTTAAAATCTATCAAAAAGAAAGTAGGAACTTTACTCAAATAACACATCTTGTCTATTGAAAAATGAAAAAGAAAAAACCAAAAGGTCACATACTCAAAAAGGAAATTAATAATAATAATAATGAGTAAGACTACATGAGATCAAATGAAAAATAATTGAAGGTAAATAACCCATATAATTTCTAGATATATAAGTCTATTAACTGGGTTGATATTATAGAATTGTTTAAAAAGCTATTAATCACTTTCTTTTTGTCATATATTCTGGAATTATTGTTGTTATTCTCGTAGAAAATTAAAACGTATCTTTTAAGTAAAATTTATTAATTATCAATTCATTTTTCTTATTCATCTTCAACGAGGATGCTTGCGTTGATTATCAAAAGAAAAGATTTACCCGCATCTTTCAAATATATCGTTCATTTTACACATAAGAAAATGTACAAAGAAACGTGTTATCATACAACAAGAAAAGGTAAGGTGTAGGTTTTGCATATAATAAATTAATAATTAATAAACAAAGCTGCCTTATACGACTCATTTAATATCCAATTATAATTAATTAAGATCTTAAGCAAAGATTATTAAGACCATTAGGTGAAATTTACTGTGATGAAGAATAGCAGTTTTGATCATCTTTAAATATCAGTCTAAATTATATAAGCAAAGGCCATCTGAGTTAGGTTTATCAAGTTGGTATATGCATGTACCACCAAAATAATGACCTAATATTAATTAACTTCAAAGAGAAATTGACTGATTATGGCTGCTAGATAGCTAGATAGCTAGATAGATATTGTAATATGACTTGGTATTAATTAATAATTAGGTTTTGTTTCAAGATTTAGAAGAGATCTAGCAAAGAAGGCAACGAATGTGATTTCTTATAATACTGTGATTGACATAGAAATGACAGATCGACTATTTTTGAAGCCGTCCTATGGATTCTAGCTCAATTAATTGCTTCTTATAGGTATCACATTTAATATATCATTAGAGGAATTAATTGCTTCCTAGTAACATGAAGTCATGAATGACTAGAGTGACAATTGGATTTTTACAATTTAGAATCATTAAATTTACTACCAATAACTTGACGAAATTGAGATTGATTCGGTATACTCTTCACACCCTCACCATTAATGACTATTGAGATTATGGGTTCGAATTAGTGTTGTCATTCTTTCAAACCCAAGTTAATTGTAATAACTAAAAAAATCCCATAAAATCAAAAGTGAAATTCAAAAGTAGGAATGGCTAAACATGACTCACACAGTCACACATTTTCAAAGAATTGAGCAAAATACTTATTGTAGGAGTCAACTAAGTTCTGTGTTTTTCTTTTTTCTTTTGAAATTTGATTGAAATCTATACAAGTTTTATTTAATGGCAAAAATCTTATTGAACAAGTTTTTTTTTAAAAAAAATTTCTTTCTACAAATGCTTAATATATAAATTTGATATCTGCTTGTGTTTTATGATGTACAACAAATTTGATAATTATATGTTGACACATTTATACTTATAAATATTCTATAATTATGAATTTACTAAAAATTGAAAACATATAATTTTTTATATAAATAAAATTATTATTTTTAAACAATTACAAATGATTCGGGGTTTGAAGAAAATGACACAACTCGAACTCGGCCACAATATTAATAATGTAGATGTAAAAGACATACAACTTTGAATTTATACATAAAAGTAATTTTATCACAATATTTATCATAATAATATATAAATGATTTGATATCAAAATGACGTAACAATAATATAATAAATGTACATTCACTCTTAACTCAAATGGTGTGTATATGATTATCATTATCTGACGCATATATGTCTTACGAGTATATATATACATAAAGTTTCTCCTTCTATTATAGGAGTAAGAGTAGATATCTCACGATTATAGATAAAAGATTTCTAGATCATACAATTAGTGATCGACCTCGTCAAGTCTTAGAACGATATAGGATTTATAAAAAAAGTTAAAACAGTTGAGTAATGAAAAAGGGTTTGTAGCCAAACAATAGTGCATATATAGCTGCAAAGCCACTGAAAAATGATAGCTGGAAACTGAAAAAACCGTTGGAGAGCTAGATTTTCAACTGCTTAAAGTTAGTTGAGTCTTCACATTTCCACTCAGAATATCTAACAGTCAACTCCTACCAGCCCTTTTTCTTCTCCATCTACTAACATATACAAAAATATAAAAATAAAAAAAATAAAAAAATAAAATTCATTGAGAGAGTTTGGAGAGAGTTCTTTTTGTTTTATATCCTTAAATCAAAAGCATACCCCACCACCCATCTCTCTCTCTCTCTCTCTAAACAATTTTTTATGAGCTCCATTGTTAGGTCCTTAAAACAGGCAGCCATTTCTTCAACAACAGAGAAACCTTATTGATATCTTGTTCCTTGCCATGGGCGTGGACATGTCTAACAACCCACCGACTTCACGTACCAAAGACTTCTTTGCCTCTCCTGCTCTCTCTCTCAGTCTTGTATGCATTCTTCTCTATGCTTTTTCAAATCTTCTTCTCTTTCTTTAATTTTTATGATATTGATGTGTATGTCTTATGTTGGTTTTATTGTTTTTGTCTCTTTTTTTTGGGTAAAAGGCTGGCATATTCCGGGATGCGGGGACACCGGTCGCGACGAATATGGAGGTGGAGGAAGGGGATGAAGGGAGTGGCGGAGGAGGTGGAGCAGGAGGAGGGTCGTCTAGTAGAAGAGAAGACACCACCGTGGAGATTAGTAGCGAAAACTCGGGTCCGGCAAGATCAAGATCGGATGATGAATTTGATGGAGGAGAAAATGATGATGATGATGATGGCGGTGGAGATAAGAACAAGAAGAAGAAAAGAAAAAAGTACCATCGACACACCGCCGAGCAAATCAGAGAAATGGAAGCGTATGTCATCTCTCTCTCTCTCTCTCAATATGTATATACTAGTCAATGCATTAGGTAAAAACTAAACTACTTTAGTGACTCATTAATGGGTTGATTAACTCAGATTTCAATCTTTACTTTAATTAATCGAGTCTTTATTAGTCAGGATTAATAAGGAATCAGGATTAATAAGGAATCAGGACAGTTCTTTTGTAACGTTATAAAAAAAAAATAGAATTCAAGACTATTTATCTGTAACGTTCCCGAAAAAAAGAAATCAGGACCATTTTGATCAGGGAATTAAGTACTGTACTATTGATATAAGTAAGTAGGCACAGACATTTGCTTAAGAAAAAGTAAGTGAGATTCTTATAAAGAAACAAGAATGTAAAGCTAATACAGAGAAGATGACTCAGAATTTTATGATATATATACAACTTTAATATTACTAATTAAAAAGCATGCTTTTACTTTGTTTTATATGTTGATGGGTATCAACTAAAAGTTAATAATATCTGCGTAGTAAAAGCATTCTTGTCTGTGTCTTTTTTAGGTGAAATCTTATCCTTCAATCTGCATTCTTTAATTATCACCATTACAAAAATGTTAATAGTCACAGTTTCAATTTCCAATTCAACCGTATATACTATTGTTTGGACTCTTACATCAGTCGCATGTTATAATATTAAAATCAATTTTTTCTTTAAAAGATTTTTCTTCGATGGCTTTTTAGGCTTTTTAATTCAATCGTATATCATATTATCATTTGGTCTCTTACCTATTATAATATTAAAATCAAAATTTTCATTAAAAAAGGTTGTTCTTCGATGTTTTTTTTAGGCTTTTTAAAGAGTCGCCGCACCCAGATGAGAAGCAAAGGCAGCAACTGAGCAAGCAATTAGGCCTTGCTCCTAGACAAGTCAAGTTTTGGTTTCAAAATCGTCGAACACAAATTAAGGTAGTTAGTTATTAGTTTTCTTTTCTTGTTGATCAATCAGAAAATTCAAAATTAGTGATTTTAATTTGTACATGATGATCATCAATACAGGCTATACAAGAGAGGCATGAGAATTCATTGTTGAAAACAGAAATGGAGAAGCTCAGAGATGACAACAAGGCCATGAGAGAGACCATAAACAAAGCCTGTTGTCCCAATTGTGGCACGGCCACAACCAGCAGAGACACTTCCCTCACGACTGAGGAACAACATTTACGTATCGAAAATGCCAAACTCAAAGCCGAGGTAAAATTCCCTTATTCAAATTCGTTCCTACATTTCAAAATTTATCAAAAACCTTTCTAATAAAGCTAATAAAGAGAGGTTATACTAACAGACAGGCATAGGCGAAACCAGCTTCCTTAAATTTTAAAAAAGGACCAGGGACATAAAAAGAAATTTTTTAAAATAAATGTAAAGAGAGATTATATATATATATATATGACAAGACAGGTTTCTGACGAATTTCGAAATCGTGTGACATGCAGGTGGAGAAACTTAGAGCAGCAGTTGGGAAGAACCAAGCAGGAGCAACATCAACAAACTCATGCTCAGCTGGAGATAATAATAAAAATGACAATGAAAACAACAAGAGTTCATTGGATTTTTACACAGGGATTTTCAGGCTTGAGAAATCAAGAATCATGGAGCTTGTCAATCAAGGAATGGAAGAGCTTCAAAAGATGGCAACTGCTGGTGACCCTCTTTGGGTTAGAAGTGTTGAGACTGGCCGTGAAATACTCAACTATGATGAGTATGTCAAAGAGTTTTCTGTTGAGAATTCAAGTAGTGGGAAGCCTAAAAGATCAATTGAAGCCTCTAGAGATACTGGAGTTGTCTTTGTGGATCTTCCAAAGCTTGTTCAGAGTTTCATGGATGTGGTAAGACCCTACTAATATGTTTCAACAAAAGTTATGTTATGCCTCTAGACTCTAGAAGTGCTTTTGTAGAAAGTGCTTTTAATAATAAAAAGATTTCTATGAATTGCTTGAAGAGATTCTGAAAAAGTTTTTGTCAAATGCTTTTTTTAAAAGAACTAATACTATTCTTTAGTTTTCAATCCCGACTTTTGTAACGTTAAAAAATGACTTTCTAATATTACAAAGTTGAATCTAGGCACGAAAACTATAAATAATCATACATCTAATTAGTCATATGAAATAAAAGAAAAATACTTTTTTTCTAATATTTGAAAGCAGTTTTAATGATACTGAAAACGGTTGAAAATTGTATTGAACTTGATTGTTTATAAGCTAATTAAGATGAGTTGAATATGATGATGATATTGTAGAATCAGTGGAAGGCAATGTTTCCATGCTTGATTTCAAAAGCAGCAACAGTTGATGTAATTTGCAGTGGTGAAGGTCCTAATAGGGATGGCGCAGTGCAATTGGTGAGTTATTTACTCACAATTTTAATTTTAAATATATAATTATATATAGATATCACATCAGCCGAAAGGCACACAGAACATAATCTGATAAAAAGAAGAAGAATAATTTTCCTTCATTTTGAAGAACTTTTCAAAGTATTTGTTCTCATCATTACATCTTTTTTCCAATGGTCCAACTGCAACCCATAAAGCAAAAAAGCAAGGCCTTTTTCTGATGTGTTACCAAATTTTTGTTTAAGGAGGAACAACTCTCAACCTCATTATAATGAGCATTTGATTTGTGATCTTAACATAATTTTTCTTATTTTTGAAAACAAAAAATACAACTTTATCTTTTTGGGACTGTTGTTGGGTACAATTTCCAGAACATACCTCATCTTCTTTTTTGGGACGGTTGTTGGGTACAATTTTCAGAGTGGATCTCCACAGCCCATTATTAACTATCTTTGTATATTACCATTATTAGATTAAAGATTAATGCATAAATTTACAATAATTAATTAATTTGTTTTGTTGCAGATGTTTGCAGAGATGCAAATGCTGACTCCACTGGTGCCAACAAGAGAAGTTTATTTTGTTAGATATTGCAAGCAACTAAGTGCTGAGCAGTGGGCAATAGTTGATGTCTCCATTGACAAAGTTGAAGAAAACATTGATGCCTCTTTAGTCAAATGCAGAAAACGACCATCTGGTTGCATCATTGAGGACAAATCAAATGGTCATTGCAAGGTAATGCTTATTATCTTCACATTATAATTATAAAGTAGTAGAATTTGTAGAGAATTGTCCGAAACTTCAAAGACCTCCCTCGAATTTACCGTCGAGTTCACCTGTATTTTCGATAAAAAAAAAGTAACCAAGTATGAATTATTCACCATCATACTCATACAAAGAAATCTTTCAGTGAGTCATATAGCTTATGATGATTGATTTTGGTCAGGCATGGGAAAACAACTCGAAAATGAACAAAAAAAAAATTATGCAGAGGTGAAACTGATGGCGTCATGCATTAAATTTGTATCCTATAATCAAGATTATGATGGTCATTTGATGATCTTCAGGTAATTTGGGTAGAACACCTAGAATGCCAGAAAACTGCCGTTCATACAATGTATCGTACCATTGTTAGCAGTGGACAAGCCTTCGGTGCAAGGCATTGGATGGCAACATTGCAGCTCCAATGCGAACGGCTTGTTTTCTTCATGGCTACAAATGTTCCTACAAAGGATTCAACAGGTAAGTAAAAAAAATCTGTTCAGCATATTTTGCATTCTGTACATTAGAAAGTTTCCGAATAATACCTGTGGTTGAGCTTCAGGTGTTGCGACACTGGCTGGGAGGAAGAGCATCTTGAAGTTGGCACAGAGAATGACGTGGAGTTTTTGTCGGGCAATTGGTGCATCGAGCTATCATACATGGAACAAGGTCTCAAGCAAAACAGGGGAAGACATAAGGGTTTCTTCCAGGAAGAATTTAAATGACCCTGGAGAACCTCTTGGGGTGATCTTATGTGCAGTTTCATCTGTCTGGTTGCCTGTGTCTCCACAAGTCCTTTTCGATTTCTTAAGAGATGAAGTTCGCCGAAATGAGGTACGCTAACTTTCACATGATAATAGTACTATGGCAAATTATCTAAGGATAGTGTAAAGATTGTTGAAGATAATTGTGTTGACAATTTTGTTTGGTAAATCTTAGTGGGATATCATGTCAAATGGAGGTCCTGTGCAATCCATTGCAAACTTGGCTAAAGGGCAAGATCGAGGCAATGCAGTAACCATTCAGGTGAGTTCTATCTCGGAAGAGGAAAAGGTCGTAAACTTAATCTGAGCATGTCTCTGCATTTAAGTCCTAAACAAGGTAAAACTGCTACTTCGTTTGTCTGGAATTCTAAACTAACACCTAGTTTTCTGTTTCAGGCGGTGAAATCAAAAGAGAATGGTATGTGGATACTCCAAGATAACTGCACAAACTCTTACGAGTCCATGGTGGTCTATGCTCCTGTGGACATAACTGGTATGCAGTCTGTGATCACTGGCTGTGACTCGAGCAACATTGCCGTGTTGCCTTCCGGGTTCTCAATTCTTCCCGATGGAATCGAGTCAAGGCCTCTTGTGATCACTTCTAGGCAAGAGGAGAAGAGCACAGAAGGAGGATCTTTGCTTACTATAGCATTCCAAATCCTAACTAATAACTCTCCTACAGCCAAGCTAACCAAGGAATCAGTGGAGTCTGTTAACACACTTATATCGTGCACACTACGAAATATCAAGACAAGCTTGCAATGTGAAGATGCTTGATCACCACAGTTTTTAAATTAGATAGAATTAATTGTAAAACTCATAGGTTTTTTTTATTTTATATATTTATTATTCAGTTTTAGCGTAGATTATGTGAGCTTGGTTTCATTTATTAATTTATTAAAACGGAGGGCAATGTGCTCAAGCTAAAATGTAGTCGCCGATCAAAGGGGATAATTTGAAGGCGACTTAAATCACAGTCTTTATAAATCTAGGAAAGTGAGAAATCCACATGTATAAAATTTCTATTCGTTAATGCCAAATACGGTTGTTTTTAATTCTCCAAATTTTTGTCAATATATGCTCCATCCAAAACAAACACAGAAATCCTATCAGAGTCCTAAAAGCAATTCCAAAATAATTTTGTCAATATACAAGATATAGCACCAACAGCAATTTTAAAGATGTCAGCATGCTGGTGTTGTTTCTATCCAACAGTGAGTAACTTACGTAACTTTGCAAATGTCACTCCTTAGAGACAGTGAACAATCGATATCATAATATGCAAGGAAACAAAATACTCAGCATAGCAGCATCGCAACCTTAATACTAGTTATTTAACTAACTACTTATAAAGTTGAATGTCAAAAATCACATAAATCAATTTTCACTCCAATGTATTATCTTAAAAATACATCATCCACATGTCAAATACAATAGAAAAGGTTTTTAACTCTCAAACATTCAACTATCATGAGAAGGAGCATAGAATTCAAAAGGATAGCTGGCATTACCTTCTCATTCACTTACGAATTATCACAATGAAGCTTCTCTAAATTTAGCATTACACTCTAATGATCAGACACAATTAACTACTTAAACAATTTGATGGTATCCAGTTCAAATTTATATTCTAAAGCGACTCCCTCAGTGTTACTACTCATTCCCCTTTTGTTCTGTTTCGATAATTCCAAAGAATTCATACAGATATATTGAGAAAACTCAAGTGTCATTCCTCATGTTGGTCATGTTCATGATGACTTCTAAATTCACTTTCAAGGTTGTTTCATTCTACAAGTTAAAATTTGTTTGGAACTATATCCGATAACAACTAAAATTTTGTATGCGTAGACCTTACAACCACTTACCAAAATACAGCAACAAGAAGTCTGAACACAACAACCAGCCTAAAAACAAAATTTCACACTTCTAAGACCGTAAACTAACTCTCATTGAGGCATAGCATCAAACATCTATCCAGCTCTTTCTCTAAAGTCACAATTCACAATTTTTTATGTCATTCAAAAGTGTCATTGATCCCCAATAAGTTCTCTATTTTGATTAATAATGCATAGTATCAACGCATTCAAGATTCCATTTAAGCAATCAAAACCCCAATTCAAGAAAATCCAATATAAATTCAAATGACAAAAATTTAATCAAGTTCAAACACCCATCAAACAAAATAACCAAAACACCAAAATGAATCATACCCACTTCATAATTTCATAGCCATCAAAATAAAAAATTCACATTTTTAATAAAGTAGCAAAGCATTACAAAACCCAACAAAATGAAACAACAAGAACAACAACTCACACACACTCAAGCCTGCTGTTGCTGTTGACTCTCTAAAGGAATCCCAAGCTCATTATCACCACCACCAGCATCACCAGCAGCAGCAGCAGCCTCAACTTTCTTGGACCTGGTTCTGGGTGGGACCGCTACAGCAAGAAAACTCTTGGTTTTGCTAATGGGTTTGGAAATTTCAAGCTGAACAACGTCACCGACTTTGAATTTGTTGTCTGGGTCATGAGCCTGGTACTTCTTCTTCTTCCTCACTCTTCTCCTGTACTTGGGATGTGTGTCCAAGCGGACGACCTCCACAGCCACCGTCTTGTCGTTTGTAGCGCAGACCACTCTGCCTTGCATGGTTTTCATGGCCCTGATTGGTGGGAGACACGAAAAGGAAGGATTTTGGGGAGTGAAATTGGGTTTTGAGAAGAGAGAGAGAGGCGTGGTTCCATGGAGGAACTGGGTATTGGATGAGGTTGAGATTTTGAGAGAGTGAAGTGAAGAAGTTAGAGACATTGTGTTGTTGGTATTGGAGATAAGAGAGTGAGAGAATTGGAGAGAAAAGTGTTTTGTTTTTGTGTTTTTTTTTTTTTTTAAATAAAAAAATTACAAATTATCTTTTTGGATTGGGTTTTTTTTTATTTGTATGGGGCTTGCTTGAGTGTCATAGGAGAAGGTTAATGTGTGATTGGGGTACATGATGAATGATGGATTTCCCATTTTGATGGGCTTTTGTATTGGATCACCTGGAACAATTTAAATTAAATTATTTAATCAAGTGTCTTGTGATAAAATGAATTTTGGGCAAATTACACTAAACTCCTTGAGGTTTGGACAAGTTATACTTAGATGAAAACATTTCTTTAGTATACACTAACACCCCCAAAACTTAAATTTGACTTTGAAAATACCTAAAATGCCCCTAGCTATATTATTTTACACTTTATTTTTTTTACCTTTTAACCAAAATATTTATAAACTTTAATAAAAAAACTAAATAAAAAATATGATTCATTAAATAAATAAATAGTTTTAAAAATTATATAAATAAATAGTTTTAAAAAATTAAATAAAAATATATTTTTTTAAATTAAGTAAATAAATAATTTAAAACATTAAATAAAAAAAGTTTTAAAAAATCAAATAAATAAATAGTTTTAAATAAATAAATAAATAGTTCAAAAAATGAGTGAAAAAATTAAAAACATTAATTTTTTTTAAGAATATCTATTAATAGGGACAATATAAGCTCTAAATATCTAAGGAGTGTTGGGAACCATGAAGCTTCTCTCACCATCATCTTTATAGTAATAGTTTAGATATTTAGAGTTTTTCTTGTCCCTATTAATGGATATCCTTAAAAATTAATGTTTTTAAGTTTTTCACTTATTTATTTATATTTTAAAACTATTTATTTATATTTTAAAACTAATTATTTATTTTATTTTTTAAAACTATTTATTTATTTTATTTTTAAAAACTATTCATTCATTTATTTAATTTTAAAATTATTTATTTATTTAATTTTAAAAAAATTATTTATTTATTTAAACTATTTATTTATTTAATAAATCATATCTTTTATTTAATTTTTTTATTTTATTAAAGTTTATAAAGTGTTTGATTAAAAGGTAAAAAAAATAAAGTGTAAAATAATATAACCAGGGGTATTTTAGGTATTTTTAAAGTCAAATTTAAATTATGGGGGTGTTAGTGTATAATAAAGAAACTTATCCATCTAAGTGTAACTTATCCAAACCTCAAGGGAATCAGTGTAATTTGCCCATGAATTTTTAATTTGTATTATACATTTATACCTAGAAAACTAGAAATTATTAGATTAAAATTAAGGAGGGAAAATTACACTAATTTACCCTAACTTTAGGAGATATTGCACTTATTGGCAACTAATATGTTAATTACACGAAACCCCTCCGGTCTCCGTTGATTAAAAGTTGATCACCGTTATGACTAAAAATTTCACCATTACTGAAAAGTCACCATTACTGAAAACAAATTTCAACGACGTTAGCCGATGGAGGAGAACCAAAGCTGGTTAAGGGCGTTGATTATTATTATTATTACTATTATTTTTCAATGATATTTATTTTAGTTGTTAAATTTATTTTGGATTTAATTTAATTTTAAATATGCTGAGGAAGTGCAGTGGCAAGATTTGATTGGATATTTTCATTTTTAAATACTTTATTTATTATTACACTGTACACATACCATATTACCCTTTTGAATTTAAATCCTCAATTAGTCAACAAAATTTAGGGGTGTGTGTAATTAACAAATAAATTATAATAAAGTGCAATATTACCTAAAGATATTGCAAGTTTCTCAATTAGGGATGACAATTCTACTTACGTGTTATGGTCATGTATGGATATTATTCCTCTCCATAGGCTACAGATGGGCTACGGATGGGCGTGGGGACCCATTGGGGTGGGGTAGTGTCCCCCACCTCTATCCTCATTTCTGAAACCTCCCCTCATCCCCACCCCTAAATCCCATTTGGGGAAAGTGGGGATGAGGGTGTTTCAAGAGAGGTTCCCCCATCCCCCACCCCGTCCCCTATTTTCCCAATTTTCAATCTTAATATTTTTCAATCTGAAATCTGAAATTTATAATTTTGGATTCGAAATTCGATCATTTTAATCGTACGAATCGCCATGTTTTGATATCAAATCTATATAATTGTCCAAAATTAATAGAAATAACTATAACAATTTAGTATTACACATAAAAGTCTAAACAAATTCACAAAAAAAAAACTAAGGATGTATTCAATTAGGATTTCAAAAGACTTTTAATGACTTTTTTAAGTGCATGACTTTTTTAAGTGCATGAATTTTTTAAGTTCCATAGACTTTTATGGATTTTTATAGACTTTACAGAATTATGAAAAACTTTCATAGACTTTCATTTTAAATGACTTTCATAAACTTTCATTTCAAATGACTTTCAGATACTTTTATTTTAAATGACTTTCAGAGACTTCCATAGACATTTATATACATTTATTGATTTTTAAAAATGATATATACTTTGTTTTAGTAAAATTATATAGATTTCTCATATCAATAAAAATATATTTTTTAAAAAGAATAAAAAAATCATTGTTAATTAAACTTGACAAAAACATTCTTGCCTATATATGTGATTTTAAATTTTTTATTTGTAATTTTATTATATTTTACATCATAAAAATATTATGCACCTAATTGTTTTAATAATTAGTCAAAATTTTATTTTATTTAATAATTAGCCAAAATATTATAAATTGACTTTTAGAATAAATGTAGTAAATCGACAATAATATTAACGTTTACAGGTCTTTACGAAAGTATGTCAATGGGCATAAAAAATTTACCCAAAATTAATTCAAATTACTGAAGATAAAACATAAAAATCGCACATAGTTGTTGAACAAGATTCACGCCTAAAAGTGGGTGGTTTGATATTGATCATAATTACATAGAGTCACGCTCATACGCGACTTTGATTATAGTATATTGACATGATTGAGTAGTGGTTTTTATCTTTTATTACTTTTAATTAACATAAATGAAGTTCGTTTGATTTGTTTCGTTGTTGTTTAGTTGTTTGAAAATAGAGGTAAAAAAAATCTCGTCCTTAATTGCATAGCCTATGGAGAGTTGTTTGTATTATTTTTTAGTTAATTTTTTTTGGTATAGATCGTTAATGTTTTTATTTATTTTTATAATGTTTATTCATTTTAAAAGTTATTCATTTTATTTTATTTGTTAAACTTGTTTAGAATGTGTGTTCTTTTATTTGAAAATATAACATATGTTTGATGATTAATGTTTTTCAAAGAGTTTTATGTTTTTCTTCTAAAGTGAAATTCTTTTTATTTATTTTTAAAAAAAAGTCATTCAAAGTCTTTGGTAGGAATGAAAGACAAATTGTGAGATTTTTTATAACTAAAAGTCATTAAAAGTCATTGGTATTTAAAAGTCATTGGTATTTAAAAGTCATTGAGATTTTGAATACCTCATAACTTTCATAGACTGTTAAAAAGTCTTGATTGAATACCACATGACTTTTAAAGACTTTTTTAAAGTCTATAAAAGTCTGTATTCAATACAGACTTTTATAGAGTCTTTAAAAGTCTATATTGAATACACCAAAACTTTTTAATTCCATAAAAGTCATTTGAAATCCTAATTGAATACACCCCCCTAAGTACATTTAACTGTCAGATAGTTAATTAGTGGAGGAACAAAAAATAATAAAGTTAAAGTTATTTAAAAAAATAATAATAATATTAAATATATATATATATTATATACATATGAGGAAATGGGGGAATGAGGCCCACCTCCATTTAAAGAAATGGGGGTGGGGGTAAGTCCCCTCATCCCCATCCCCATCCCCATTTAGGTTTTGGGGGCAAAATTTGCCCCCACCCCCACCCCATTTGGAGGCAAAATTTGCCCCCAAATGAGGGTGGGGGCTAATGAGTATGGGGCTCCGTGTGGGAAATTCCCATCCCTAGATGGGGCACATCAAGATCTAAAAAGGGTGTGACCATTAATTACGTAAAGGAACTCTAAACTCCGTCACTTCAACATAAGTGGACCCACCCCTTATCCTTACGAATGACCCTTTTAATGGGCTAAACAGCTATTCTTTTATCCTTTATACGTGTGTCGGACTAGATAAGGAACTGAACGCCTAAACGGGTTTATAGACATGTATTATTATGAGAACAAAGTAATAAATATATATAAAACTCATAAGTACGTTGTTTGAATTTAATAAATTGTTAAAAAAAAAATTATTTGAAACAATCTTTAATTGGACCACAAATTTTTAGTCCTTGGTCTAACAAAATGTTTCAAGTCTGTGAGACAGACTTATTAGGTTCATTTATTTAAAATATGTCGCATGTGACATAAGTATGGCCTATAGTGCATTCATATAATTTCACATCACATTGTAACTCTGGAAGGTAGGCTCATCCAAGTTTGTAACTTTTAACACATGGACCGACACAATCCTTCAATGTATATATCAGTGGGTTATAAACTTATAATTAATACCATTTTATCTTAATTGTATAGTTAATAGTTGTAAAGAATATTAATGCCAAAAGTTATGCAATGTCAGAGTTAGATCCATCCACATCCACCTGATTTTAGCACGTACTAACAACATATCATTTCAAATTAAATGCAATGGACCTCCATATCATATCTATGCTTACCACTTATTTCAGCAAATTAAGGAATTAAATCATCGTCTTCTTTTTACTACCGTTCAATGTGGTTTGATAGTAAAGAGTGTTCATTCAACCTAACAATGTTTAAATTTCAATCGTGGTAACTTCAGGATATATATATATATATATATATATATATATAATCTTCTTTTTTCCTCAAATACATTGTTAATAGGGAATCATTTCACTTTTCAAATCTGCAAATTTTCTCTTATTTTCCTGTTTTTCAAAAGCACACTTTCAAACCAATTGAAAGTTGGAAATGGAATGGAATCATTTCTTTTTCAATTGATCATATTGATTTGGAGTTGGAAATGGAATCATTTCACTTTTCTTCTGCCTGATTTTTTAATGTTTATTAATGCTTCACCATCAATGCTTGATATAATACTAATGTTAATTAAAATCCATCTGCTACTTTTAGAGTACTAAAAATTGTAAAAACAAAGCTGGATGAATGGATGATAGAGACTTGTTTTGTTTTTACCTTTTCTCCATCCAAATTAATGCAACAAAAATGGCCAATCCCTCAAAGAAGAAGCACATATTGATCAATATTATGCTTCATTTTCTGATACAAGTCAAGTACAACTCTGTCAAGAGGACTAGGAGACATTAAATGTCTTTGCTAAAAAATACCAAAAAGTTGAAGAAATTAGTTGCATACATGTTCATGGACTTACACAAAGTTCTTCACATTCCCCACCATCAATCAAAACACTCTATAAATTATTGCCTCCCAATTTACAGATTATCAAAATTAAGATGGGGTTGAGAGTAGTTGAAGTGAAGCTGATTGTGGTGGTGTTGGTTCTGATAATGAATTGTTTCTTTGCATTTGGAGATTGTACTGGTGGACTTGAGCTTGGTTTTTACAAGAGAAGTTGTCCAAATGCAGAAATGGTGGTGAAAATGAAAATGAATACAAGTATGATGAGTGATCCAACCACTGCTCCTGCCATTCTTAGACTGGCCTTTCATGACTGCCAAGTTGATGTAATGTCTCTCCTCTCCTCTCCTCTCCTCTCAATTTTGTAGTTATTTTTTTTCGGTAAAGGATCTTGTTAACCTGTGTCTAAAGGCAGAGGTAATTAAAAGAGATTCTTAACGATAATGGTCTCATGATCATATGTTTCGTTCTTTTAAATCGTCAAACATATTCAAATTGTGTATAATTTTTGCAGGGTTGTGATGGATCAATTCTTCTAGGAAACTCAAATGGTTTGACAACAGAAACAATCTCACACAAGAATTTTGGAATTCATAAGCTAGAAGTCATCAATGAGATAAAGAGTTCTCTTGAAACAATGTGTCCTGAAACAGTTTCTTGTGCTGATATAATCCAATTGGCTGCAAGAGAAGCTGTTTCTCTGGTAAACTGACATCACTCGCTAGTGATGTGAGATCTGACACCTACCATACATTTTGAAGAACTAAATTTAAAACTTTTCTCATATTTAACACTTGAAGCTTTTCTGTTTTCAGACAGGAGGACCATATATGGAGGTTTTGACAGGAAGAAGAGACACAGTTTCGACGAGCACGAAGAGAGCTGATTATCAGCTTCCAACAGCTGATATTTCTGTTGATAAATTCATTAAGATTTTCAAAAAGAAGAATATCAGTCTGGAAGATGGAGTTGCACTCATGGGTACTTACTATTGTACTATTGCTATTTAAAGTTTGACATAAACCAATCGCAACTAGTCTCGTGTCCAAGACAACACGATTTAAATTGCATGATTTTTATCCAGTCCCGTGACCTAAACAATTGATTGGACAACTAGTATTATAATCAAGATTATCTGTGTGAAATAAATGTGAACGTCCACGTCTGAAAATGACTCTTAAAGTGAACGTGTTAACTTTCATCGTACTTTATCTGGTTGCAGGATCTCATTCACTAGGCATAAGCCATTGCCGGAACTTCGAAGGACGGCTATGGCCCTTACCTGATCCGACAATGTCACCTCCATTCGCCGGAATGCTGCAACTCATCTGCATGAATCCAACATTATTTGATGTGGCATTTGCTGAGAATGATGCCACCATCTTCTCATTCGATAACCAATACTTCATTGACATTCTATGTGGAAGAGGGTTGCTCAGGATTGATTCTGAGATTGCTAGAGATCCAAGAACACAACAGTATGTGTATAATTTCGGACAGGACACACAGAAATTCTTCGACAGGTTTTCTTCTGGGTTCCTGAAGTTGTCCGAATACAAGGTTTTGGTGGGAGAAAAGGGAGAGATTAGGAGGGATTGCAGATTCAGAAATAGCTGAGAATTAATTGGACTTTGTTGAAATTAAAATTCCATTTGTGAACTTGTCAAAAAAAAAAAAATTCAATTTGTGTAGGTACAAATTTCAGAAAACATGTGATTGTGTATTAAATGTTTGCTATGATCATTGTAACTATCTAGGTCCATTTGAATTACTATTTAGGCTAATTGTCATAGATCCCCCCAGAGTATATCCGTATTCGCATGTTGCCCCCTGAATTTTTTTAGACACTAAACCCCCTGAACTATCGGAAATTGGCAAAAGTGGATAGAATGATAACGTCATCCACTGTTCTGTCATGGCAAAATACACTAAATACCCTTATTATATATATAATTGCATCAGATCGGAAAAAATATAATAATATAACATAAATACCCTCTTACCAAATTTTTAAAAATCACATTTTAAAAATAAAAATAAAAATTTAAAATTGAAATACTAGTTAAATAATAATAAAATTCTGAACTTTTTGATAAATAAAATTAAATAAATAGAGAAATGAAAAAATTAAATTGATTTAACAATTATTTAAATTATCTTTTTTTATTATTTAAATATCCCTAAATATAAAATCCAGATGAATATATAAATTATTTAATATGAATTATCATTTAAACTATATTTTTTATTTAAATATCTCTAAATATCACTTATTCATTTATAATAATAAGATTATTAATAATGTAAAAAACAAAAATAAAATAATAAAATAATAATAATAATAATAAAATAATAAAATAAAATAATAATAATAATGATAATAATTTAAATACCCTATACTTTTTTAGCCATTATCATTTAAATTATCTTTTTATTTAAATATCCCTAAATATTCTTACACCTTACCCCTTATACCTTTTTTAGCCAATAAACCCATAAAATTTTGTAACAATGGATATTTAAATTATTTAAGGGGAATTATCATTTAAATTATCTTTTTTTTAAATACTCATGTTATTGTAAATGAATAAGTGATATTTATGGATATTTAAATAAAATAAATAGTTTAAATGATAATTCGTATTAAATAATTTATATATTTATCTGAGTTTTATATTTAGGGATATTTAAATAAAATAAAAGGTAATTTAAATAATTGTTAAATTAATTTAATTTTTTCATTTCTCTATTTATTTAATTTTTTTTGTCAAAAAGTTCAGAATTTTATTATTTTTTAACCAATATTTCAATTTAAAATTTAAAATTTTTATTTTTAAAATGTGATTTTTAAAAAATTGGTAAGAGGGTATTTATGTCATATTATTATATTTTTTCCGATTTGATGTAATTATATATATATATATATTAAGGGTACTTAGTGTATTTTGCCATGACAGAACAGTGGATGGCGTTAGTATTCCGTCCACTTTTTTCAATTTCCGATAGTTCAAGGGGTTCAGTGCCTAAAAAAAATCAGGGAGTAACATACGAATTCAGATATACTCTGGGGGGATCTGTGACAATTAGCCTACTATTTATTCATAACTTTATTTTTATTTTCTTGAAACTATATAGTAAATGGACAAAAAAACAAAAACAAAAATGCTTAGAACAAAATGTTTGGTTGAATTTTATCCCAAAAATTATTTGTATACAAAATATTAGCAGAATACTATAAAAAGATGTAAGTGCCTGAAAAAAAAATTCAAATAATTGTTTAGTAGATGATTAATTGACTTATTGAAATGTTAGAAGATTACCATCGCTACAGAAAAACCGCTCATTCTGTCATAAATCATTGCCGTCGTATGTGGTATTTAAAAAAAAATGTTAGAAGATTCAATTGTCATGACAATTTAGGGTACTAATTATATAAAATTTATTGATTGTGGAAATTATGAAAATTTTGGACCTTTTTTCATATATGATTCCAATAGTTATCAGTGTTAAATGACGTTTTTTCAATAAATACTTAATTTTAATTGACATTTTGTTCAATAGCTTCCGGCGTTTATTTGAATCAGCACAATTTTTTTTTTTTAGATTCCGTAGCTGATCAGTTGGACTAATTATAGTGTTGAAAGCTTTTTTTAGGTTAATAAAAACGTTTTTTTACATCATACAAATGGAATCCACAAGATTTTTTTGTGTCTTTAAAACTTAAAAGCCAACTCAATGGACTGATAATAGTGATGAAGATGAAAAACTGGATAGATAGGCTTATCCAGCTCTTATCCACATGTCACCACTTAAATGGGATTCCATATCTCTGTAAACAAAACCCAATTCGCCACGTGTCCAACCAAGATCCATGCAAACAATTACATCAAAAACCCCTCCACTTCTTTTACAATCTGAACCTGAAAAATAAACAAAATTTAGTTTAGTGTCACAGCAAGCAAGCAAGCAGCACCAGCAATGGCATCACTAGCAACCGTAGCTGCTGTACAACCAGCCACCGTGAAGGGCCTCGCTGGCAGCTCCATCTATGGAACCAAGCTCTCTGTCAAGCCCTCTCGCCTCAGCTTCAGACCCAGAACCATCAAGTAATTCCTATAAACTAATTAATTACTTAATTATCAGATACACATACACTAGTGAGATTTTTAACATGTTTAATTAAATGATGTACAGAAGTGGAGCTGTGGTGGCCAAGTATGGTGACAAGAGTGTCTACTTTGATTTGGAGGATATTGGCAACACTACTGGCCAATGGGATTTGTACGGCTCTGATGCTCCCTCACCTTACAACTCTCTTCAGGTTTCTTCATTTCTCTCTGCATTTGCTCATTTTCTTCTAGGATTAATTTCATTATTAAATGTTTAATTAATTGGCATAAAAAATTTTGGTTAAATTTGTAAACAACTGTTTTTTTTTCCTTTTTAGTGCTTTTGCTCATTCTTCTAGGATTAATTTAATTATTTAATGTTTAATTGGCATTAAAGTTTGGTTAAAATAATTTTTTTTTAAACCAATCATTTAATGTTTAATTGGCAAAAAAAAAAAAAGGTTACATTTTAAAGGCATGGTTGCTTTCATTGAGAGTTGAACTCAAGACCTCCCGCTTACTAAACGGGTGCTCTAACCAACTGAGCTATGAAAGCTTAACATGTACAGTTGTAGTAGTAGAATTTACTAAAACAGTAAATAATCATAGAGAGAGTGACCAGTGAGAGAGAAGTGTGAGTTTATGCATATTAATGAATGCTAAAATGTGTGTATGTATGGAATTTGCAGAGCAAGTTCTTTGAGACATTTGCAGCTCCATTCACCAAGAGAGGTTTATTGCTCAAGTTCTTGATTTTGGGAGGTGGTTCCACCCTTGCTTACTTCAGTGCCACTGCCACAGGAGATATTCTACCTATCAAGAAGGGCCCACAACTTCCACCTAAGCTTGGTCCACGTGGCAAGATCTAAATGTGCTAATTTGGGTTCCTCAATTCCTCTTCTTCATCTTTTCAACTTCTCTTTGTATGTACCTTGTTTTCATTCTAAACTTCTTTGTAAGTTTGTCCAAATCCTACTCAATTATGACTACTTAATTAATATTTGCTTTCATTGGTGTTTCTTCTTGCATATGACTACTTCATTAGAACACATTGTTGAGAGAAGACTATTATGGATGAAAATTGAACGAAATGTAGATTTGTCGCTTGTGTTCTTAATAACAATGTGAACGAGAGTTCAGATTCTCTCATGGTCCTGGCTTTTTGCTTGGCGTTTCCTTATATTCCGATACCTGTACATAAAAAACCTTGTAGCAAAAAGCCTGTCTGACCAGAAAAGTATCCAAACTGTGTACGAATGAATCCATCCAACTAAAATTACATAAAAACATTTGATAATCACACATCGACACTAATAAATCCATAAAACGACTTATTCTTGATACATATATAATACATGATTATGAGAGACAAGACTATATCACTTTATATATATTTTGACAAAGTTAACTGTTAAAGAGAGAATGCTCATATTACTTTGCACACTAATATATATTGGACTGATTCTTAACCTGGTAGTTGATGGACGGATGCAACAATTTACTTGTTTAGATTTGGTCAATCAGTGCTTTGCTCATCCTGATGAGCCACAACATGTCATTTTTGACATTCTTGATATTGAATCCATTCCTGCTACAATGACAATAAAAACTTAAAGAATTCTCAAGATTGGAGTAGGCATATCCAAGATAAAAGTAATCAAAAAAATTTCATATTTCATTAATATCTCTATCAACTACAAAGCCATTGTCTTATACAGAAGAAACCATGTTCTGAAAATACTCTTGTTCAAACTCAGAGTTGTTTTTCTTCTCATATTCTGTCCTATATAATATACAAAAGGAAGGAACAGAATCAATTCAAAAAAATACATTTCAAGTTCATGCTTTCTCACTTTTTCTGTTGTGTTTCCTCTCCTCTCTCCCTCACTCTCTCAGGTTTTAATTTGTCGGTCTTGTTTCCGCTTCTTCTTCCTCTTCCTCTTCCTCTTCTTCTCTCCTACAATTGTTTGTTTTAATGGCGTGCTGTCGGGCTTCTTAGACCGCCTAAACTTTCAAGGTATGAAGTTTTCTTGTTTGTGACTATGTTAGCAATCTTTTGGCTGAGCTTTTCACTGTCCTTGAGTAGTGCACCTTCTGAGAGTCCTGTTGGGTCCTTTGCTGCTTCACTGTCTGCATCCCAACCCATGAAATCCAACAATGTCTTCGAAGTGGGCGTTTCTGCCTTATCGCCATCGTCATTGGGGATCGTACTCTCTGACATTGAAACTGTGGAGTCCCCTCTCATGAATTTTCTGTTACATGTAACTTGTGTTGGATTTTGAGTTGCATAATCTGCATAGAGTACGTCTTCAATTCGTGACAAAACCGTGTATGCTAAACTTTCGAGTATTCTTGAATAGCTCTCAAGCACAGCCTGTCCAACATCCTGTTAAAAAACCAACAGAAAAATCAATAACGTTATTCGAAAATCACAGTAGATACAGTTCATGATCACGATGAGGAATTCGGGGAATAATTGCATCTGTATGTACCTTGTTGTATTGAATTTTACTAATGTCTAGAGAAGATTGAGGGAGTCCAGGGAACCGTTGTTTGAGAATGAGCAAGATGGTCTCTGCTCTCTCTTCGAAGACTTCTCTCTTTTCTATGCTCACAGCTGAACCCCAAGCCGATTTCCCATCCTTTTGGTTCATTTTCCTCCTCCAAATCACTATCGAGGCCTCGATTCTGTTCTTGAGATCAAGGATCTTGTGTTCAGACGATAAGTCCATCGTTGAGAGGAACTGGTCTGGATTGAAGAATTCAACCGTGATACTCCTATAGATCGAGTCCCCAAGACTCGCCCTTCCATTCTAACGAAGCACAACCCAAAAATAGTGAGTGAATTGATCACAAACACAAGGGAAAATGTTCTGTTCTGTTCTGTTCTGCTTACCTTAGGCAATGATTCGATGTAATTCTCAGGAATCTCCATTTCTGATAGAACTTGAGCGTTTATGGCCATAGCAGCTTTGAGTACTTGGTTTACACAATCTTTCTGGAACTGCATAAATTTTCTCGTCGCGTCTGATAAACCATTCGTGGGAACTTTAGGTGTAGGCAGCCACCATTTGTCATCTTTTCTCTTCGCGTTACCTTTTTCCGAGTCAGGAGCATCTTTCGACACATAACAGAACTCATTTTGATCTATGAAGTTGTCTAGACAATCCTGCAACTCATAAAATCATTGTCAAATTAGTTTCTTTTCTTCTTTTTTTTTCATGGAAAGATGTTGATAGATAGTAATCCTAAATGAATGTTCTTACAATTAGCATTGCATCAAGCTTGCGCAAAGCTGGGATGTTCATTTGAAGATCAGTTCTTTGTTTTGTCACCATTATCTGTAAAATCAAGAAACATAAATCAAAATTCTCATCAAAAATCAAACTTGAATCAATCAGACAAACAGAGGAAAAGATAGTTTACCTCCATACTTGATCCGTCCTTGGCTTTTTGTTGAGAAGGAACGAATTCGACAATGTAATCTGTTACACCCAAGAGCCAATCGACTTCTTTTCTCCATCTAGCCTTTCTCTCCGCTGGCATAGGCTCTAAACGCGATTGCTCTCCGAAGACAGAAGCTGCATTATTGCATCAGAGCCAGAAAAAAAACACATCAAAATACAATCTAGGCAGCAAAAAAATGTGAGGGAGAGGGATTATATCATTCGAAAAAGGCGAAAAACATACCAGCAAGATTTGTAATGGCATTTGACAATGCTAAAGCTGATGAAACCCCTTTTCCCCCACCAGACATGTCCTCTCCCAACAGCAATTTACCAAATTTTTCCCTCATTTGTTCCATATCTGAAGCAAAACCAACATTTTACAATCAATTTCTTGTACAGCAATTTACCAAATTAATGATTTTCCTGTGCGTGAGGTTTCTGATAAAAGAAACACATTTCGAAAAATAAACGAACCCCTAACCAATATTAGAGTCAAGATATTCAAATTAAAGATTTTCATATACTTGAGGTTTCGGATAAAAAAAACACATTTAGAACAAGAAACCATGAATCACTAACCTACATTACATTCAAAATATTCAAATTAAAGATTTTCTTGTAAGCCAAGTTTCTGATTAAAAAAAAAACATTTTGAACAAGAAGACATGAACCACTAACCATGTTGTAGCTTTTCAATTTTCTCTAAGCATTCGGTGGCAGCGACAGCAGCGGCTGCAGCAGCAGCAGCAGCCGCGGCAGCTTCTTCCTTTTGCCGGGAAACAGAATCTTCCTTTTGCTTAGAAGCGGCATCTTCCTTTTGCTTAGAAGCGGCTTCTTCCTTTTGTTTTGCCTTGAGAGCCCTATCGTTTCGACCGAATATACCCATCAAACCACCACCACTTTGAGGCTTGACAAGTTGATTATTGAACAAGTCATCGTCAGAAGAAGAAGCATCTTCCAACTTACTAGCACTCTCAATGCTTAAACTCTTTGCATGCCTCCCTGCAGTTGCAGTACCCTCATTCATGCCTCTAAAATTAAACAATCTTGACTTGTAAGTTTCTTGTTCTTGTTCCATTGCACGAACCATTTTGTTTTTTCTAAACAAAATGAGGATCAAATAAACAAGGAAAATGGACAGAAAAAAGAGGAGAGAATCAATGAAAAAATATATTTTTTATTTGCAAGAGGGAGGTTAAGAAAGGAAAGGGTGGTGGGGGGGAGAGAAAACCCCTCCTGCAAATGAAACTATATCTCTAAAATGTGATTTTTTTGATTTTGTTTTTGTTTTCAAAAAGAGTTTGAAGAGAGAGAGAGAGAAGGTCTTTGATTGATTGATAATTGTTTGGAAGGTTTATCTTTTTTTTGGGCTTGTTGGAGGAACGTGGGGTGCATGTTTGAGATAGTGAGTTGGGAAAAAAAATTGGTGAATAATCAATCATTAAGCAATTTTAATTAATTTTTTAAAAATTAATTAATTAATTAATTAATTTTTTGTGTGTTGAAAAAGAAAAATACAAATTTGAATTGAAAAAAAAATGATGTGCTAATTTGGATGGTTGGTGTTTGATTTGGGAAGTCAAAGGGCAGCAAAAAAAGAGGCAAGACAACCATGCATTGTCTATCTACCATTTCTCTTTCATTTTCCCCTTACTTTGCACTCATCGTTATTGGTTTGGATGGCTATTGCTGGATCGGGAGGCATTGCTGGATCGGGAGGCATTACATCTAGAAAGAAAAAAAAAACTACTTTATTGAAATTTGGTGTTCAAATCCAGTGTTCAAATGATGCGGCATCAATGTAATCCGGTTTATTTAAATTATATTATATTTACATGAATTAAATAGATTGATTACATTAATGGCACATCATTTGAGCACCTAGGATATCAAATTTGGATAAAGTAACATTATTCTAAAAACAAGATACACGGGATTTGATAATAATCATTTGAACTCAATTTGGATTTGATTTTCTCGTTTAAATCGTTAGTCAAGAGTCCTTAACAAGATAAAAGTAATATGATATCTATTTCAGTAGTAAAAGCTATGAATTTATTATAGTTTGTACATGGTTATGATGATTTTATTAGAAATTGAGTAAAAAATGTTTGCCTACTTTTTTAGTATAAGAAGTGTTATTGGCTTGTTATTGATCTAAAAGTTTATTCAATAATAATATCTAATTTCAATATAGACAACTTTTTACTTCAAAGTAGTTCAACCGGTAGATTGACGAGCTTGAGGTTTGGACAAATGACTCTTGAGTCAACAATTCGAATCCTATCAATATCAAAAAAAATTTATAAAAAATACTTGATTTGATAGGTGAAAAAAAAACATACAACCTTTACCTTTTAATACAATTTTCATTACTATCAAGTCACTTTTTAAACGTGTATATATATATATATATATATATATATATATATTCTCTCATAAGAGATCCTTTATTTTAATTTTGGTAAGAACTATGATAAATTTTTTATGATGATAAGTTTAATGAAATTCACCTATTAATAAATTTTGAGAATTTTTTAAGTATTATAACTATTTTTCTTTAATTTTCCTTTAGTTCGCCCATTTTTCGATGCATTCATATTTAATAAAATCGAGATAAATAGTTGTAGTACTTTAAAAATTATTAAATTTTATTGATAGGTAGAATTTATTGAACTTATCATCTATAAAAAAAATTCAGATTAAAATTCATAGAAATCGACGTAATTTCATCAAGGTTCTTACCGAAATTAAAATAAAGGATCCCTTATGAGATAACCTTTATATATATATATATATATATATATATATATATATATATATAACATCATTTCATCGGGTAAATGTTAATTGTTTATAGATTTAGCTTATTGTATGGAAAAAAGAAGAAGAAGAAGCTAGAAATCCTCCTGTGGAGATATTTGGCATTGACACTTTAGTTGGGAAGAAAAATAATGGAATTGATTACCTCGTAATATTTAATGGATCCACTCAATCAAATTACAATAATTAATAAGCCTTAAATAAAAAAACAGTATCAAAGCATTAATTAATATTGTTAAAAATTACATGATTAAATCTCTTGATTTTAATGGTTTTTTATTTGTCATGGAATCTTTTAGAGTTGAAGAAAGGGCAACCAGGTGTCAAGGCCAAAGTATAATTTTTTTCAAAGTTATTTAATTTAATTTTTTTTTAACCAAAGATTAGGAGGCCATGAAACACTGCATCGGTTGTGAAACAGGACTGGGTAAAATACCTTCAGTGTAGAGAATCTGTAATGCTCTGTCATATATGGGAAGAGGTGGTGAAGAGATAGGTAGTAAACCTACCCAGGGACTATCTGGGTCATCTGGAGAATGGGTCCGATGGCGGACGGGTTTTGAAGTAGAATTGAGAAGTTGTCTGGAGGAACGGTTGCAAAGACAATCTGGGTCACACATGAAGGGATCAACATCCCAGATAAAGTGACCGTTGATCTTGTCTGTGTAGACTGCAGAGCCATTAGCTTCAAAGCTGTGGATAGGAATGTCATCTTCAAAGATAAGAGGACGGATCATCAAGGACTGGAATATAGGGGCTTCTGGAGGAGCACTGGGTGGAGTAGGAGCAGTAGGTGTAGCTTCCGAAGGAGAGGCTGAAATGGTTGTAAGAGGCTTATAAATTGTCTTAACAGTGCCATCTGGTTGTTTGGTATAAGTAGTATCAGAGGCGATGACATGAATGGTATTTTGAAAAGCCTTTTCATAGTTGGTGATCCAAGACAGCGGCATGATCTCGAGAAGTTGGTCTCTGGGTAATTGTTTAGGAATCTGAAGGATCGTGGGAACTTCATCTTCTCTTTCAGCTTTGATGAAGATGGTGTCACCGGAGTGGCCTGGGATAGGCAGGTCCAAGGCATGGTCTTGGAGACGATAGGCGATATGGTGATAAAGGGTGGCCATGTAAGAATCCGGGAGCATCTTTATGCCCATCAACTGAAGTTGTATCTTGAGACAGTTGTGGAGATTGGCATCTCGAAGGGGGATGTTGAAGTTGGGGTAATATGTCAGAGAGATGCTTCCTGCATGGAGAGTGGAAAGACAGGTACCAATAACGGCCTGCTCGTAGTCTTGAAAGACTGTGTTAAGCAAGGCAAGTCTGACTGTGACAGGTAATCCTTTTCTGCCATGAAGGGTGAGGATGATCCGAACAACACCGACATGAAGGTGGGACCTTATAAAATAAGATTTAAATATTATGTTGGGTTGTAAATGAAAAAATTAGTGAACTGAAAATAAATATCAATTACTTAGGTGCTGTTTGTTTTTTCATCTGAAGTCTTATAAGATCTTAATTTATTAGAGATTTAGACAAGTCTTAAAAATTAAGATACTCTATTATGTTTGTTTTTATATTTTAGATGACTTATTAAAAGCTAATTCTTTTTACTTTTTGACATTTATAACCTTTTAATTTGATTTTTGAATCAAAACAATTTTTATTTTTAAATTAAAAAAAGAAAATTAAAAAATTAAAAAAATATATAGGAGATCGCACCAGAGATCTCCACACTCCACTGATCTCACAGTCACACCAATGATCTCCACAACCGCCGTCTCATGTCTTCCCCTCCACCGTCACCTTCACGTCACTGTCACCGTCTCTGCCGTTGCGGCCGTCGCCGCCGTATCACCCGAGAACGGCTCTCTCCCTCAACCGTCATCGCCACTGCATCACACGACTATCTCTCTCCTTCCCTCCCTCCTCCGTCGCATGAACGGCGATCTCTCAATCTCCATCCCTCCCTCATCCGTCGCATCACCCAACCATCTCCTTCTCCTCTTCCATCCGCCGCCGACCTCCATCTACAACCGACCTCCAAAATCGAATGGGAGGTACGGCCTCCTCCGGTCCCAAGGGGCGGCGCCGCTGTCGCAACCCTGCTGAGTTGATTAGGTTGTTAGGTTTTCTTCAAAATTGATTTTTAGGGTTTTTATTATGTTTGTATAAAATTGAAAATATATAAATTGGTATAGGGTATTTGTGGAAATATCCCAGAACATTGTACTTTAACACTTTTTCAATAAGATGGTATAATTTAATCCTTTGTTTTGTATAATTAAAAATTTCTAAGGCTTTGCATCTTTCTCACCATATTTATTAGGCGGGTTCGGGTATTATTTTTCTTAAAGAAAAAAGAAAAAAGTATTAAACATATCTCTTTCGTGTTTGGAGTAGGAGACCAATATGGAATAAAAATGTTAAAATAAATAAATAAAGAGTAATGTTAGTTTGTTTAAATTTGATATCCAAATCTGGTATATAAAAGATGTTGTATCACTATGATCCATTAATTTAGATCGTATTATATTTGCTTTAGATTTGCTTGATTTAAATGAATGAATTAGAGTGATGACAGATTTGAGTATTAGATTTGGATACCAAATTTGGACAAAGTAGCATTATTCATGTGGACATATGGAGTTAACCGACTCTTAAACTTCCACAATTTTTTCCTCACAAATTCTGCAATATTGAACTTTGAAAATTACAAAAAGAACGAAAATCTCTATTATTTTTTAAATTTCAGAAGATACTGGGTTTGCAATATAGAAAAAAAAAATCAAAGCACAATTTGGAAGTTAATGATATGACATCACAATTTTTATTGAAACATTAGAAGAATTTTTTTTTTTCTTTCTTTAAACAAAACTGAAGATCTTATCCGAAAATTTATTTTCATTTAATTAGGATTTTTATTTTATTTACAAAAACAAAATTCAACAATTTAATATAATATTTGACAAATCAAAATCAATAAATGCATTAGAGTAAAACGACGTCGTGTGCTTGTAAAAAAAAAAGACAACTTTAATGTTCAAGTCACAAAATTAAAACGGTATAATTTAATCCTTCATTTTGTAAAATTAAAATTTTCTGAGGCTTTGTATCTTTCTCTCCATATTTATTAGGAGTAGGAGGGTGCGTTTAATGGATCGGTTCATTTTTTAATAAAACCGATAAAAAAACCGATAAAATTCGGTTTCTGAAAATATGAACCTATCCAATAAAATTTAAAAATGTAAATCGATCAAAAACCAACAGAATTGGACCGGTTCGGTTTTGGTCCTACTAGGCCAAAGTCATAGACTTTAATTAATACACATATTTTAATCTTTTTGGACATTCGGCCAAATTAAATTATGAGTTTAAACAAATTGAAAATATACTTAGTTTAAAATAATATTCAGTACAAAAAAAAAACAATATATATATATATATATATGCTGTGACACACTTTTATAGTTTTATAGTTTCATGGACTGTTGAACATTAAACTAGAGTTTTTTTTATATATAAGTTGGATCTCGATTTGGTTTTCCGGTTTGAGATAGCGAACCGAGAAAAAAACAAATCTAATCGGTTTTTTTGAAAAATGATCCAAACTGAACCGGTCAACATAAGAAAATCGGAAAAAAACTGATTGGATTGGTTCGGTTCACCGGTTCGGCTCGGTTTATTGGTTTTTTGCTCACCCCTAAATTTAAGAGGGTTCAGGTCTCATTTTACTTAAAAGAAAATAGAAAGAAAAAAGAAAAAAAGTATTAAATATATCTCTTTCGTATTATAGGAGTAGGAGATCTATGTGGAATAAAAATTGTTAAAAAAATAAATAAATTCTATAAGGGCTAGTTTGGCACACCGTATTGGATTGTATTGTATTGTATTAGACTGAACTGTATTATCATTAATACAACCCTGTGTTTGATGATGCACTGTATTATATTATATCGTGTTAGGTTATTCCTATATGGCTTTTTTTGTATTTTATTATATTAAAGAAATATAATATTTTTTAAAAAATACTTAATAATTAATTTTAAATATTCTTACTATGAATAAATTAATAAATATTTTTATATAAAAAATCAATAAATATTTATTTTAATTGAAAAAAAAATAAAAATAAAATTTTCATATGTATTTTAAAATTATAAAAAAATATTAACAACATAACACATATTTTATCAATATTTCATATTCATTGAAAAAAAAAAGTTTTTTCTAATCCAATACAATCTAATACTATCAAATATAATATATTAGTTAATACGGTATTGGTGTTTGTTGTATTAAACAATTAAAATGTACTAAATTAGTATAATGCAGTGTTTGGTATAAACATAAACACTGCATTGTATAAATTTAGTATATTTTAATCGTCTAATACAATACAATACGGTCAAATAAACGAGATCTAAATGCATTAAAGTAAAACGACGTTGTGTCTTGTAAAATAAAAAAACGACGTCGTGTAAAGCTACTGAATCCTTGCATATAGTATAAAATAACAGTAGCCGTGGCAGTATCACTTTTCACTGGTTCAGATTTTTTTTTTGATCCAATCGTAATCTGTCCAAATATATCGGACAACACAAAACAACACAACACAACAAAAACATCCAAACAAAGCTTCACTGACACAACCTCTGCAAAATCTATCAAACCTCTCAAAAAACCCAATTCAGTTGACTCTTGATTTCAAAAATACAATGGAGTCCATAGGTGTGTTGATGGCTTGTCCAATGAACACATACCTCGAACAAGAACTCGAGAAGCGCTTCCTCCTCTTCAAGTTCTGGGACTTCCCGGACAAGGCCCTTTTCCTCGACACCCACCGCAGCACCATCCGCGCAGTCGTCGGCAACGCGACGGCGGGGGCCGACGCCGAGCTGATCGAGAACCTGCCCAAGTTGGAGATTGTGTCGAGCTTCAGTGTGGGGCTGGACAAGATTGATTTGGCCAAGTGTAGAGAGAAGGGTATCAGAGTCACCAACACTCCTGATGTGTTGACAGAAGACGTGGCTGATTTGGCAATCGGGCTGATTCTGGCGGTGTTGAGGAGGTTGTGTGAGAGTGATAGGTATGTCAGGAGTGGCAAGTGGAAAAAAGGAGACTACAAGTTGACTACCAAGGTTTGTGCTTTCTTTGTTGTTGAATTCTGTTGTGGGTTTTTATGAATTGTTTGTAGAAATAGACTGATTGTTGGTATTGGTATGTTTTTGTTGTTGATGGTGATTGTAAAAACATATAGAGGTGTAGTGAATTTGACTAATTAGTTGAGAATATGACAAATTGCGATACGAAAATGGTTGATTTCATGTTAAGTATGGATTTATGTTGTGTCATCAGTGAGGATTTAGTTTCTAATTCAGTAACATTGTCATTTTAAGCTAGAGGTCTAATCTTACACCTGATTCCTGCACTCAGATATTGTACTTAGTGGCAGAAAGGTTGAGATCCCCTCGGTTGAATGATCAAAGTGTAGAAAATAATGATATAGGAAAACTGAGAAATAATTTGATCACTTTCATGATTATACTAGAAAAAGTGAAAGAATATAATGGGATTGAGTTGGGTGATGAGTGAGAAAAGGTTGAGCTCTATATTTTGTTTAGGCTCTGGTTTTGTGGTTGTTAAGGCTTTGTTTCGGACATTGTCCTTTTTTTTTTTCTTATTTTCCTTTTCGGATCTTTGTGTATTATGGAAGTAAATGTAGGTCTGGAGAAAGCAAAATCTCCGTGTATTACTGTATTTGTCTCTACTCACAGCAAGCTGAGTAGACTATAGTTCCTTTGCAAAACAAATATCTCAAATGAGGCTGATGTCGATGGAATGTGCTTGTACTTGTGATTGTTGTTTCTCTCTTTCTTTCTCTTCTATGTGTATTAGAGAGACTGTCACATTTCTTTTTTGCTTTTATATTTATATTGTTCTAATTGAAGTTCTCAGCGCACTCTTTAACTGCATATATTATAATTTATTTGTAGCTAAGATGCTATTGGTTGTGGTGTTTTGTTCAATGTGTCTCTGTTTCTTGAAATTTTCTGATTGTACTATTGGAGTGCAGTGCTGTTGATTTACCTTTAAAATGTAATGATTTACTAATGTTATTAGTAAGGAGAAATTGTTGTCTTTTTGTGTACTTTGGGATAGTATGCATTCAGTGTTAGTTAAGCAATTGATTTCTCATCATAATATCTAATGATTCACAAACTGTGAGCATAATTGTATATGTGGCTTATTTATTTATGTATTACGTTCTTGTTAGTCCAGACGTAATAGCTATAGGGTTGCAGAGCTGGTTTATTGCTGGATGAGCCTAACAGGCTACATATAGTACCATGACATGTATATATCTATCAAGTGGCATATAGTTGTCATTATTAAATTTGTGAAATATTCTGGTTCAAACAATAGCACTTCTATGATATCACTTGCTGCAAATTAAAGAATTCTAAAGATGATTAGGGGGGTTTAGAACTTTATATACATGTTAGCCTAGTCTTTATCATCAGTTTCAGAGCAGTTAGGTTGCTGATGAGCCATTAGGGTCGTTCCCTCCCTTTCCCAATATTCTGTTTTCATTTTTCTTCGGAGTATGTTATTTTTCTTAAAGTTCTTTTGCGATACATCTTTATACTGTGCTTGTCATGACTGATAGAAATGGAAATGCGAATGAAAATTTTGTAACATATAAATATCAAGAGTTCTTATTATGTGACTACATAGTTTGACTGACATGAAAAAAAACCGGTACAGTTTCAGAATCATACTCCTCTGTTGGTAATTTTATGATTCATGACGGTTTCTTGCATTGAGTTGCTCTTGATGACTATCTTGAGTTCTGTGTCTTCATTTTGTTTAATCACTTCCATTTCCTTTCTTCTAATTCTCATGAGTCATAACAAGTTTTTGCTACCAAGGTTTGTGCTTTCTTTGTTGCTGCTGCTGCTGCTGCTGTTGAATTCTGTTGTGGATGTTCATGAATTTTTTCTAGAAATAGACTGATTTTTTGTATTAGTATGTTTTTGTTGTCGATGGTGGTTGTAAAAACATATGGAGGTGTAGTAAATTTGTCTAATTAGTAGAGAATATGACAAACTGAGATACGAAAACGGTATATAATTACCTCAATTTCTAGACTTGTAGTGAAAATAAGTGGTACAAAAGTTGATTTCATGTTAAATATGGATTTATGTTGTGTTATCAGTGAAGATTTAGTTTCTAATTCAGTAACGTTGTCATTTCGAGCTAGAGGGACTACTCTCACACCTCATTCCTGCACTCAGATATTGTATTTGGTGTCAGAAAGGTTGAGTTTCCCTCAGTTGAATCGCACTGTGGGCTCTAGAGAGTATGAGTCTAGGACTGAAGTGTAGGAAATAATGATATAGGCAAACTGTGGAATAATTTATACTTTCATGGTTATACCCAAAATAAAAGTAAAAGAATATAATGGGATTGACTTGGGTGTTGACTGTTAAGTGAGAAAAGGTTGAGCTCTATAGTTTGATTAGGCTCTGTTTTTGTGGTTGTTAAGGCTTTGTTTCGGACATTGTTCTTTGTTATTCTTATCTTCTTTTTAGGATCTTTGTGTATTATGGAAGTAAATGTAGGTCTGGAGAAAGCAAAAGACTATAGTTCCATTGCAAAACAAATACCTCGAAAGAGGCTGCTGTCGATAGAATATGCTTGTACTTGTACTTTTGATTGTTGCTTCTCTCTTTCTTTGTATTCTCTGTGTGTGTGAGAGAGACTGTCACACATGACATACCCACATTTTTTTTTGCTTTTATATTTATATTGTTCTAATTGAAGTTCACAATGCATTCTTTAACTGCATCTATTATAATTTATTTGTAGCTAAGATGCTATTGGTTGTGGTGTTTTGTTCAACGTGTCAGTCTGTTTCTTGAAATTTTCTGATTGTATTATTCGAGTGCAGTGCCGTTGACTTACCTATCAGAAGTAATGAGTTACAAATGTTGTTAGTAAGAAGAAACAGCCTGTTGTCTATTTGTGTACTTTGTGATAGTATGCATTCGGTGTAAGTTAAGCAATTGATCTCTCCTCATAATATCTGATTATTCACAAACTGTGAGCATAGTTGTAAATTTATTTATTTATGTATTGAGTACTTGTTAGTCCAGAAGTAATAGCTATAGGGTTGCAAATCTGGTTTATTGTCATGGCATATATATGATATATCTATCAAGTGCCATATTGTTGCCGTTATTACTTATTACATTTGTTAAATATTCTGGTTCAAACAATAACACTTCTATGGTATCACTTGCTGCATATTAAAGAATTCTAAAGATGATTAGCGGGGTTTATATACATGTTAGCCTACTCTTGAATCTTGATCATCAGTTTCAGAGCAGTTAGGTTGCTTATGAGCCGTGAAGGTCATTCCCTCCCTTTCCTCCATCCTCCCCTTCCTAATATTCTGTTTCCATTTTTCTTCGGAGTATGTTATTTTTCATAAAGTTCATTTGCGATGCATCTTTATACTGTGCTTGTCACGACTCACGATTGATAGAAGTAGAAATGAGAAAGAAAATGTTATAACATATATTTTAGTGAGTTATCGGCTATCAAAAGTTCTTGTCATGTGACTAATTAGTTTGACTGACATTAAAAATACTGGTACAGTTTCATACTCCTCTGTTGGTAATTTTATGATTCATGACGGTTTCTTGCATTGGATTGCTCTTGGTGACTATCCATGAGTTCTGTGTCGCGACTGATAGAAGTGGTAATGAGAAAGAAAATGTTATAACATATATTTTAGTGAGTTATCGGCTATCAAAAGTTCTTGGAATGTGACTAATTAGTTTGACTGACATTAAAAATACCCGTACAGTTTCATACTCTTCTCATCCTCTGTTGGTAATTTTATGATTCATGACGGTTTCTTGCATTGGATTGCTCTTGATGACTATCCATGAGTTCCGTGTCTTCATTTTGTTTTACCACTTCCATTTCCTTTCTTCCACTTCTCATAACAAGTTTTTGCTTTTGAATTCCTTTCAGTTCACTGGAAAATCAGTTGGCATTATTGGTTTGGGAAGGATTGGCTTGGCAATCGCTAAAAGAGCTGAAGCATTTAGCTGCCCAATTAGTTACTACACAAGAACAAAGAAATCAGACGTAAACTACACATATTATCCAAGTGTCATTGAGTTGGCCTCAAACTGTCAAATTCTGATTGTTGCATGCCCATTAACAGAGCAAACCCGCCATATCATCAATCGTGAAGTGATCGATGCATTGGGTCCAAAGGGTGTTCTCATCAACATTGGAAGGGGACCTCATGTGGATGAACACGAGCTGGTGCCCGCACTGGTTGAAGGCCGTTTAGGTGGGGCTGGACTCGATGTGTTTGAAAACGAGCCTGAGGTACCCCAAGTGCTCTTTGGCCTTGAGAATGTAGTCCTTACACCTCATGTAGGAAGTGGCACGGTGGAAACTCGCACAGTCATGGCCGACCTTGTACTTGGGAATTTGGAGGCACACTTTTTGAGCAAACCCCTGCTCACTCCAGTGGTTTAATTGTGTGATGAAGTATGAGTCCTGTATTGATTTGGAGGCTTCATGCTCCTGCTGCTTACAGTATGATTATTGTTTCAAGAACTTACTAAAGTATGTCTTGAATTTGATGAATGAAATACAATTAATATCTCAAATAATATATATATATATATATATAGTTCATCTTAGAAATTTCAACTTTTCCAATCGTCTTCTTTGATATTATTAACTGCTGTGAGAAGAGGCAGATAAGAAATTAGTTGTGAAAATACTTGGGCCTTGCTAGTTGCTTCTTCGAAAAAATTGTCCAAGACAAGATAACGCATAACGTCGTCTTCCACCGTTGGATACGAATTCCTCTTAAACCAACTCTAATGTTAAATGAAATCTCCACTCTCACAAAAACAAGAATCTGGACAATGTAGATGTCCTGAATCTTGATGGCCTGCCCCTATCACTCTTAACTTGAACAAGAACCGGAAAAGAGCTTCAGAGTGTTTCAAGTCATGGGAGTTTAAAGACAAAAACCAGGTCATCAACACTCTGGTGGTAACTCCAATTCCAATCTCTGGTTTAATTGTATTGAGCTTGACATTTTACATTGGTTTGGCCTTGGACAGACAGCAATTTGAGGGCAATAATTAAACCAGGCTAAAGCTTGAGCATATTATGATTGCTGTAGATTACCTATTCGCTAACATATGATGAAATATCATGTTTATGAACCATTAATCTCAGAAGCTTAAGCTGGCAAAAATGAATCTAATAATTGTATTCTTATCCATTTTAAAAAGGAAAAAGAGAGAGAGGTTCTTTTATCTTGTTCATGGAAGACAATACATAACTATAAAAGCATTCAATCACATTGTTAAATAAGGATTAAACTAAGAGGCACTAAAAATTCAGCAAATCCTCTCTTTGCAAAACCAACGGGTTTATCGGTGGCCCAACTCCAAACATAAACAATAAAAAATTCATATATCAAATAATAAATTCAAATATAATCACGTATAGGATGTCGATCAGTCAAATATTCAAATGGGGACAAGGGAGGTTCCCTCGCCTCCGTTCTCCAACCCCTTAAAAAATAGTAAAATACATTTTGGGTGGGGAAATGGGGATTGAAGATGCCGTCTTCCCAGTTTAGATTTTGCTGTCCCCGTTCCCATCCTCATCTCCATCCCTATTTTTGGAGGACTTTGTATCCCTAAATGGAATTTGGCTACGTGAGGATTTTGGACATCCCTAATCACGTGGGGATTCGAAATTCGAAACCAGAATAACTTGTTAACATTGGAAGGGGCACTCATGTGGATGAACGTGAGCTGGTGTCTGCTCTGGTTGAAAGCCGTTTAGGTGGGGCTGGACTCTGTAGGATTTAATCTAAACCAAGTTGTTAAATTAGTAGAGTCAGTATTGTGTGCTAGTCAGTCATTGTGTGCTTGTGTGTAATCAACAAAGTCTGTTGATAATGTTAGATAGTTTAGTTAGACAGCATACAAATCTTTAAGTAATGTTCACACTTAATAGTTGTCAGGATTCCAACCTATATAAGGGTTGATCCAGTTTATTTTAATTAACTCAATTCAATGCAAAACTAGTGCATTCTACAAACTGATTGTTGTTCACATTTGGTATCAGAGCTTGAGAGCTTGGAGGTGTGTGTGTGGTAGAGACTGTGAGTGTGAGAGATGCACTGTGAGGGAGTGATCTGAGCTAGATTCCAGTTAGGAATCGGATAGCCGGAAAAACTCACCGGTGCCGGATTTGAACCGAGAGAGGTTCAGAGGCATTTTTTTTCGGAACCAGAAAAAAGAGGTTCAGACGAAAAAAAAAAACTCAGAAGTTACCGGAGTCAGTCATCTCCACCACCACCAGCCGCCGATCGCCGGGAGAGTGGGTTGACACCACCAACATCAGAAGGTGCAGCAAGTGACCACCTTCCATTTATTCCAAAGAACCATCGTTAACAGAGGACGTTTTGGAGGTTAAATCGGTATCCTAAGATAAGTTTTTTTTTTTTTTTTACGTTGAAAGAAGGACGAATTTTTTTTTGGTATCTGATCTGTTTTGATCAGAGGAGAGAGTGGGAGCACAGAGAGAGAGGTCTTTTTTTTTTAAAAAAAACAATTGAAAGCATGCGTGATAATAAAAGAGGAGGAAAGACAGTCAAAACATTAAAAAAAAATGAAAAGTGAAAAATAAAGTTTTTTTTTTAACTATTGTGTTTTTTTTAATCATTGTGTTTTGTGAAAAATTACAGATTGTACTCCTCTTTAAAAATTTACAAACAATACCCCTATTTGGTAAATTACAAATAGCTACCTCTAATTTTGGAAATAATACAATTCAGTCCCAAATACCTAAATTTGATGGAAAGACAAATTTTGAGTATTGGAGGGTCCAGATGCAACTTTTGTTCGAATACCAGGAGTTGTGGACTGTTGTTTTCGAGGGTATTGTTAGTCCAACATATGCTGCAACAACTCGGAAGGATCTGAAGACGAGGTTTTTCATCAACTAGTCGCTGGATCCAATGATTTTTGAGAAAATCGCACATGCCACTTCAGCAAAAGGAGCATGGGATATTCTGATGAACACGTACATAGGAGCTGAAAAGGTGAAGAAAGTTCGCCTGCAGACTATGCGGAGGCTGTTGGAGCTTCTTCAAATGACGAAAACAGAGAAGGTGGCAGATTATTTCTCACGGATATTGGTACTTGTTAATCAGATGAAGTCCAATGGTGAGACAATTTCAGATGTTCAAATTATGAAGAAGATTCTTCGAACACTGAATTCAAAGTTTGAGTACAAGGTGATTGCCATTGAGGAGTCCAAAGATCTCGAGATGATGACGTTGGATAAGTTGATGGGCTCACTCCAAGCCCATGAACAACGTCTGGATGAGAAGTCAGAAATTGAGGTGGAGGAGGCTTTACAAAGCCAATTAAGTCTTAAGAGAGACAAAGATGAGACTCAGAGGAATTTTAAGTCTAGACAGTGGGGTCAGAACTCGTAAAAAAGAAGAGGAGATGCTTCTAGTTCTAGCCAGGGAACAGACAGAGAGAGCAACAACAACAACAACACTAATCAGAGGAATAAATCTCAGGTTCAGTGTTTTAACTGTAAATTTTTTGGCCATTACAAGTCTGAGTGCAGATCTAGAAAGCAAGATTTCTAAGCAAATATTGCAGGAAATCTTGCAGAAGATGATGATCGTTCAGAAACATTGTTGCTAGCATGCAACATGGCAGACGATGGAGCCAAGAACAAATGGTTTCTGGATTCGGGCTGCAGCAACCACATGTGTGGTGAAAAGAAGATGTTCACTCAGTTAGATGAATCCTTTACTTCATCGGTGAAGTTTGGGAATGACACAACGGTGCCAGCGATGGGGAAGGGCAGAATCTCTATCATTTGAAGGATGGGTCCCAGAATGCCATCTCAGATATATTGTTTGTTCCAAACCTGTAGAAGAACTTATTGAGTGTGGGACAACTTTTGGAGAAAGGATATGACATACGGATCCACGAAGGAATTTGCACCATCAATAATGCACAGAATGGGCTAATAGTAAAGGTAAAAATGTCATAAAACCGTTTGTTTCCGCTGCTTATTAATAGTGATAGTTTACCTTGCTTTAGTCCAGTGCTTTGTGATGAGAATTGGTTGTGGCACATGCGGTTTGGCCATGTGAATTTTGGAAGTCTGAAACAACTACCATCTAGAAAGATGGTTTCAGGATTACCTTCTATAAATTTCCCAAATAAAGTTTGCGAGACCTGTGTCTTGGGAAAGAAGCATATAGACCCGTTTCCCATAGGAAATGCATGGAGAGCCAGTAAGCCCTTGGAGCTGGTGCATTTAGATTTATGCTCAATGGAGGTTCCATTAAATGGAAATTCCAGGTATTTTATTGCCTTTATTGATGACTTTAGCAGGAAAGCTTAGGTGTATTTCTTGCAGCAGAAGTCAGATGCTTGTGATGCCTTTAAAATATTTAAGGCGAATGTTGAGAAGCAGTGTGGAAGATCTATCAAGACGTTGAGAATAGACAGAGGAACATAATATATTGTCTGCGATGGTTTCTTACAGAAACATGGCATTAATTATCAGATGACAGCCAGATACACTCCTCAGCAAAATGGAGTAGCTGAGAGGAAGAATAGAACAGTCATGGATATGGTCAGGTGTATGTTGCACTTGAAGAATTTACCCAAAGGTTTTTGGGGTGATGCAGTTGCTTGTGCGTTCTATTTGTTGAACAGGTGCCCTACTAGAAGTGTTCTCGGAAAGACTTCACAGGAAGCTTGGACTCGACGCAAACCCAGTATTGGACATCTACTAGTGTTCGGTTGTATTTGCTATGCTCATGTACCTGATTTTTTGAGGAAGAAGCTTGATGATAAGGCAGAGAAGTGCATATTCCTCAGCTACAGTCAGATGATAAAAGGATACAAGCTGTATAATCCAGTATCCGGGAAGGTAATTGTCAGTCGAGATGTTACCTTTGATGAGCAAAGTTGCTGAGATTGGTCCCATGGTAAGGGGAGCTTTTCAGATGTTAATGTTGATCTGGAAGAGATTGTTCAGGAAGAACCTGCCCCTATGACACCATCACCTGGTGTGACTCCACATCTAGCAGAATCTTCCAATCACCCACAATGCCAACGGGTTTTGCCAGCTCGTTTGCAGGATTGTGTTCTCAATAATGACGACGACCTAACTGATGAAGAGTTAGTGAATTTTGCACTGTTTGTAGATTGTGATCCTAGCACATATGAAGATGCTGCTCGAGATGATTGCTGGATAAAAGCAATGGATGAGGAGATAAATGCAATTGAGAAGAATAACACATGGGAGCTTACTGATTTGCCTTGTGGTAAACAGCCCATTGGTGTTAAATGGGTGTATAAGACAAAATACAAGCCAAACGGTGAGGTGGAGCGTTATAAAGCACGTCTGGTTGCAAAAGGCTACAAGCAGAACCAGGGATTGATTATTTTGAGGTTTTTGCACCAGTTGCCAGACTTGACACCGTTCGCTTGATTATGTCTCTTGCCCCACAAAATCGCTGGAGAATCTTCCAGATGGATGTAAAATTGGCATTCTTAAATGGTGAGATAGAGGAAGAAGTCTACATTCACCAGCCGATAGGTTTTGTAAAAATGGGGCAAGAAAAGAAGGTCTACAAGTTGAAGAAGGCCTTATATGGGTTGAAGCAAGCACCCAGGGTGTGATATACACGCATTGACACATACTTTATTCAACATGAGTTTCAGAGATGTCCCTACGAGCACACTCTGTACATCAAGACAAATCCACAGGGAGATATTCTCATTGTGTGTTTGTATGTTGATGATTTGATTATTACCGGCAATAACTCTGATATGATTGCAGAGTTCAAGAAAGCAATGATTGGTCATTTTGAGATGACAGATTTGGGGTTGATGTCTTACTTCCTCGGCATTGAGGTGAGTCAGACGGATGATGGCATATTCTTATGTCATAAGAAGTATGCTGGTGATGTGTTGAAGAAGTTCAAGATGGAGGGATGTAAGCCGATTCTCACTCCTGTTGAAGAGAGATTGAAGTTAGTGAAAGATGGGTCTGGTGAGCTGATTGATGCTACCATCTTTCGGAGACTAGTAGGAAGTTTAAGATAATTAACTTCTACTAGACCTGATATTGCATATGGAGTTGGGCTTATCAGCGGGTTTATGGATTCTCTGAGGCAATCTCACTTGCAAGCTGACAAGCGTATTTTGCGATATAGGAAAGGTACATTAGATGATAGTATCCTTTACTCTTCTACTGATAAGATTGAGCTTGTGGGATACACAGATAGTAACTGGGCAGGTGATATGGAAGAGAGGAAAAGTACTTCCGGATATGCATTCCATCTGGGTTCCAGAGTATTTTCTTGGTCATCGAAAAAGCAGCAGGTGGTTGCTTTATCGACTACGGAAGCTGAGTATATTGCAGTTGCTAGTGGTGCTACACAGACTGTGTGGCTGCGTCGTATGCTTTGTGACTTGAAGCATCAACATAATGCACCTACAGTGATCTACTGCGATAACAAGTCCACCATTTCACTGACAAAGAATCCAGTTTTTCATGGTAGGAGTAAGCACATTGACATCAAGTTTCATTTCATTCGAGACTTGGTAAATGATAATGAAATCGTGATAGAATACTGCCGTTCTGAAGGGCAGATTGCAGACATATTCACAAAGCCGCTCAAAGTCGATTCATTCCTAAAACTGAAGAAAACTTTAGGCATGATAAGTTATGGAAAACTTGGTTTAAGTGGAGATATGTAAGATTTAATCTAAACCAAGTTGTTAAATTAGTAGAGTCAGTATTGTCTGCTAGTCAGCCATTGTGTGCTTGTGTGTAATCAACAAAGTCTGCTAATAATGTTGGACAGTTTAATTAGGCAGCATACAAATCTTTAAGTAATGTTCACACTTAATAGTTGTCAGGATTCCAACCTATATAAGGGTTGATCCAGTTTATTTTAATTAACTCAATTCAATACAAAGCTAGTGTATTCTACAAATTGATTGTTGTTCACAGACTCGATGTGTTTGAACACGAACCTGAGGTACCTGAGGTACCTGAGGAGTTCTTGTGTCTTGAGAATTTAGTTCTTGCACCTCATGTAGGAAGTGACACGATGGAAACTCGCAAATCCATGGGGGACCTTGTAGCTTGTACTCGGGAACTTGGAGGCGCATTGTCTGAACAAACCTCTGCTTACTCCAGTTGTTTGATTGTGTAATGAAGGTGTGAGTTCACTAAGGTTACAACTACATGCTTCTTAATTTTAGTTAAAGATTATTAATTTATTAACAAGTTATATTATGTCATGAACTCTTGATAATTGAAATATATTGTCTTTTCTTTCCATTATCTGTTCAACAAGTTCTGTCATTGCTGACTCAACTGGCAATAGAGACAAACACTAGCACACACATAAAAGGACAAGAAAACCATGCAAAACGGAAGAAAACAAGAAAATTAAACTCTTCTTGGATCAAATTCAATCTTCAATTCATTGTTCATCTCCACTCACTATAACAGCAAGATGAACAACATAGGTTTACTTATTTCCTGCCCACTATCACCTTACTTAGAACAAGAACTGGAAAACAGCTTCAAAGCGTTCAAGATATGGCAGTTTGAGGACAGAAACCAGTTCTTCAACACTCACGGAAACTCCATTAGAGCTGTTGTCGGTGGCTCTGCAGCTGGGGCGGATGCAGAGCTGATCGAAACATTGCCTAATCTGGAGATCGTTTCAAGTTGCAGTGTCGGGTTGGACAAGATCGACTTGGTTAAGTGTAAAGAAAAGGGTGTTAGAGTTACCAACACTCCTGATGTGCTGACTGATGATGTTGCTGATTTGGCTATTGGTTTGATATTGACAGTGTTGAGGAGATTATGTGAGAGTGATAGATTTTTGAGGAGTGGCAAGTGGAAGAAAGGAGGTTATAAATTGACTACCAAGGTCAGTGATTTCTGTTTCTTGATCTATTTTACTTTAATTAAGTTGATAGAAATTTTATTTCTTGTGATCCTAATTAGCAGTTCAAATGTTGGAATTAAAGTCTGATTGTGTGTCGTTTTGAATTGAAGCTAAAGCTTAAGTAGATTATTATTACTCTAGCTTGCTTAGCTAACAAGACGCCATACCATGTTAAGGATCAAACTATTACTCTTTTTCTTATTTTAGGGTTCTTGCCCATTTCAGTAACTTCTTGTATGCCTTAATATCAGTTCAGTGAAAAATCAGTTGGCATTCTCGGGATGGGAAGGATAGGCACAGCAATAGCCAAGAGAGCGGAAGCATTCAACTGCTCTATCAGTTACCACTCCAGAACTCAGAAGCCAAACTTGAACTACGAATATTTTCCAAGTGCTGTTGAGTTAGCTTCAAACTGCCAAATCCTTGTAATTGCCTGCTCCTTAACGGAAGAAACCCGGCATATTGTTAATCGTGAAGTCATTGATGCATTAGGCCCGAAGGGGTTTTTGATCAACATAGGGAGAGGGCTGCTTGTTGATGAACCTGAGCTGGTGGCTGCATTGGTGGAAGGGCGGTTAGGTAGTGCTGGACTTGATGTGTTTGAAAATGAGCCTCAAGTGCCAGAGGAGCTCTTTGGCCTTGAAAATGTGGTGCTGTTGCCTCATGTAGCAAGTGGCACGGTGGAAACCCGCAAGGCCATGGCAGACCTTGTGTTGGGAAACTTGAAGGCTCACTTTACAAACAAGCCACTGTTGAGTCCAGTGGTTTGATTTTTGGATTGTGTCAAATTATCAAGGTGTTTGAAATTGAATAAATGATTTGTAAGCTTATTAATTTTGTTGCCTTTTGTTCTGTTTTCTCTCTATTTTCATCATACTACATCACATGGTTAATCATGAAGTCATCTTTGCGGGGGAGTTGTGATCAACATTGGAAGAGGCCTGAGCTGGTGGCTGCACTGCTTGAAGGCCGGCAAGGTGGTGCTGGCCTCGATGTGTTTGAATGTGAACCTGAAGTACTTACCGGAGGAGCTTTTTTGGACTTGGAAAATGTGGTGCTCTCACCTCATGTAGGAAGTGTCACAGTGCAAGCAAACTCACAAGGCCATGGCTGACCTTGTGGTGGGAAACTTGAAGGCTCATTTTATGTACAAACCATTGTTGAGTCCTGTGCTTTGAATTTGGTTTGTGTCATTTTATCATGGAGTTGAATAAAGTTTTGTCATTTTATTTAGCTTTTCTCTTTCAAAATTTTGTATTCATTAATTATTGTAATTTCACTTCAACATAATAAATTTACCTGAACAAATAATCTAATCATAGATATTTAGAAAAAGGGTCCAAAGAATTAAAATATGGTTAAAAGAATTTCAATTTTCAAAACAAAAAAGAAATTTTTTTATTTTTCTGCTCAAAACGGTGTCGTTCTATTATTTACCTTCACAACATTATAAATATAATCTCCAGTAGTTCAAAACCATATAAATTCTTCCCTCTTCGTTTGTCTAGAAAACAAAAAAAATGGAGAAACCAGTAGTTGTGATGACAAACCCCATGTCCGAGTACTTAGAACACGAGCTCTCGACCCAGTTCACTCTCTTGAAGCTGTGGACTCACTCTTCAAAACCCAAGTTCTTTAAACAGAACTCGAATTTGATAAAAGCAGTGGTGGGCGACACTAATTGCGGTGCCGATGCCGAGATGATAGAGTCACTTCCGAGATTGGAGATAGTGGCGAGTTACAGCGTTGGGCTTGACAAGATTGACTTGGAAAAGTGCAGAGAGAAGGGTGTCAGAGTCACCAACACTCCTGATGTCTTGACTGATGACGTAGCTGATCTGGCCATTGGGTTGATCATGGCGGTTCTCAGGAGGGTTGCTGCTTCTGATGGATTTGTTAGGTCTGGCAAGTGGAAAGGTGGAGACTTTCAATTGGCTACCAAGGTTTGTCATCTGGGTTTTTCTTCTAATTTTTCATTTGGACAATGTTGATATTGATAGTGCTATCATCGTAATTGTGTTATTTGAAATACTAGTTCGTGTATTTCTGTTGATTTATGTATACGGATTTTTGTTTGAGTGTGAGTGTGATTGATATTATAGTGATTTGATTTCTGTGGTAATGTCTGGTTAAATATTCTTATCGGCATTGTTCTGTTTTAGCTTTTAAGAACTGTTATAATCACTGGAGTTTTGTGAAAATTGTCTCATTGCCTGATATTATTAATTATCTTGGTTGATGGTTTCGGTTGTAACTAGAAGTTTCAAATATGTAAATGCAAATTCAAATTTTGTAAATGATAGATTTAGAGACTTTCGAGAGTTACATGAATTTTTAAGCTTTTTAAGTCTTGGCACTGTCTTTGGGGGTGATTTTAGCAATGGTGGATGGTGATGGAGTATTGTTAATTATCGTATAGGTTGCCACAGCTTAACCATGGTGTGCATCGAGTCTCATTGAGTTACAATGCTGAGATTGTAACTTGATTGCAAAGGATTCTGCATTGCAATTTCTATTTTCTCCCTGTTGTTTGAAGTTTGCTTGTTGTCGGTTTTAGTTTCCAATTGGGTAGTTAAGATTCAGTACTTACAGAGGCTAAAAGGAACTGAGATCAATCACATTTGATATAATTTTGGTGGTCATTATGTTAATTGAAGCTGAGTATAGAGAAAATAACATAATTGTCTTGCCCTACTAGAGAAGTGGTAGACCGTGTGAACTATACGAAACAATTTAATGGCCATGTACTAGCAAAGTTAGAATTCTTTATGATCTCACAATGTGGAAACATTTGTTTCCGTTTTACACCTTTCCAGCTTGAATTGCATAGGAGTGCTGTGCATCCTACTTGTTCTTCCGTCTTGTTGCTTGTAAGTCATTGATATATTCATCAATTTTCTTAGTGTTATTTCTTGCTGAACATACCAGGATTTATAATGTGTTTTTCACTTTACATAAGCTGAATTCGCATTTCTTTTAGTAGTTCCGTCTTGTTGGTTTTTATACTTTGAATTTAACCATCCATTGTTTCCTGTTTCAGTTCAGTGGTAAGTCGGTTGGAATTGTTGGGTTGGGCAGGATTGGATCGGCAATTGCAAAGAGAGCTGAAGCTTTTCGTTGCCCAATTAGTTACCACTCCAGATCTCAGAAGCCACATACTGATTGCAAATACTACTCGAACATTATAGACTTAGCCACCAATTGTCAAATCCTCGTTGTAGCATGTGCTTTGACAGAAGAAACTCGCCACATTGTCAATCGCAAAGTCATTGATGCACTAGGTCCAAATGGCATACTCATCAACATCGGACGGGGTGCACACATAGATGAACCTGAGCTTGTGTCTGCATTGCTCGAAGGCCGATTGGCTGGTGCTGGGCTTGATGTGTACGAGAATGAGCCTGAGGTCCCTGAACAATTGTTAGGACTTGACAATGTAGTCCTCTTGCCTCATGTGGGAAGTGACACCGAAGAAACCAGCAAGGCCATGGCTGACCTCGTGATCAGAAACTTGGAGGCATACTTTGGTAACAAGCCGCTATTGACTCCGGTTTTATGATTTCGCAGAAGAACTTATGTGCAGTCCAAGTAAGAAGCTTCTGAACTTACAGTCCATTCTTTTACTACCTTATAAATTGTATTTAAAGGAACATTAAGATGTTTATCAGCATTCTTGATCATTTCTGCTATACTTGAAAGTCGATTCATGCTAATATTAGCCGTTTATAATCGTCAGTTACGTTTTGTTGTTAGATTGACTTGATGAACTTTTCTGAATGATCAATTCATTCAATTTTCTTGACATGGAAGAAAATTAGGTACCATAAACTCAAGCCATTACTCCCTCATGTCTACCTCACATAACCAAGAAAAGAAAATTGGCATGTGAAATGTTGACAAGAATACTTGAGGCTAGATTGGATATATTTTCTACCAGCTTTAAATGTCAAATGTCAAGTGTGAAATGTTGGTGTCCTTATTGGGCTGGACAAGCTGAGCTATTTTTCTAGCCAGAATGGTCAGCCCAAATTATGTCAAAATTCCAAAAGAAAAAACCCTATGTTCCTGTTTTAACAAGTCAATCATTATAAATGTTTGTTGGAATGTTCAAACTATTTCAATCATGTGATGTATTCTCAATTATTTTATCCATTATAGTAATTTTATTATTTAAAGGTCATGAGACTTGGGATCTTAAAACATTACTAATTTTGGGTGAAATTACAATTTTAGAGAATAGAGAGTACAAACAAAACACTGTGGATTGAGAAATTTTTTAATGCAGAGGTGTAATGCCACTAAAATCATGCAATGTGATATGAAAAATACATTTTGATTGATAATCCAGATCACACATTCACACAACAAAATACATTCAAATAAGTTAGAACTCAAATGAGGTAGAATGTCATGGCAACCTCACTATTGGGTTAAACATTAGATAGAAATTAGTTGGAGATCCAATTCAACTAGTTTCTAGTTTTAATAGTACCCAATAACCAGTTGAATCATAGACATAGTATGTTTGGATGCTCAAATCATTGAATGGTTACAAATGATTTATTATCTTCTTATTTCCTGACCTTAACTAGTTAACTACCAAAGAAGACCAATGAAGATAATGCAAATGAGTATATTAACATAAAATGTAAGGCAAGAACAGTTAGGCCATCACTTCAATTACAAGGCTCAACATTTAAATCACAGAGCAAAATCCAAAAATAGCCAATGTGACCCGTGACCATTTTGTGTCCTAGTACAAGTGTTTTTTTTTTTTTTTTTTTTTTTCCCCATCCCTGTATTTATGGATTGATCCCCATTTTCATACACACATTCGTGATACAACAACACAGTTGAAAAGACAGAAAGTGGAAAAGAAAGAACAAAAATAAAGAAATTCTTGAGCACTTTTTTCCCTCAATTTCCTTCTCTCTCTTTTTTTTTGTCACAACTCTTCTTTTCAAACAACCAAACAGGAAGATTAATTAGCCAGCCTTGAACATCAGTGATTGGAAGGTGAAGAAGAAGAACCTTTGAAGATGACAAACTGGAGAGTCTCCAAAGTGAAATATATGAAAGTCCCCTTTGAATGTGTGAAGAAACACCCAAACTGTGAACCCACCACACATTGCCATCCACCCCCATATCTCTTGTCAAACTCCTGAAAACAATTTTCATGACCACAACAACAGATTTAGCTAAAACCCCACAAAAAGCTCCTCCCTTTTTGTTCACAATCTCCATCTTTTGGTACTAAAAACTAAATTTGATATTTCATGAAACTGATATAGAGCAAGAAGCAGAGAGAAAGAAGGTACCTTTTTGATGTGGGCAGCAATGGATTTACAATCAATAACATCATAAAGATCCAGAGCTTGAGAAGCACAAGCCATGGCTTGCATCTGCATCTTTACAGGCATATCTGTGTCCTGTATCAAAGCTTTCCCTTCCAACATTTTCTCTCTAAAAATGAAATGATACAACTCTTCTGCTTGCTCTTATCTTCAAGAAACAAACCCAGAAAATATTCTCTCTGTTTCTTTGTTTTCTCACAAATCTCAATGTCTATGTCTATAAACAATAATCTTTCTAGGTGGTTTTAACTTTTAACTAGTGTTGTGACAAATGTGGAAAAGGCAGAGACTTGAATGAAAAGAGACAAAAAGCCCTCTCTCACTGCTCTCCCAAATGTCATTGTCTCCCAAATGCAAGGGAGTGAGTCATAAATCAACAGATGACTCAATATCAGTGGAATTCACTTTTGCTCAGCATTACCCTCTCTTAACAAATTACATGTGTCCATCGAGAGGGTAATGCTCACCCCTTCAAGGGGGTCAGAAAAATGAACTCGTATCAGTGTGGCACATATCCCAACTTTTTCTGACCAATTCAATTTTATATTTCTCATTTTCTGGTGTCATCACGTGAATTGTAAATAAAGATGGTAGAGATAAAGCTGGTCAGCTGGTGAGGCTGCAAATAAGTCATGTTTGGTTGTATTTTGCTATATATTTCAAGATATTATTATTATAATTATTCTCCTTATTTTTCTATATTTTTTCTTGAGATTCTTAGGATAAAGTGCTAAATCAAAGGTTTGATACTTTGATTATGTTCAAACTTGGGTTCCTAACGAATAATAATAATAATAATAAAATTAACCATTCTACTATATGAATAAATTCCTTAACAAGATAATTATTATGTAGGAAAATTTCATAAATTTCCCTCTAGAAATAGAGAAAATGATTTTAGTACATGAATAATGAAATGACTCAAATGTCCCTCATTTAGTTGGCCCATATATGATTCCACATAGTGTTATAGTAAACATTAAACATGATTTCAAGTAGTATAGCAAAATTGATTTTGCACGGTATAAAATAAATGATCTCATGTGATATAGAAAGAAATACATGATTTCACACAAGAGGGAATGAGTCTAAATAGCACTTTTTCAATCTTAATTTGTGTAACTAACACCGCTTTAATAACTCATGTTTTATTGGCACCAAAATAAGTGGTGAGACCAAAATACCTCCACTTATTATTATTATTATTATTTAACTTTTAATTTTCTACATATTTCTCTCTCTCCCATTCTCTCAGGCGATCTCTTTCTCTCTCTTCCCAATCTCTCCGGCGATCTCTCTCTTTCTTCCTCTCCTCTCATTCATCTTCTACCTCCAACTCAATCATTCTCCGTCGATCGATTCGCGATCGTTGTTTTGACTTGTGGGTTTGATTTCAGTTCGAATAACAAAAGAGAATGGCGGTGGAGAGAGAAAGAGAAGAGCGATGGTCCAGAGAAGAGCGCTGGTTCGATCGACGTCGTTCTCGCAGTTCCCGATCTCACTGTCGGATTCGATCTGGACGTTGCCGTGAGGTTCCGGCTGAGAAGATGAATCTGAATGGGGTTTGTTTGAATTTGAGAAGATGAATAATAGTTTGAATCTGAATGGGGTTTGAGAGATTCGATTTTTAAAAGAGAAATAAAAAAAAAATGGTGGGTTTCGAATCTGAGAAGATGAATCTGAATGGGGTTTGTTCAAATCTTGAATTGGTGGGTTTGGGTTTGTTGAATCTGAGAAAATGAACAATAGCCGATGTTGAGAATTTATTTTTAAATTTCGAGACTTATTTGTGAATATCTGAGACTTATTACGATTATTCGAGACTTAATTTATGAATACCCGAGACTTATTACGATTATTCAAGACTTACTTATGAATTTTCGAGACTTATCCGTTTTCGAGACTTATTCGTGCGTTTTCGAGACTTAATTCACGAATATTCGAGACTTATTCATTCGTTTTCCAGAAATTGTTCGATCTTCAAAGCTGAAACATGAGTGAACTTAAGGTAGCGAAAATGATTCGAACATTTTAGAAGAGGAAGAAATAAGAGATCTGAGAGGATAGGGAGATAGAGGTGTTGTTTGGGAGAATCGGAAGAGAGAGAGAGAAATAAGTAGAAATTTAAGAATTAAAAAAAAGATGAAAAAAAAATAAATGGGAGTATTTTGGTCTCACCACCTACTTTAGTGTTATTTAAACAAGAGTTATTAATGTGGTGCTATTTACACAACACCCATCCTAAAAAGTGCTATTTAAGTTTTTGACCCTTTCACGCAATGAAAGTAATATAATTTCATATAGTATAATATTGCATCGATTTACTTAGTTAAGTAAATGATTTAACATGTAAAAGTATGCGATTTTTTTTGTTGGAAAAATAGTGAATTTAACACTTTTTTCATATTAGTTAGTGAATATAACCAAAGTTTAGAGTGTAAGATTGACTGAGGACTACTTCTCTTATTTTAAGAAAATACTAAGATTAAAGATATATTGATTATTACAATAATTTGGATACATAGGAGAGACATACCAATCCAAAGGCATGCCGGTTGATGGATCATAATCAATTTTTCTTACTCAATTTTCAGGACAAAATCTTAATCATTACTTCGTAATACTTTCAAATTTGTAGAGTGCGTCAGTGTCACATAATTAATAGAAAATAAAAGTAATATATATGTAAGATACAATATTATAATAATATTACAATAGGACTGATGGGACCTGCCGAGATCAAACAATATATATGCGGTCCTGGCATCTACTTCCATAATAGCAGATAACTATTTTCATAAACCGAAAGAAAATGACTCGGACATCTACTCCCATAACGAGAGATAACTACTCTCACAACCCGGGAAGAAAACTCCTCACACATGCTTGTAAAATACGTATGATGAGATTTGAACCTCTCACGGCCTCACCACTTATGTGGAAGGGAGATGAACTATCAACTCTGCTAAGAGATGTTGTGAGCATATATATAGTGTTAACATGTGCCATAACTATAATATATATATATATATATATATATATATATATATATATATACAATAATTATCAAGTGAGATATACATTACTTTAATTTCGGTAAGGATTTTGATGAAATCAAATCGATTTTTATGAATTTTGATTTGAATTTTTGTGTGGATGATAAGTTTATTAAAATCTACCTATGAATAAAATTTGAGAATTTTTCAAGTACTAGAACTATTTATCCCGATTTTGTTAAATATAAAGACATTGAAAAAAGGAGTGAAATATAGGAAAATTCAAAACTATAGTTCTAGTGCTTGAAAAATTCTCAAATTTGAATCAGATGTAAATTTCAATGAACTTATCATCCACACAAAAATTCAAATCAAAATTCATAAAAATCGATGTGATTTCATCAAAGTCCTTACCGAAATTAAAGTAAGGTATATTTCACTTGATAATAACTCATATATATATATATATATATATATTTATCCAAGGCTAATTAAGAAGCCTTTTGTTCAGTTTATTTTACATTGAAAACAAGAAAGGATCTTAAATCCTATAATCTATGATCCTTTCTTGTTTTCAATGAAAAATAAATCGGCAAAAAAACTTCTTAATTAGCCTAGGTAGATCCATTTAATATTCTACTTTGGAAGACCACGGTTGTATCAATGGATATTTGAATTTTGATTCTCTCTTTATGGGAAATCATGGAATTGATGCATTTTTTTCTGCATCTCTACAAAAATATCTCTAAGAAATTTGTACTCATGAAAATATGAAATATCAATGAGATTTCATGAAGATGAGATTAATATGATTTTATATATCTGAAAGAGAAAAATTAAACATAAGGAAACTTCATTGACCAATAGATTGGCATCAAAAACCATTAATAAATATATAAATAAAATGTGCACACATATTCCCTTTTAAATCAAGTGGTGTCACTACAAGAAGGAAGGCCATAGGTATTGAACCTGAGACAACAGCTTGTAGAAGCAAATGCCTTAACCAATTTGCTACTAAATACATTATGTTTATATATAAACCATAAATTTCATTAAATTTTTATTTATTTTTTTAAATCAAAAATTTTATTTACAAATTAATTCTAATAATATAAATTATATTTTATACAATAGACAAATCGATAATAAAAAACATTTATTTTAGCATTTAATCAAACTTTTTTTTAAATCGTATATTGTTGAATCAAAGGGTATATCGTAAATCGTACTTCGAATAGAGATGTTTCTCTACATTTTACAATTTAATAGATAAATGTAAGACTTGAATTCCTATCATAAAAAGAGAATGAGAAATGTATAATAACTTTTCTAAAATGTTGTCTTGCATTTTAGATTTTTATTATCATAACTATAAATAAAAATAATATATTTTTCATAATTTTTTAAATTAATCTATAATAATTAATATAAAAGAGTGAAGAAAATTAAATTATTAACTTGTCCTTTAGGAAAAACTTTAAAAAAATCAAGGAAAAAAAGAAAAAAAGATAGTCCCTATAATCATTATCAGCAACAAATATTATTTTTTGTCTTAATAAGTCTCTAACTCTCAAACCTTTTTTTTTAAAGAAAATTCAAACTTTTTAGGGACGAATAATTTATTTCGTCCCAAAAGACATCTTATTGAGACGAATAATTTATTTCGCCAATGCAAAACTTATTGGGACAAATTTTTTTCATCCCTTAAACTCTCGTCATTTTTGCATTTTTTAGGGATAAATAGTTTATTTCGTCCCAATAGACATTCTATATGGACAAAATTTTTTCGTAATTAAAACTCTTATCATTTTTGCCCTTTTAGAGACGAATAATATATTTCGTCCCAATAGACGTTTTATTGGGACGAAATAATTCGTCCCTAAAGGTTTCTTCAAACTTGTAGTTTTTAGGGACAAACATATTATTGCGTCCCAATAGACGTTCTATTGGGACGAATTTTGTTCGTCCCAAAAAGTTTCGTCCCTATAGTCCAATTTTCTTGTAGTGTATATACCTCATTCTAAGCATTTGTAGGGGAGTTTAAGTCTTATGACCCTTTACATTTTCAATATTTGTGAGAACACTTATCCTTACTGTTGTGAGACTTGATCTCTCTCCCTTGTTGCGGGAAACTCCTAACCCAATTTGTGTCTGTTTGATACAATAATGCAACAATCTTCGTAATTAATGTAAATATAACAAGAGTGCCTCCAAGGGTGTAACTCAACTGGTAAATGAAAGAGTTCGGGGTTTGGGCAAATGACTCTCAAGTCAGTGGCTCGAATCCTACCAATGGCGAAACGCTTCAAAAAATATCTGATCTAGATAGGTGGATAGATAGACACTTTTAAAAAAATGTAAATAATAAGAGTAATGCTACTTTGTCCAAATTTGGTGTTTAAATGATGTGGCAACATCGTAATCTCTTCATTTAAATCATGCAAATATATAAATTTACATGAATGAATTACAATGATATCACATCATTTGGGCAAAAGTAGCATTATTAAAATAATAATCACTTCTTGTTACAATCTTCTTTTTGTTTATCTTAAAAATAAGAGTAATGCTAGGCTTCTTAATTTTTTTCTTAAATTCATTCCCAAATGGTGTTGACACGTGACGTGTCAAAATCACATTACTCACCACATAATCTCATGATTTATAAGATAATGACAAGTCACATGCTAACACCATTTGAGAAGAAATTTGGGAAGCCTAGCATTACTCTAAAAATAATGGTAAGAATTAAGACTTGCAGTTAATGGAAGATAAATATCATAATTTATCTCAACAAATTTTAATCTATCAAAACTTTTTTTTGTTGAAGAATTACATTAATTCGAGGTTTTGGGGAATCGGATGACTCGAACCCACAACCTCACGTTGTCTGTCTAATCTTTTTTTTTTTTGGATATTATCTATCTGTCTATCTATCTAGATTAAATAGTTTTTTCTAAAGCTTTTTACTATCTGTAGGATTCGAGCCATCCGTCTAACAGCAGATCTACACCTCTAGATGCAATCAAAACACTTGATAAGTGCTTTTAGCCTACTGAAAAAAAAAAGATTTAAACCGGAAACCAAACTGACTAGAACCTAGAAACACAAAACAATATCTACCCATAGTTAACTAGAAATCATTTTGTTCTAATAGATTCACAATCAACAAAAATATTAACCAATGTATTAATCATCACATACAAAACAAAATCCAATCAAAACACTCTCATTTTTCAATTTCTAGTAGTACCAAAGGACTATTCGTTAACGTTTTACACAACTACGTTTTAATGAATGAGTTATGTACAATAACTTTTCTAAAATGTGGTTTTGCATTTTAGATTCTTATTATCATAATTATAAATAAAAATAATATATTTTTTAATCATTTCTTAAATTAATCTATAGTAATTATTATAAAAGAGTGAAAAAATTAAATTATTAACCTGTCCTTTACGAAAAACTTTAAAAAAAATCAAGGAAAAAAAGAAAAAATATAGTCCCTATAATCATTATCAGCAACAAATATTATTTTTGTCTAAAAAAATAATTCAAACTTTTTAGGGATGAATAATTTGTTTTGTCCCAAAAGACATCTTATTGGGACGAATAATTTATTTCGTCTCAATGCTAACTTATTGGGACAAATTTTTTTCTTCCCTAAAACTCTCGTCATTTTTGCACTTTTTAGGGATGAATAGTTTATTTCGTCCTAATAGACATTCTATTGGGACGAAATTTTTTCGTTCCTAAAACTCTGGTCATTTTTGCACCTTTTAGAGACGAATAATATGTTTCGTCCCCATAGGCGTTCTATTTGGACGAAATAATTCATCCCTAAAGGTTTCTTCAAGCTTGCAGTTTTCAGGGACGAACATATTATTGCGTCCCAATAGACGCTCTATTGGGATGAATTTTGTTCGTCCCAAAAAGTTTCGTCAATGTAGCCCAATTTTCTTGTAGTTTACATACCTCCTTCTAAGCATTTGTAGGGGAGTTTCAGTCTTACGACCTTATACATTTTCAATATTTGTGAGAAAACTTATCCTTACTGTTGTGAGATTTGATCTCTCTCCCTTGTTGCAGGAAACTTCTAACCCATTTTGTGTATGTTTGATACAATAATGCAACAATCGCCGTAATTAATGTAAATAATAAGAGTACCTCCAAGGGCGTAGCTCAACTGGTAAATTGAAGAGTTTGGGGTTCGGGCAAATGACTCTCAAGTCAGCGGCTCGAATCCTACTAATGGCGAAAAACTTAAAAAAATACCTGGTCTAGGTAGGTAGGTAGATAGATACTTAAAAAAATGTAAATAATAAGAGTAATGCTACTTTATCCAAATTTGGTGTCCAAATGATCGTAATCCATTCATTTAAATCATGCAAATATATACAATTTAAATGAATAAATTATAATGATATCACATCATTTAGGCAAAAGTAGCATTATTAAAATAATAATCACTTCTTGTTACAATCTTCTTCTTGTTTATCTTAAAAATCAGAGTAATGATAGGCTTCCCAATTTTTTTCTTAAATTCATTCTCAAATGATGTTGGCACGTGACGTGTCAACATCACATTACTCACCATATAATCTCATGATTTATAAGATGTTGACACGTTACGTGCCAACATCATTTGGGAAGAAAATTGGGAAGCCTAACATTACTCTAAAAATAATGGTAAGAATTAAGACTTGCAGTTGATGGAGGATAAATATCATATTTTATCTCAACAAATTCTAATCTAATCAAAACTTTTTTTTATTGTTGAAGAATTACATTAATTCGAGGTTTTGGGGAATGAGATGACTCGAACCCACAACCTCACCATGTCAGTCTAATCTTTTTTTATTTGATATTATCTATATATCCATCTATCTAGATTAAGTATTTTTTTTGAAACTTTTTGCTATCGGTAGGATTCGAACCGTCTGTCTAACAGCAGAGCTACACCTCTAGTGGCAATCAAAACACTTGCTAAGTGCTTTAAACCTACTAAAAATTTAAACCTGAAACCAAACTGACTAGAACCTAGAAACACAAAACAATATCTACCAATAGTTAACTATATATATAAATCATTTTGTTCTAATAGATTCACAATCAACAAAAATATTAACCCATGTATTAATCATCACATACAAAACAAAATCCAATCAAAACACAATCATTTTTCAATTTCTAGTAGTACCAAAGGACTATTCGTTAACGTTTTACACAACTACGTTTTAGTAAAGAAAAAAAATCTTATATGTGTTTTAATTGCTACTATATGATATATTGATATAGTATATTATCATTAATTCACGACTTCATATAATTAAGAATATCATTCGAAAAAAAAAATTCTTAAGTTTCTCACCAATCTAGATGAAAACAAAATGTTCCATTTGTAAATAAAAGAAAAATCTTAAGTCTCACCAATCAAGGTGAAAATAAAATGTTCCGCATGGAAGTTCACACAACCTGTCGATTAAACTATCCAAATGAAGAGGCTTTTTATCTTTGAATCGTATGAAGCTCCCAATCTTGACATTTTTTAAGTAATGTCGCCAACACTTGATATCATGAATATTGCAACAATTATCATCTTTATTAATTAGGTTCTTGTACAGCCACTGCAACACAGAAAATAAATAAATAAATAAATATTTCAGTTCAACTTTATATAAAATGATCATCATCTAATTGCATAGATAAACCAATACTTGGTACTTGGTAGAGTACTTGCGCACCAAAAACACGTCAATTTTAAAATTATAGATTTATTATGCAAAATAAACATACCTCAATGAAGTAGCAGTCAATTGGACCAGATTTATCAACAGACAAAATCCTTGGATAGCAAATGGAAAGAACTCCATCTAAAAATGCTCCATAATTTGATGTGAATTCTGTTTGTAGATGTAAGTTTCCAATTTCTTTAGGAGGAGAAGGTGAACACTTTCTGAATTCGTCGAAACTGAATGAATTCTTGAAAAATGAAGACAACAAACAAGAAATAAAATTAAAAAATTTAGAAAATATAAACAATTTTTTTTATAATCTATAGTACAGAGTTCATAGATATTACCTTATCCCCATCGACATAGAAAGATAGATATTCAATTTGATTGGACGAATTAAGAAATTCCTTAATATTAAAAACGGGAATTTGATGCACAAAGCCAACTTTCCACAGAATAGGAGCATTTATTGAAAAAACGGGAATTGGACATGTTAAATCATAAGTAAATGAAAGTAAATTCGGGGCATCGATATCAATTGCCTTCATTCTATAACTATAACCAATACTGAATTTCTTGAGTAGATGACTTGAAATCTTAATCTGTTCCAGAGGATCACATCTGCTTACGTTTAGATCTTCAAGCAAGGGAAACTTGGAGATAAGCTCATGAAATTTCTGCTCCGTAAACCCGACATTCTGTAGTTTTAGGAGCTTCAAATTTGGACATCCAGCCATGTCAATTACAATCGGATCTCGTTTGTATTCGGAACAAAAGATAAAATGTTGAAGACTTGGAACAACAATTTTAATGCTTTGAAGATTCCATGAGTAGTTTTGCATATTTATAATCTTGAGTTTGCAAGCATTATACAAACAAATATTTGTGAAACCATAACAGGATGACAAGAACAAATCTTCAAGTGAGGTGCATTGACTAGTGATCTTCTGGAGCACCTCTTCATTAATGCATGCTTCCTTGAGACTTAGGCTTTTGAGAGAATGCATTATAAAGGGGTTTTCCAATTTACAACTACCTAGCTTCAAAGTAGTCATCGATTTAGCGGAAAATATTTCTTGAGGCAAAGTGTACATTGGTCTTCTATGTGCTTGGACACTGAAATCTAACTCTTCGACTTTCTTTTCTATGGCCAATCTTATCCATTTATCGAAAAACGAGAATGATCCTTTAAGATCATCAAAACCATCTATAGATAACCTAAACTTTTGCATAGGTAACTTCTGCTGGCAGAAACGAAGAAAGGAAGCATCCACAAATTCAATGAATTTATTTGTACGATATTTACCAGAGGAAAAGCCAGTATAGAAATCAGGAAAATCCAGGATTGGATATGATGCATATAAACCCTTCCATCTTTTCGACAAGATACTAGTTTGAGCGGACTCTTCTGTAGGTAAGTAAGACATAATTTGATGAATAATATAATCCGGCAACTCTGAAAATCTATCCATGGAATTAAAATTTCTCTTACTTTTAATCTTCAAACCTGTAAAAATAAAAACAACCTACCAAAGTTTCCATGAAAAAACTCAAACAAAATATTTATTTGAGAAAAAAAAGAAGAAGCAAAACCCTTACCATTAATCAGACGGAGACGATCGTTCGTGAAGAGAAGAGAATTGAATTGTCTTTGAGAAATCGTTGGTGAGGGATTTATATTGTTGAAGTCGCTTTCCATGTACAAATAGGAAACACCGTTACACACAATTTCAGTTCCAGTCAAATTCTAAAGGGAATATTGCACAAACTTCTCATGAGTTTAGCCAATATTGCACTCACAGACAACTTTTACCAATATTGCACAAACCTCCCATAATTTTCATTGACTAACAACCCACTAAAGGTTTGACTTAATAATTTAGGGGTAAAAGTGTCTTTTTACATAACAATTAATAATTTAAAACATATGAAATTATGAAATAACCCCAAACATTTATATAATTATAAATATACCTAGATATGAATTATAAAGAGGCCCAAAAGTTTTTAAAATTGCTTATTCGAATAACCGATGAAAGAACACAAATAATTCAAAAACATTTTTTTAAAATCTGGGTGTCTGCTCTCTTCAATGGGAGGAGATCTGAATATTTGATCAAAACCCAAATAAAAAAAGCTAGTCTCCTTTTAGTAAGCTGTTGTTCAACCTGCCAAATCCCAACACCATCACCGCCATCAATGTCACTTCTTTCTCTTTCAAACCACAAAAATATCAACAACAAAAAAAAAATTTAAAATGGAAAAAGAAAAAAGAAATCAAACCGTTAGCAACAAACGACCCCTATGGAAGTGGCGCTGATGCAAACCACTTACTCAACAAGCAACAAGGAAAAAAACCTACTAAAGCCACCACTACTTCAGTAAACTAACTTATTCACTCTAATATACCTAATTAATAATAAATAATAATCTGCACACATCATTCTCTCCTCCTCAAATTATCCTTGTCCGCAAAGATAAAATACATATAGATTGGTAGGAGGTCCCAAATCTTTGACAATTATGTCATCCACTTTTTCTACAAAATCATAAATGTCAACAATACCATCAAAATCCAATTTGCTTTGACAGTAACAATTTTGACCAACCGAGACAGTTGTAGATTTACAAAATTCAAGCTTAGACCAAGTGGATATATCATAAATGTGTTTGTAATAACACTCAAAAGCCGTCCCAAGAATGGATGCTCGCATGGTTGACTTAACAACGATCTGTGGATCCAAAATTGGAGAGAGAATTCCAATTCCAGCAGATTTGGAATCCTTAATTGGAACCTTGTGACGAGGAGTGTGGTAGAGCGAAGGTTGAGAGAGGTCTGGAATATGAACAAGGAGTGCTTTACCGGCGCATGAGATGTTAGATAGAACCGGTTGCTGCGAGGATTCAACCATAGCGAAGGGAGTAGTTTCGGTGTGGGTAGTGTTTCGGCTGTGAGGGATTCGCATGGATTGAAGCTCACTAAGAATTTTTTAGAGAGTTGTGTTAATTTGAACTAAGCCAGACTCGTCTCGAGCTAGAATCTTGTAAACGTTGTTACAGAATTCGGCATCCATAAGAATTGATTATAGTAATTTCAATCATGTGATGTATTCTCAATTATTTCATCCATTATAGTAATTTTATTATTTAAAGGTCATGGGACTTAGGATCTTAAAACATACTAATTTTGGGTGAAATTACAATTTTTGAGAATAGAGAGTACAAACAAAACACTATGGATTGAGAAAATTTTCAATGCAGAGGTGTAATGCCACTAAAATCAACAACACGTTTGAAAATTTATGAAAATGTGTGTATGAAAATTTATGGATTGATCCCCATTTTCTTACACATTCAACAACTGAAAAGACAGAAAAGTGGAAAAGAAAGAACAAAAATAAAGAAATTCTTGAGCACTCTTTTCCTCAATTTCCTGCTTTTTTCTGTTTGGTCACAACTCTTTACAAACAACCAAACAGTGAGATTAATTAGCCAGCCTTGAAAGAAGAAAAAGAAGAACCTTTGAAGATGACAACCTGGAGAGTCTCCAAAGTGAAATATATGAAACTCCCTTTTGAATGTGTGAAGAAACACCCAAACTGCGAACCCACCACACACTGCCATCCACCCCCATATCTCTTGTCAAACTCCTGAAAACAATTTTCATGCCCACAACAACAGATTCAGCTAAAACCCCACAAAAAGATCGTCTTTTTTTGTTCAAAATCTCCATCTTTTGGTACTAAAAACTAAATTTTTTTTAAGAAAAAAAGAAAAGAAACCTCAAACTTGATATTTCATGAAATTGATATAGAGCAAGAAGCAGAGAGAAAGAAGGTACCTTTTTTATGTGGGCAGCAATGGATTTACAATCAATAACATCATAAAGATCCAGAGCTTGAGAAGCACAAGCCATGGCTTGCATCTGCATCTTTACAGGCATATCTGTGTCCTGTATCAACGCTTTCCCTTCCAACATAGTCTCTCTAAAATGAAATGATGCAACTCTTTTGCTTGCTCTTATCAGAAAAAGGTGCTCTCTGTTTCTTTGTTTTCTCACAAATCTCAATGTCTATGTCTATAAATAATAATCTATCTAGGTGGTTTTAACTAGTACTGTGACAAATGTGGAAAAGGCAGAAACTTGAATGAAAAGAGACAAAAAGCCCTCTCTCACTGCTCTCTCTTCTCCTCTTCTCTCCCGAATGTCTCCCACATGTAAGGGAGTGAGTCATAAATGACTCAATATCCGTGTGGCACCTATCCCAACTTTTTCTGACCTTTTCAATTTGATATTTCTCTTTTTCTGGTGTCATCGTTTGAATTGTGAATAAAAATGGTAAAGATAAAGCTGACGAGGCTGCAAATAAGTCATGATTGGTTGTATTTTATTATATATTTCAAGATATTATTATTATAATTATTCTGCTTATTTTTCTATATTTTTTCTAGAGATTCTTAGAATAAAGTGCTAAATCAAAAGTTTGATACTTTGATTATGTTCAAACTTGGGTTCCTGATGAATAATAATAATAAAAAATTAACCATTCTACTATATGAATGAATTCCTTAACAAGATAATTATTATATAGGAAAATTTCATATATGCCCTCTAGAAATAGAGAAAATGATTTTAGCTACATGAATAATGAAATGACTTAAATGTCCCTCATTTAAGGTGGTCTAAATATGATTTCACATAATATTATAGTAAACATTAAATATGATTTCAAGTAGTATAGCAAAATTGATTTTGCATAGTTTAAAATAAATGATCTCACGTGGTATAGAATGAAATACATGATTTCACGTAATGAAAACAATATAATTTCACGTATTATAATATCGCATTGATTTGCCTAATAAAGTATATGATTTAACGTGTAAAACTATGTGCTTTTTTTTTTGGAAAATAGTGAATTTAACACATTTTTCAAATTGGTTAATGAATATAACCAAAGTTTAGAGTGTAAGATTGACCGATGACAACTTCTCTTATTTTAAGAAAATGCTAAGATTAAAGATATATTGATTATTACAAATAAATTGGATATATAGGAGAGATATACCAAAAGCATGCCGGTTGATGGATTCATAACTCATTTTTCTTACTCAATTTTCGGGACACAATCTAAATCTTTACTTCATAATATTTTCAATTTTGTAGACAAATCTTAATCATTACTTCATAATACTTTCAATTTTGTAGAGTGTGTCTGTGTCACGTACCTAATTAATAGAAAATAAAAGTAATATATGTAAGATACCATCTCAAAAACATATATATATATATATATGACAATTTTCATCTCAGTGCACACAGATAAATTATCAGTGCGTTGCATATGAATCATTAGATTCAATTGCTTTGATTTAGTCTGTATTCACTTGTCAATGTTAAGTTTATCCATCATCAATTACCCACATGCAATGCACACCGAAAAGAAAATAACTATATATATAATTGTATTGCATTTGATCTATTAGATTCAACTACTTTTGACTCGATCAACACTTTCCTATACTTAATCAACCGTCCACATATAGTGCACTGATATAAATACATCAGTATGTACGGGGGAGAAAAAGACGTTCATTGAAAACAAAAAAGGATCAAAGGCTAATTAAGAAGCCGTTTTGTCAATTTATTTTTCATTGAAAGCAAGAATCCAAAGCAAGAATCTTGCTTTCAATGAAAAATAAATTGATAAAAAGGCTTCTTAATTAGCCTAGGTAGATCATTGAAAAATAAATTGATAGAAAGGCTTCAATGAAAAATAAATTGATAAAAAGGCTTCTTAATTTATTTTTCATTGAAAGCACACACGTTCCCATTTAAATCATTTGCTTATCTGATTTTTGTTCTCACCTATATGGATTCATTAATGTATGTAATTATTGACCGAAATTTATTAATTTTATATATTTCACTTTCATTATTTTAAATGTAAAATAGTATCCTTAAGTGATTTAGATCAGGAAAAAGATCGGCACACGTAGATAATCAAAATCCTTAAATCAAGAGCATTTGTAGGAGATGTAGGAGAGTTCAAGTCTTACGACCTTTTACATTTTCTATATTTGTGAGAAAACTTATCCTTACTGTTGTGAGAGTTGATCTCTCTCCCTTGTGTTGCGGGAAACTCGTAACCCATTTTGTGTCCGTTTTATACAAGAATGCAAAAATCGTCGTAATTAATGTAAATAATAATCACTAGTTGTTACAATCTTCTTCTCGTTTATCTTAAAAATAATGGTAAAAATTAATACTTGCAGTTAATAGAAGATAAATATCATATTTTATCTCAACATATTCTAATCTAATCAAAACACTTTTTAAGTGCTTTAAACCTACTAAAAAAATGCTTTAAACCTGAAACCAAATTGACTAGAACCTCTTATCCATTTATCGAAAAACGTGAATAATTCTTTAAGATCATCATAAACATCTATAAATATCCTAAGCTTTTGCATACATAACTTCTGCTGGCAGAAACGAAGAAAGGAAGCATCCACAAATTCAATGAATTTATTTGTACGATGTTTTCTAATAGATGTTTTATGACCAAGGCAAGTATATAAATCAGGAAAATCCAGGACTGGATATGATGCGCATAAACCCTTCCATGTCTTCGACAAGATACTAGTTTGAATGGATTCTTTTGTAGACAAGTAAGACATAATTTGATGAATAATATAATCCAGCAACTCTGAAAATCTATCCATGGAATTAAAATTTCTCTTACTTTTAATCTTCAAACCTGTAATAATAAAAACAACCTACCAAAGTTTCCATGAAAATGATTGAAATCTTATAAAAATAAAAAAAAGTCGCAAAAAATTAATAGATATGGAAAAACTCAAACAAAATATTTATTTGAGAAAAAAAATAAATAAGAAGAAGCAAAACCCTTACCAGTAATCAGACGGTGATGATCTTTCTTGAAGAGAAGAGAATTGAATTGTCTTTGAGCTAGAAATCGTTCGTGAGGGATTTAGAGTGTTGAAGTCGCTTTCCATGTAAAAAATAGGAAACACCGTTACACACGATTTTAGGGGCCGTTCGGTAACGTTTTCATTTTTTGTTTTTTGTTTTTAAGTTTTCAACTGATTTTGAAAAATTGATTTTTATATTTTTGAGATTCGAAAACGCGTCTGGTAACAACCGTTGAAAACGATATTTCAAAAATAAAAACATTAAAAACGCGTCTGGTAGAACCGATAGTCAAACTATTTATAAGGTTATAATTCAGTTTTTATTTCATAAATTTTAAATTTTTTAATGTTGTAAAATATACCGAAAAAAATCCTACAAAATTTAATTTTTAACAGTTTGATCAAACTTTTTGTTAAGAATATTTTCTTTCCTGTTTAGATTTGATTATAGTTGAATTATATTGAACATTCTGGAAAAAAAAATGTTAAATTATGTTGAACATTCTGGAAACAAAAAGTTGAATTATGTTGAACATTCTGGAAAAAAAAAATTAAAAACATCTAATGGTGGAGAAAAGAGGCCAACCAAAAAAACACAAAAGCACAAAGCTGTGCAATCAATTGGTACAAAGCCGACCCAGATCCAGCTCAAATTATTGTCGTTTCTCCATAGCACGATGAAGATGGGGAAGATGAAGAGGGAGCAGACTTCACCGACCTCTACCATCATCGACGATCTCACCATTGCCGACCTCTATCGTCGACAACTCAACCATCGCTGACTACATCACCACACATCACCACCGAATTTTTCAACAACCGAAGACAATTGCAAATAAAAAAAAACAACTTCAATCTAACTAAAACCCAATCGAAATCCAACCATAAAGAGAAAAAATATATATAAAATATTTAGAATGGAGAGAGGCAGAGATGTGGCGATGAGAGGAGATGGAGATCTACCATCACCGATGATAAAAAAGGTATATATTTTAAGTTTTTATTCTTACTTTTTTAAGTTTTTGTTAAGAATATTAGGTTGATAATAATTAAAATGTAATGATGTGATTGGTGGGGCCATAAAAAACAAAAACAAAAAAGAGAGAACGTGTGAGAGTTGTTTTCTCTACACACCATTATCCACGCTTTAAGTGAAAAAACTGATCTCATAATTTTTGTTTTCTTTTTTCTTCAAAACATTGCACCGGACAAGTTTTCACTGATTTTTTAACCAAAAAACGAAAAAACAGTTTTTGAAAATGACACCGAACGCACCCTTAGTTTCCAGTCAAATTCTAAAGGGAAAGTTGTGTAAACTTCTCATAAGTTTAGTTAATATTGAACAATCCTTCCATAATTTCATTGACTAATAACCCACTAACGGTTTGACTTAATAATGTAGGGATAAAAGTGTCTTTTTACATAACAATAAATAATTAAAAACATATGAAATTATGAAATAACCCCAAACATTTATATAATTATAAATACACCTAGATATAAATTATAAAGAGACCCAAAAGTTTTTAAAATTGCTTATTCGAATAACCAATGAAAGAACACAAATAATTCAAAAACATTTTTTTAAAATCTGGGTTTCTGCTCTCTTCAATGGGAGGAGATCTGCATACTTGATCAAAACCCAGATAAAAAAAGCTTGTCTCCTTTTAGTAAGCTGTTGTTCAACCTGCCAAATCCTAACATCATCACCACCATTAATGTCACTTCTTTCTCTTTCAAACCACAAAAAACTCCACAACAACAGCAAAAAATTTTATAAAGGAAAAAGAAAAAATAAGTGGGTTTGAGGTTGTGTGCGTTTGAGGTGGAGATGGGATTGGGCGATTGGCAATCAAAGCAAGATCTGGGTGTAAGGTGTTCAATGATTTCCAAGTATCCGACCATCATCAATTTAAAAAAAAAAAAAATTTCTGAAGGAGATGAAGAACAGCCCAGATCGTTCGTTGACCAGAGTGCCAATGTCCGCCGCCGCGAGTCATCCATCACCGCCGTGCTAGAAAGCTTCACCAGTTGCCGAACACCAAACCTCAGCCATCAACTTCGCCGATCTCTTCCCTGGAAACCGCGAACAAACCCCTTCTAAACTTCATCTCACAGAATCGGTTCTTGATGAATCAAAAAAAAAAAAATTTATTTTTTCTTTTTTGGTGGATCTGATGAAGATTAGTTTGGGTGATGATTGTGATTTTGTATTGTGTTGGATTTAGTTGTGAATGAAAGAATATGGAGAAATGAATATTGTTTTTGTGGAGAAATGAGTATTTTTTTTTTTTAACTAATGGGATTCAAGAAGATGCAAGAATATACTGGGATTCGTTTTTGAAACCATATCTACGTTTCACGTTTGATTTGCAGATAAAGATTAAATAAAAGTTTAAAAAAAAATTTCAATTTTGAGATCTGTAGATCCCCTCCCAACCTCCCATTTTTTTTTAAAAAAAATTCTTATTAACTTCAAAAAAAAAATTTAAATAATTTCAAAATTTTTATTATTACAGTGATAAAATCAGTAATTTAGGGAATGGCGGGTAACTTAGGGCGCGTCCTGTAAGCGTTTTTTATTTGTTGTGTGAAAATGTTTCAGTTTTAAATTTTGAAAACGCGTCTAGTAGCATATGCTGGAAGCTGTATTATGAAAATGAAAACGGAAAAAACGAGTCCGGTAGTTTTACCAAAAATATCAAAAATTGTATAATTTTTCTATTATTTTTTATGTTGTAATTTTTTAATTTAAATAAAAGATAGGTCAATAATTCATCGTAAATAATTATCCAATAACTTATAATAACATGATAAAATCTCTTTGATGAATTATTGTGATTTGAAATTTAAAATAATTTTAAAATCTAAGATTTTTATGTTAATATATATATATATATATATGTTAATAAACTATTTGTGATCTGAAACAAAAACAAAACCTTGCAAAAGAAAAAAAATATATAGGAGCCGATATGCTCAAGAAGCAAGAAAAGAAGATGAAGAGAAGAAGAAAGAGAAGATGAAGAGAAGAAGATGAGATGATGAGATGATGAAGGGAAGAAGATATGAAGAAGATGAGAAGAAAAGAAGAAGAGATGATGAAGAGAAGATGAGATAAAGAAAGAGATGACAAAGACAATTTGGAAAAGAGGAAAAGAAGAAGAAAAAAGCGTTAAGAAAAATTTCAAAAAAAAAATGAAAAACAAAAACAAAAACGAAAACAAATATTTTACCGTTAACACTGGTTTTATTTTTCGTTTTTTAAAAATAAAATGAAAAAAGGTTAACGAATGCGAATGCGAATTTGAAATCATTTTTGGAAAACAAAAACGAAAACAGAATGAAAAACAGCTGCATGACGGGGTCTTAGACATTTAAGATTTCAAAGTTCGTCAAACGTCAAGTCAGTTGTTAGTTAACGGAAATTAGAGGAGGTTTGTGCAATATTAACAAAAGTTGCCGGTGAGTGCAATATTGACTAAACTCATGGAAAGTTTGTGCAAATCTGGTCTTGACCCAAACAAATCACAAGCTCTTGCAATGGCAAGAATTTTCGCTGATATAACATCCTGCACCTCAACATAAGATGAGAAAAAACACAAAACCTTACCAAGATGATTCTGAAGCACCCCACCTATACCAGCGTACCTAGGAGAACCCCTAACCGATCCGTCAACATTGAACTTTTTATAATTAGTCGCCAGGGGGATCCACTTCTCAAGCCTGGAGAATTTATTTTTTGAGGCCTCGGAACAACAGTCAACGATATTCAACATGATAAGGGTTATAGGAACCAAAGCTGTATCCATCCTCCATACATTTTCGGAATGATTTAACAGAAAATTCACCAGATTAATTATGAACCCAACTCACTGAAACATAAGCTGTATCTATAACTTTTTATGATCATTAAACAATCTGAAAAGCATCTCCATCCTTCAATCTCCCAATCAAACAAATTCTTTCTTAATGTTATATCCCACTTCCATTATGACCCCTCCCTACGCCCAAAATTTCTGATACAACCCAATTTATCCATAGCAAGAGCGAAAATCCTTGGAAAAGCCTCTTTAAGCAAAGAACCTTCCACCATAATGTCGGTCCAAAGCCTGGCTCTGTCCCCCTTTCCCATTGACACTTTCAACCCCTCATTCAAAATCTGAGTTGAGGTCGAACCACATTTAAAAAGCATACCAATCGATTTAGTAAACACCGAACTACTAGCGCCACAAGCCCAGTCCCACCGTAGTATATCCCATTGAATCCCATATTTTGCACAAATTAACAAAACAACAATTTAGCCGAATTATGTATGTATTTATTTATTTTTCTTTTTAGGGGGTGGTTATTTTCGTCCTTTCACAGTATTTGTTTAACATTTTTGTATAAAAATGATATGGATCTCTACCATCCATTAATTAAGAGATGGATAGTGGAAACCCGATTTTTTTAAAAAAATATGTTTTGTTAAATTAAAATAAAAGGAATATGTGTATTTTTGTCTTTTTAACCTTTTATTATTGTCAATAGTAAAAGTTAACATTAAACACCAACTCCGACAGAGGTGTGAATCTTTTGAAAAAAAATTGTTTACCCTTCATGTAATCATGTGCTATAGAAAGAAACATGTGATTTCACGTAATAAAAGCAATACGATTTCACGTAAGTATAGTATGACATATGTTTACTTAGTGAAGTATATGATTTAACGTATCAAAAGTACGTAATTTTGATTTTTGGAAAATAATGAATTTAACACATTTTAAGAATTGGTTAAAGAATATATATTACAGGAGCAAGAGCAGGAAAACGACCCTTTGACAATTTACATTCACTATATTCTTTAAAGTGGCAGCTTGTGAGGTTTCTAATTGAATATTAGAACAGAGAGTTCATTTAACGCCTTTTTTAAATGTACAATAACATTAAAAAAAATAAAGTTTAGAATGTAAGATTGAGTGAGGACGACTTTTCTTATTTTAAGAAAATATTAAGATTAAAGATATATTTATATGTAGGAGAGACATACCAGAAGCCTCATAACCCATTTTTTTTTTCTTACTCAATTGATAAAAATAGAATTGAACTATAATTAAATATTGACCATGCATATATATATATATATATATATATATATATTCATTCTACCACATACAAAAAAGAACCAAATGATCTTGGCCTTTAAAGGACAACCAATTACTTGATTTATTTATACATGTTAGAATCATATGCTACAATTCGTTGTTGGTTCATTTTGAGAGTGACATATAATAAACATTAAACACATAAAAAATATAGGAGCCGATATGCTCAAGGAGCAGATCGGTGACATTAAGAAGAAAAGAAGATGAAGAGAAGAAGAAGGAGAAGATGAAGAGAAGAAGATGAGATGATGAGATGATGAAAGGAACAAGATATGAAGAAGATGAGAAGAAAAGAAGAAGAGATGATGAAGAGAAGATGAGATGAAGAAAGAGATGACAAAGACAATTTGGAAAAGAGGAAAAGAAGAAGAAAATAGCATTAAGAAAAATTTCAAAAAAAAAAATGAAAAACAAAAACAAAAACGAAAACAAATATTTTGTGTTTTTCAAATATTTTACTGTTAACACTTGTTTTGTTTTTCATTTTGTTTTTCGTTTTTTTAAAATAAAATGAAAAACGGTTAACGAATACGAATTTGAAATCATTTTTTGGAAAACAAAAAGGAAAACATAATGAAAAACAGCTGTAGGACGAGGACTTAGACATTTCAGATTTCAAAGTTAGTTAAACGTCAAGTCAGTTGTTAGTTAACGGAAATTAAAGGAGGTTTGTGCAATATTAACAAAAGTTGCCGGTGAGTACAATATTGACTAAACTCATGGGAACTTTGTGCAATTTTTCTAAATTGACAATATCCGTAATTGTTTTTTTTTTGGAAAATTAAAGCATTTTTATTAGAAGAGGCACCAAGCCAGGAAAGACTAAACAATAGACTCCCTAGAGCAGGGAATCACCGCAGAACCCACAACACACCAAAAAGAAAACCCCACAGCACAAGAAAAATATCCCATAAAAAAACAGACAAGAAACACACACAAACTCCCCAGACCAAAAGCACTAACACACTTGAAAGACAAAGAAAACCGGTAGGAAACAAAGCATCACTCACTCCGCTGTAACATGTCCTCACACCCTGCAGGTCCTTTCGAACTTTTCTTAGCAAGATTATCAACAAAAAAGTTGGATACCCGAGGACAGTAAACCACCGAAGCTTGACCAAAGCTATCTAAACTATTACGGATGTGTAAAATAAGCTGCTCATGATTACTACCTTCAAGATCCCTACTTGTCACCCACTCCACAGTATTTTTAGAATCGTAAGCAATTGTAAGTCTTCACGTCAGCAAATCTGGTCTTGACCCAAACAAATCACAAGCTCTTGCAATGGCAAGAATTTTCGCTGATATAACATCCTACACCTCAGCATAAGATGAGAAAAAACACAAAACCTTACTAAGATGATTCTGAAGCAACCTATACCATCGTACCCAGGAGAACCCCTAACCGATCTGTCAACATTGAACTTTTTATAATTAGTCGCCGGGGGGATCCACTTCTCAAGCCTGGAGAATTTATTTTTTTAGGCCTCTGAACAACATTCAACAATATTCAACAGGATAAGGGTTATAGGAACCAAAGAACCTCCACTAAAATGTTTGAACCACCACCCAACTTTGAATCTCACCATATCCTCCACCCGAATGAAGTCCACTGGACTATCTCTGAAAACCATCTGATTGCGTGCTTCCCAAATTGACCACACCACCGCTAAAACAAAAACTTCCAAGCTCTACTCGAATTTGTCTTAGTGCACAGATTTTGCCATCCTTTCCACCAATCTAAAAGAGTTGGGGAAGCACAGTAAGAAAACCCCCACCAACTAATACAATTTTGCCACAGTTTCCAAGTCCACTTACATTGTAAAAAAAGGTCCACTTACATTGTAAAAAAAAGTGGTCTATTGACTCCATGTTGTCCTGACAAAAAGGACACTCCAAATTAAAGCCTGCTTGAATCCCAAATTTGGGAAGCACCTCCTGAACTAAAACTCTACCATGAAGTAATTGCCAAACGAAAAGCTCAATCTTAGGTAGGCATATGCCCAGCCAAACCTCCTTGAAGACAGTACCCCTTGAGCATGCCCATCCTCCATGCATTTTCGGAATGATTTAATAGAAAATTCACCAGATGAATCATGAACCCAACTCACTGAATCAGAAGTTGTATCCATAACTTTTATGATCATTAAACAATCTGAAAAGCATCTCCATCGTTCAATCTCCCAATCAACAAATTCTTTCTTAATGTTATCTCCCACTTCCATTCTGACCCCTCCATACGCCCAAAATTTCTGATACAACCCAATTTATCCATAGCTAGAGTGAAAATCCTTGGAAAAGCCTATTTAAGCAAAGAATCTTCCACCATAATGTCGGTCCAAAGCCTGGCTCTGTCCCCCTTTCCCACTGACACTCTCAACCCCTCATTCAAAATTTGAGCTGAGGTCGAACCACATTTAAAAAGTATACCAATCGATTTAGTAAACACCGAACTACTAGCGCCACAAGCTCAGTCCCACCGTAGTATATCCCGTTGAATCCCATATTTTGCACAAATTAACAAAACAACAATTTAGCCGAATTATGTATTTATTTATTTTTCTTTTTAGTGGGGTGGTTATTTTCGTCCTTTCACAATATTTGTTTAACATTTTTGTATAAAAATGATATGGATCTCTACCATCCATTAATTAAGAGATGGATAGTGGAAACCCCATTTTTTTAAATATGTTTTGTTAAATTAAAATAAAAGGAATATGTGTATTTTTGTCTTTTTAACCTTTTATTATTGTCCAACTCCTAGAGAGGTGTGCAGCTTTTTGAAAAAAAAATGTTTATACTTCACGTAATCATGTGGTATAGAAAGAAACATGTGATTTCGTGTAATAAAAGCAATACGATTTCACGTTAGTATGGTATGACATATGATTCACTTAGTGAAGTATATGATTTAACGTATCAAAAGTACGTAATTTTGATTTTTGGAAAATAATGAATTTAACACATTTTAAGAATTGGTTAAAGAATATATATTACAGGAGGAAGAACAGGAAAACGACCCATTGACAATTTACATTCACTATATTCTTTAAAGTGGCAGCTTGTGAGGTTTCTAATTGAATATTAGAACAGAGAGTTCATTTAACGCCTTTTTTAAATGTACAATAACATTAAAAAAAATAAAGTTTAGAATGTAAGATTGAGTGAGGACGACTTTTCTTATTTTAAGAAAATATTAAGATTAAAGATATATTTATATGTAGGAGAGACATACCAGAAGCCTCATAACCCATTTTTTTTTTCTTACTCAATTGATAAAAATAGAATTGAACTATAATTAAATATTGACCATGTATATATATATATATATATATATATATATATATATATATTCATTCTACCACATACAAAAAAGAACCAAATGATCTTGGCCTTTAAAGGACAACCAATTACTTGATTTATTTATACATGTTAGAATCATATGCTACAATTCGTTGTTGGTTCATTTTGAGAGTGACATATAATAAACATTAAACACATACAAATTCATATGTGGTTTGCTGAATTTTTGGTAAATAGATATGATATGATCTTCACCTTACTGATCAAGTTTTTCTAGACTCTAGCTATTAAGTGTTTCTTTTGGAAGCACGGATATTGTTCTACTTGTATTAACCACAACATACTACTAAATACAGTAGTGCTCTTCACACACATATTAGCAGACATCAGTACTGTTTGTGTAATTGTCTAGGTTTTCTTGAGCTACATATATATTTATACAAAAGGAATCTGATCTTTGCACTAAACATGATTTAATGAGCTGTGTTCTAGACAAATTCTTTTAGTTTTTAGCATAATAATCATTAGGGTGAATTACGAAAAACTGATTTATTTCCACGAAAGGAAATAAAAAACACATATCAATTAGCAAAACAAGCATGGAGAATCCTGAATGGCCCTGATTCCCTAATAGCTAGGGTCCTAAAGGCCAAATACTTCAGAATTTCAGACTTCCTTTCAGCCTCCGTTAAGGTGGCTGTTCCCACTTTTGGTGAAGTTTAATCTGGGGTAGGGGCCTGCTGGTAAAAGGTTTAAGATAGGGTGTTGGAGATGGTAACAAAATAATGGTCTTTAAGGACCATTGGATTCCTCTTCCCCTTTCCTTTAAACTGATAACTCCTGATCTTGGTTCTGATATCAAAGTGGCAGATCTTCTTGATAATGATCACTGAAGGTGGGATATTGGAAAACTTAATGAAGTCTTGTTGCTCATTGACAAGGATATTGTCCTCACTATTCCAATCAGATGGAGTAAAAGTATTGACTTTCTGTTATGGCATTTTGATAAAAGCGGTGTTTACACTGTCCATAGTGGCTATCGTGTTGCTTGTACACAAAATTCAGAGGCCTCAGTGTCTAATTCTTCTATCTCTTGTAATTGGTGGAAAACTTTATGGAGTCTCAACTTGCCGCCAAAGGTCTGCATTTTTATTGGAGGACTTGTTTGAATGTGTTGCCTTCGATGGAAATGCTATGGAAAACGAAAGTGGTGGATTCACCTCGTTGTTAGTGCTGTGGAGGTGCCCCTAAATCCATGCCATGTTTCGGTGTAATGAAGCCAGGAAAACTTAGAGAATGGCCAATTTTGAGAAAATTCTCACTTCTGTCAAACATCTTCCAGTTGTGGAGATTTTAATGTGTCCTCTCCCATTCTAAACAGGATGCTCTTAGTCGTTTTTGCAATTTAGCCTGGGCCATATGGGAGAACAGTAATTCTTTCCTAAATTGTGGCAAGAGCAAGCGAGCTGAGTTTGTGGTGTCAGGCGCTGAAGCTCTGTTATCAGAATTCCAGAATTCCAAGTTTGCAGTCCACACTAGATTTTCTCCTCTCCCTCCTCTTTCCTATGTTGTGTGGATTGCCCCCCTCCTAGCAGCCTCAAACTTAACACAACGGTTGCTTTTCGTTCAAATAATTCTTATACTGGGATCGGGGTAGCGATTTGGATGATAGAGGTAAAGTTTTGATTGCTCCTTGTAGTCGGATGCCAAGGAAATTCAGTGCTGAAGTTGGTGAGCTACTCACATTGCAAGAAGGTCTTAGGCTTGCCAAACTATACAATATCTATGTCAATTCGGTTGAAGTTGCCTCTCCCTGGGCTGCTTCCTCCCTTAATGATCCTGCTGCTCCTCTTGATGTTTCAAAGTTAATTGTTCTTGATATTAAGGCTTTTATGTTAGATGCTGGCATTAGTATGGTCCAAGCGATTTCCAGTATTGAGAATTCCTTGGCCCTAAAGCTGGTTCACTTAGCCTTCCCCTCTATTCAGGGGTTTCTTTGGCTAGATATCGGCCCATCTATTCTTTAGTTTGTGTTTGTTCTTGTTCTATCATAAAAAAATAAAATAAAATAAAAGTGAGTGGCTTCTAACTACTAACAAGTGGCTTAATTGATAACAATCCATAAATATAGGAAAAAGATCATTTTACCCCCCTAACATTTACTCTATTAGAAAGGTGAGGACATGATTTGCCAATATTGGCCATTAATCCCCCTGAAATGGAAAGAATATATAATATACTACTTCTGACACATTTTCCATTCAAAATCACGCTGACCATTAAAATAAAAGGGGCAATTTCGTAATCTCATCGATGTACCACCTAAACTTGAAAAAAAAAATACATTTCACAAAAAAAAAACCATAAAAAAAGACGTTGAAAAATACGGCTGCAATCAGGGCACTGCAACGTAAATGTAAAATGTAAAACATAAAAATTACTATCTATTTATTATATTCAATGAAAAGTAACTAGATTATTTTTATTTGATTTTACCTTAGCTTCGAGATTCATTATGTGTCTACCGCGTCGTATCTCATTCCTCTCTAGGTCAAGTTGGTAACCCAACTTGCCAAGTTACCAATGCATTGCAGCTAATCAAAAATTGAGTACAAATATATCAAATTGATAAAAAAAAAATTAAAAAGAACAAAGAGTAAATATATTACAAGGTTACCTTAATTGTTAACTGATTTGAATCATCCAACCCTAGCGGGTGGATACAATCCACACCATCATTTGCCTCATAACTCAGCATAACGTCATAGCGTATGCCATCATTGCGGCGGTGGCAGTGTTGGTGATGCTTAGGCATTGTAGACTAAATGATTGCATTTGTCACATATATCGAATACAAACACATATTATGACATATATGATATAGACTAAATTGATTAGAATAAAATTGAACTCTAATTAAATATTAACCATGCATATATACATTCATTCTACCACACACGCTCACACACAAATTCTTTCGGTTTTTAGCATAATTATTATTGCTTCAATTACAGCACACATAAAACTTAAGTAAAAACCTTAGAATAAAAAGTTTTTTTTTTGAACAGCTAAATTTTAATATAATCATAGAAGAGCTCGCACCTAAACCAGACCAAAACAAGGACACACACCAACAACAAACAACAAAAACAGCCCTATAGCAACATCAAAAAACAGTGCAAAAAACAGAGCTCAAGCTATATAGCCACGAAACACCATAGGAATGCTCGAAAACGGCTAAAACAGAGGCCAAACAAAGCAAACAAAACTAGAAGCTCCCTTCACTACAAACTGACCGGAAACACCCCACTGACCCCTAACAGTTTGACCCTAACAAAGCCACCCAAACAAACCTAGAAGGCACCCAAACAACCACAACATAATAGCCACCAACACCTCCAACTCCACGCTACCCAGCTAGCCAACCCCACGCTCGAAACATGACGAAATCAGAGGCCTCTTGTCTTGAATTTGGACACCAATCTTCTCACTAAGTCACAAAACCTATTATCAAAACCTCACTAGCCATAATCTTCATCAACTCCTCAGCTTTTTCATTGAAATCAAAACCCATGGCCAAACCTTTCTCCAACACTTTTGTATTAACCTCGGATTCTTGATCCCGACCAATGTCACAATCACAAGAATTTCGAAGGGTTAAGCTTGTCTTGGAGCTTTTAGTCTTCATGCCATGACTTTTGAAAGAAAAACTGCATTTCTTTCCTCTCCTCTTATTTGCCGAAACCAAAGCCAAACCTGCTATCTTTGACATATCTTCACGACCCACTTTATCTTCCTTTTCCTTAACTTTCTTAGAATCATCATAAGAACTTCTAAACTCCCTATCTATAAGACCTCCATCAGAATTCATATCCATGTTTTGGAGCCCCAAAATACTCTTGCCAACCAGCCCATAAAGATCAGAAGTGGTGGTAACTTTGGGCCCATAATTAGCAGAAACCTCACCCCTATAAAACTGAATATTAAAATTCGACCCCTCTGAAGGAAAAGAGCTGGACATCACGTTTTTTTTTTGAAAAAAACCAAATGAGTTTTCCAAGACCAGCTTGTCCTTGATATAAGGAAAAGACAAAGATTTTAGCTTTGATTTTCCAACCCAACAGCTTTCACCACTGTCCAAAGTTTTCTTTTCACCATCAACCTCACCAACATTTGTCCTTTTATCTATGAAATGGAAAATATTGGCTTCTAACCCCAAACCATCTTTTGAATCCTTCCCTTTCTTATGCAAAGACTGCTCAAACGACCTTCTTTCTGTCAAATTGTCACTTTCCTTAAGCTGGCCACCATCTTTTGCAGCAGACCTGTCATTGTCCTTTTCATCCCTCTTCATCTTCTTCTACTATGGAGCAACAAGATTTCCCTTATCTAGAAAAAAATTCAAACCATCACAAAGAGGTTTCAAGTCCAAACGTTGAACCAGCCAAGAGTTGGCCACCAGAGACATTTCCTCCACAATCCTAACAACAAACTACCTTTCTCTAAACAAAACTTTAATCTTGCTTAGGCACGGTTTGTCATGAGGTAACAAGACCATAATTCTACCTTTGTCCATTCTTCTTTTCCCTACTGTTTCACTATCCACCAGAAGATGTTCTACAATGTTCCTCCCAACCTCTTCAAAGAAATCAGTACTCCAATAACTCAAAGAAGCTCCAAAAACATTGATCCAAGCAATCCTTGATTTGGCAGTTAGAGAATCACTCCACCTTGTCATAAAATCGAGGCAATCCTTTTAGAAAAAGCTATTCTTGGTGAAGTCTTCTCTCTCACATTTTGATTCAAAGACCCACAAAATATCTTTATCACCTAAGTAAGAAGAGTAAAACGTGAATCCATAAGCATCAATCTCAGGTTAACTGCCTTAACATAAGAGAACTTCTTAAGGGTTACCACCACACATCTAGACACCCAATATTCCACCTCCTTAGATCTCGATCATTGCATTAAAGCCAGATTCTCTTCCCGTTTTGACTCACTCCCGAGCTTCCTTAAGGCTCCTTCTTTCACCACTTCAGCAAAGGAACAAACATTAACCATTCTTAAATCTCTCTGTCTTAACGCGAAAACACATCTCTTCTTCTATCCCACAGCAGCCAACTTCGAAAATATAGGCCACCCATAGATGTGTCTTTCATTTGCCTTGTTCGATACCATGTTAGCTTCCTCCAACGAATCAAACCTGACGAAAGCAAAGCTGCTTCGTCTATAGCTTTTTTTCGTCGAGAGGAAAATACCTTTCACTCTTCCATATACCTTGAAAAAACTCCACATATATTTCACCTCCACAACCAGATTCAAATTGTCGATGAAGATGGAAAATAAACCCTCCCGGAAATCCCTTTTCTGGAACCTGCCGTTGATTTCATCCTGACTCTCTTCACGACCAAGAGAGTCTGGTTTTTTCTCTCTAAAACCCTCTCTCTCTCTTCCATCTTATTCTCGACTAACCATGGAATAGAAAGTTGTGTAACACAGCCACATTAAATCACAAAGTGACATAAATATATAAATATGTTCCCTTTGATGAGTTAATTACTTGTTTGTGATCATGACTCTTGATCCATCATTTCATATCTTTAAGTGTGAGTGAGTGAGTGACTTCTAACTGCTAACAAGTGGCTTAATTTATTACCATCTAGCTAGATATATATACACTATGAACATGAATCCATTAATTAAAACAAATCTAGTAATGAAAATCTAGTAAGTGGGTTGATAAGTGAGTGAAGTGAGCTTTTACTACTGTTATAATTAGTAAATTTTGTTGGTTATTGGGTCAACTTCAGGTGGTTAACTAATACTTAGGTTAATCCCTCCTCCCAAGTTAAACATAAATAAATAAATAAAATAAAATAATAAATCAGATTGATAGAGATGGTCACAGAGAGCTAGTTATGTTAATCATTACTAGAGGTAGAGTTATGTCAAGGTCTTCATTTTCTATCATAAAATAAAGGTGAGTCTTAGATTTTTAGTGTTAGAGATCTAGTTAAGTAAATAAGGAACAACAATGATGCTAATCTCGAGACCTCAAAATCAAAGCATAATAAATTTTTATTAAATTCATTCAACATAATAAATGTTTAAATTAATGTTGATGCAGGTGAGAGAGCATGACGTAAGGGATGTTTGCTTTTTTCATTACAAGACTTATTGCATCTTATATCTTAAATTAAGATAAATCAATTTGTTTATTTTTTCTACTTATATCTTATTTTAAAAAATGTCTTTTAGAAAAATTAATTTTTTTTACGTTTATCTTATTAAAGAAGTACTACAGTAGAGTTTTTTTTAGTAAATTTTCACAAATATTCTAAAATAATTCATACATTTACAATTTTATCCGCACATAATAAAACCTTAAAAATCAATTTTTCAAAAATTTCCAATTTTGAAGAAACCTTAACACAACCCAATCAATTTTACATTTGTAATAAGTCATTCAAAATGAAAAAAAAAATATCATAGTATCTTAATTTATAAGACTTATCCATATGTCTAATAAACTATGGTCTTATAAAACTTCATTTTTTTTCTCAAAAGATGTACCAAATGGGTTTTAGAGAGAGAAAGGTTTCCAGAGAGAGAAGTGCTCTCAACTTCGGGAACAGCAAAAAAGATGACTTTAAAGATAGATTACACTCCATCTTTGTGGATAATTTGAATCCAAAGGTGGATTCAGTTTGCTAATGGGGCTTATTCAAGACTTTTGGCAAGGTTAGAGATGTGTTCTTATCGGGTGAAAGGAATGCTAGAAAAAGTAGGTTTGCCTTTGTTAGATTTGATACTGTTAAGGAAGCCAGCAAGGTGGCTAAGACAACGAATGGAATGCATGTCTATGGCTGACCGATCGTCACAAAGATGGCTTCGTATGGATGGGATAAGAGGAACAACTCGGATCTTAAACAGACTCCTCCTGTAAAAGACGATATGGAGTAGAAAGGGAAGAGCAGTGGTTTTCAAACAAAGAAGGTTTCTGAAAAAAGCAGATCTTATGTGGAGGTGGTTAGAGGACCTTAGGATATAAGCTTTGTATCTAATGAGAAGAGGGAGGAGAAACACTTGTTGATGTTGTGGGACTTCAAGCAAAATGACAATGAGTGGTTGAATAGAAGTGTGGTGGGCATTCTGAAAGGTTTTAATCTTGTATCTTCGGTCAACAAGAGATTATTGGACAAGGGATACAGTTTTACTTCTACATATTTAGGAGACAAGAGCATTATCGAGACTGAGTCTCACAGAGAAGAATTCATCAAAAGAAAGTTTCTATGGGATGATTGCTTCACGGCAATAGTGAGATGGTCTGAAGCTGTGGTTCCTCAATCAAGCTTGGTCTGGTTCATTTCCTAGGGAATCCCACTGTCCTGTTGGAATCAAGCTTTCTTTTATAAATTTGGATGGCAAGTAGGGGAACCTTTATTGGTAGAAGATGAAATAGGGATCAGGGGTCGTCTTGATAGAGGAAGGATTTTGGTATTAGTTCCACATTTTAAGCCATGTTCATTCAACATCAAATTGAATATGGGGTACAAGGTCTTTGAAGTTAAGATGGTTGAAAAGGTTAATCCGGTAGAGGTGGCGTGGTTGGAAAACTTCCTAGGGTTAAGTAAGAACCAGGATCAGGCTTGCAAAAAACCTTATATGGGGAAGGAAAGCATTCAAACTGGATTTTCTATGGAGGTAGATGAGATAGCTGTTTCCGGTACTGCTACAGATGGTAGAGTCATGATCTATGAAGAGCTAGGAGTTCAGAGAAGAAAAGCTGATAGGACAGCTAAATGTAGTCAGCTAAGGTTGAGAAAGGAAAGGTTGGGAAATGTGGGAGAGAGAGATGTGAGAAACGTTATTAATCGAGGTATCTTTCAGAAGGGTGCTAAGATACTAAGGGCAAAAGCTGACAAAGGGAAAAACAAGTTGACAAACGTTATCAATCGTGGTATCGTTCTGTTGTTCTTAATAAAGATTGCAGTTTCGAAAAAAAAAGATCTTATAAGACTTTAGATAATAATATAAAATAAAATAAAAACAGCCCCTTACAGGACCAAGAGCAACAACAACTCAAGCAACTCGCAAAATCGAATTTGGGGTTTCATGGGAATCGAGATTTGGGATTTGGGATGGATGGTCTTACTTTTGGGTATTACCCTTCTTTTGACAAATGTTATCTACTGTTTTACCCTTCAAGTAATAAATTTCCTATTTCTGTACCTTGTTAATGTAATTGTGTTTTTTTTACCCTTCAAATATTTACAATAATTATTAAATAATATATCTCCTCTCCTAGGGTAGGGATTAATGTTGTGTATTTAATTGTACAAGTATCAAATTTATAAAAAAAAATGGTGCTAGAATAGTAAATACCCATGATTTTTAATTTTGTAAGGATGAGATCCATTTGAATATATGCTAACATGTAAAATTTTAAACCTGTGATTTTAGCTAATCTAAATAGTAACAAGGGTAAAATTTCTACTTTTAAGGTAGGTATAGGCCTTCTGTCAATTATATTTTTTTTGGTAAAAAGGAGGGCAAAACACCCAGAAACAACAAGAAGGAAACTAATAGAAAAACAAAGAAGGAGAGGACCTTAAACAAGCAAGTCCTCTGAAATCACTATCATAAAGACTACCAACAGCAGAAGGAGGCTCTTCAGAGAACAAAAGACCAGGCTCCATAACTTCACCCAAATGAGCTAACCCATCAGCCAACTTGTTGCCCTCTCTGAAAACATGGGTCACACTGCAGTTCCAATCTGCATTAATAAGCCTTTTACAACTCTCAATAAGGTTAAAAAAAATGATGGTTGGGTTGGTTTCTTTGGTAATAATCTGTACAGTGGTTAAGGAGTTTGATTCCACAATAATGTTAGAAAATCCCGTATTTCAGGCCATTGTAAGACCTTCAAAAAGCCTCCAAAATTCAGCCTTAAAAACAGTACCAACACCCATGTTCAAAACAAACCCTCCCACCCAATTCCGTAAAATGATCACGAATAACACCCCTAGCATATATAGCACCAGAATCAACACTGCAGCCACCATCAACATTAAGTTTAACAC